>CM018693.1:78754369-79113737 GCA_009363875.1 Mikania micrantha
CCAACTTAGATTTCAAAAAGAACAATCAAATAAGGGATCATAACTTTAGATAACATTTAATCAAACACAGGACTGTGAATACAACATCAGTACGACAACGGTGAGCGCGCATAATACGAGAACACCGATACTAAGGACTTCAGGTGAGTTCTCATAACCTCCCTTTCTTTAAACTGTTTTGTTTTAAAACTCGGAGGTGAAACATGTATACCAATTTAAATATTATTTTGATAACACAAGGATAATACCTGTTTATCAATATGATATTCACATATAAAATTACCACTTATTATGGATTATCTCTTATTAACTTATATCCGTGTAAACATTGTTATTGACTTCGGTCAATAACAAAGATTACATGTATTGTCACAAAACTCCGTGAATCATCGCTCTTAACTTCGGTTAATTGCTTGACTTCATGTATTGTCACGTGGATGGGTTCCACATCCGTGAAATCATTGCCTTTGACTTGGGTTAATTGCTTTGAATTCATGTATTGTCACGTGGTTAGCTACCACTCCATGGATCATGTTCTTCTTATGTTAATTTTAATTACATAATGATCATGTATAGTCACGAACATTATTTGAGAATATTGATGTTGATATTGGTTGATTGGTTTGTGGTTTGATTATCTATGATTGACTTTGATTACCTATTATTGAATATGATTATCTATGATTGATTATGACTGATTTGATATGTGATTGGGTTTGTGTATGTGTTTGATTGTTGAGTTTGGAGATTGGTTGGATTAATCTCATACAGGTATTATTGTGGATTTTCTCAGGAATTCATAAGCATTTATACTCATTTTTATCTAAACCTTTTACAAAACCATTTTTAAAAACTTAAACTTTTAAATTTATTTTATTAAACCGTTTAAGTATAAAAACTTATGATTACTCACCAACTACTCTCGTAGTTGACACTTGATTTTCTTACATGTTTCAGGTGATGGAGACAAGTAGGATGAAGAGGATGATCTCTTCTATTTTGGACATCATCATATAGGGTCTTGGACTTAGCTAAAGTTAACTAAAATTCTAGCGATTAGAGTTTAGTTAGTTAGCTAATTCTTTTGTGTAATTGATGTACTTAATTCATGATGAACATGATTTTTGTGTAATTATTTTGTTTGATTGAATGATATATGATGATTTGATTTAGATGCCCATGAGCTTTTGAACAATCTACACATCCCTCGTGCATCCCGACGATTCCGCCCGCCGTCGGGGGGTTTTACAGATTGGTATCAGAGCCTGGGTTATAGGGAATTAGGTTACTAGAAATGGTTGACCTAGTCTATAACCGTAGGATACCCTAGTATGAAGAAATTCATACACTAGTTAGTATATTCAGGATTTCATGCTTATGTGTTTATTACATGTTAACTGAACTCCTGTTTAACATCTGCTTATATATGCTGATTATTAATTGTTTGCTACTGGTGCCCTAATGACTCGATAAGGACATACTCGTGGTGTATTGTAAAGGTGGTGGGACGGTGGTTTGGGCGGTTGCGACCTACCCTTATCATATGCCCTATATATATACCATTTACAGTACATCGGGTGGATGTCAGTATTGAGGAATAAGGGAACTCCCGTTTGGGACACTTATATGTTTAAGAACTTAACTGCTTAGGAATTATCTGCTTTAGAAATTATCTGCTAGATCTATTGATCACCAGACAAGGACACACTCGTGGTATACTACAAAGGTGGTGGGACGGTGTAAGGGAGATTGCGATCTACCCTTGCATATGCCCTATACATATACCATTTGTAGTATATTGGGGGTCTGTCAGTGTCAGGAAACTTAGGATATTATTAGGAAGTTACAAGGAATTGTTGTGAGGATGATTGATGACTGTTAATAGTATGTTTGTTGGAAAATGGTTTGGATTGACTCTTGGATGATCACATTGATGAACACTTATAAACCATTTATAAACACACTCATTGGACACGTAGGGTGCATAGGATCAATGAACGACGCGAACACTTAGTGATTGAATTGTAAATTGGATGATGATATAGACACTTGAAGAATATATAAACGCAGAGTGATGATACTAACACCTAGTGATGGTATGGACACTTGGTGAGAATAAATTATAGGGAGGATATGAACACTTGTGACAATAAGAGCACTTTGTGATGATATGAACCCTCATTGATGATTATTGACATTGGATTGACATGGATTTTAGTGAACTTAGACAATAGGGGAAACTTAATGTCAGGTGAACTTAGACATTAGGTGAACTTAGAAATAGGTAAACCTACATGTCAGGTGAGCTTAGACATTAGGCGAACCTAATTGCCCAAGGGAACTAGAGACCACTTCACTCAGAACTATCCTACCTAGGATAAGGTTGTGAAGTGAGATTATGGTAAGATACATGACACACCCTAACTGCTAGCAAGGGCATAATCGTGGTGCAATGGAACGGTGGTGGGACGGTGTAGGGGAGATTGCGATCTACCTCTGCATATGCCCTATATATAAGCTTGTTGCATTGCATCGGGAGGTTGTCAGTGTTGGTATAGGGTGGGGAATGTATAGGACTTAGGAATAACTAGCTAATATTAGTTATGACCAACTGGGACACTTAGTATAATAATAGGAAATTTATAAATGCTATGAGTTTAATACATATAGGAGAGAAATGTAGTTCCTATATGTAATCCTAACTGTTTAAATGAACTCAATTGACCATTGTTTGTTTGACTTACGTTGTAAACGGTAGTAACATGTTTCTAATTTCTCAGAACTCAGAAACATGCCGCCGCGCTGTCACAACGAAGATGACTCGAACAGTGGGGATGCTAACAACGGTAATGCCAACTCCGGCATCCAAGAGTTAGCAACACTGATCACTTGATTGGTGAATAAGCCAACAAGTCACTCACTCTCAGAACAGAGTGGTGCAAACCCACCAACTTGCACATTCAAACACTTCAACTCCTGTAATCCACTGAAGTTTACGGGGTCTGAGACTGCCACTGGGCTACTGCAGTGGTTTGAGAGCATGGAGAATACCTTCATCAACAGTGACTGCCCCGATAACCTGAAAGTTCGCTATGCCACCCAGTGTTTTCCAAGAAGAGAGCACTAACTTGGTGGAATGGGGAGAAGCGAACTAGGGGAGTTGATGCTGCCCTAGCACTGACTTGGACTGAGGTCAAGACTTTGATGACCACTGAATTCTGTCCTCGCAGTGAGACGAGGAACTGGAGACTAAGTTCTGGGAACTCAAGCAGGATAGCGGAGAGAATGTTATCTACAATACTCAGTTCATGAGTATAGCCTGCTGGTGCCTCATCTGGTGACACCCTTTGGAGAGGGCGATTGAAAAGTACATAGGCGGGTTGCCTATACAGATTCAGGACACAGTCTACGGGAGCAATCCCAAAGCACTTGAGGCTGCGATCCGATTGTATGCAACTCTTACTGATAATCACGTGAAGAATGGAACACTCACTGGAAGGGATACAAGAAGACTGACACCAAGGCTGCTACAAAGGAAGTCAAAACTGAGGTCAAGTCTGAAGCTGCTAGCACTTCTAAGAGCAGCAACAAAAAGAGGAAGACCAGAAATTTCATGGTCACTGCTCCTGCTGCTAAGTCTGCGCAGCAATCATCAAATAATTCAACTGCCAGGAATTACACTGGGAACACCCCCCAATGTAATACCTGTCGATATCATCACGTACCGAACTTGCCATGTCGCGTCTGCAACAACTGCGGCAAGTTTGGTCATTTTGCTAATGTCTGTCGGAGTGCACCGCAAGCACAAAGGATGCAACAAGCACCGCTTGCACTGCCAGCTCCGCATGCACAACCTATTCCAGCTGTACCCGTTTGCCAGGTACCTCAGGCACAGGAAGAGCCTGTTATGAGTGTGGTGAAGTGGGTCATTTAGAAATCAATGCCCAAAGTTGACCGGGAATAATCAAGGGTGCAAGAGGCCGGGCATTTCAACTGAATGCTCCAGCTGCTCAAGCCAACCAGGACGTCGTCAACGGTACATTTTTGATCAACAACTCTTATGCATCTGTCTTATTTGATTCTGGTGCCGATAGGAGTTTCGTTTCATATGATTTTGAATGCTTGCTTGGTAGAACACGTACACATTTAGATAAACCGTTTAACGTGGAAGTGGCTGACGGCAACACTATCGATATTGACACTATTATCGTTGGATGTACGGTGAACTTAAATGATCACGTTTTCCCAATTGATCTTATACCTATGCATCTTGGTAGCTTTGATGTTATCATAGGCATGGATTGGTTAGTCACCCACAAAGCGGAGATAGTTTGCCATGAGAAATACATACGTATTCCATTGCCTTTGGGTGAAATTTAAGAGTCTTTGGAGAAACTTCTAGCAAAAGTCTTAAGCTTATGTCATGCACTAAAGCACACAAGTACCTTAGAAGAAATGTATAGCATTTTTAGCTCACATTGTAGAGAAGAAAGAGAAAGGAAAGAAGATTGAAGATGTTCCAGTGATACGAGAATTTCCAGAAGTGTTTCCTGATGATTTGTCGGGTCTTCCACCAGAACGTCAAGTAGAGTTTCGAATTGACTTAGTACCTGGTGCAAATCCTGTCGCCAAAGCTCCTTACCGACTTGCGCCTTCGGAGTTGCAAGAATTGGCGAGCCAGTTGCAAGAACTGACTGATAAAGGATTTATTCGCCCGAGCCATTCACCATGGGGTGCACCGGTCCTGTTTGTCAAGAAGAAGGACGGGTCATTCCGAATGTGCATCGATTATCGCGAATTAAACAAACTCACAATTAAGAATCGATATCCACTGCCGCGCATCGATGATCTCTTCGATCAGCTTCAAGGCTCGGCATGGTTTTCAAAGATAGATCTTAGGTCTGGGTATCATCAGCTTCGAGTACATGATGATGATATTCCCAAGACTGCTTTCAGAACAAGATATGGCCATTATGAATTCCTGGTAATGCCTTTCGGCCTTACCAATGCACCTGCGGTTTTCATGGATCTCATGAACCGTGTTTGCAGGCCATACTTGGATAAATTTGTGATTGTATTCATTGATGATATTCTGATCTACTCAAAGACCAAGGAAGAACACGAGAAGCACCTTAAGTTGGTTTTGGAGATCCTGAGAGAAGAGCAACTGTATGCCAAATTCTCTAAATGTGAATTTTGGCTTAAGGAAGTTCAATTTTTGGGGCACATAGTCAACGAATACGGTGTTCACGTGGATCCTGCAAAAATTGATGCGGTGAAGAATTGGAGTGCACCGAAGACACCGACGGAGATTCGATCGTTTCTCGGACTTGCCGGTTACTATCGGCGGTTTATTTAGAATTTCTCCAGGATTGCTCTCCCTCTCACTTCTTTAACTCAGAAAAATAAGCCGTATGAGTGGGGACCAAAGCAAGAAGAGGCATTTCAGACTCTGAAGCAGAAACTTTGTGATGCTCCTGTCTTGACACTGCCTGATGGAAATGATGATTTTGTAGTCTATTGTGATGTGTCTAACCTAGGTCTCGGTTGTGTTCTCATGCAACGGGGAAAGGTTGTGGCTTATGCATCTAGGCAGCTGAAGATTCACGAGAAGAACTACACTACACACGACTTGGAACTTGGTGCAGTCGTGTTTGCCTTGAAGATATGGAGACATTATCTTTATGGCACTAAGTGTGTAGTTTTTACTGATCATAAAAGTTTGCAACATATTCTCAATCAAAAGGAACTTAATATGAGACAACGGAGATGGGTTGAACTGTTGAATGATTATGACTGTGAAATTCGCTACCATCCTGGTAAAGCGAATGTTGTAGCAGATGCGCTTAGTCGCAAAAGTCAAGTTCAGATTCATAGTGTCCGAGTGCACACTAATCTCCGTAATGATTTTCTCACAGCCCAACAACTCTCATTAGCTCAGGATAACTTGAAAAATGAGATGTCTTGCGGGGCTGAAATTCTATTGGAAACTAAGGATGACGGTTTGATGTATCATTTGAATCGCTTGTGGATACCGAACAGGGGTGATCTTAGGATGCTGATCATGGATGAAGCTCATAAGTCTCGTTACTCAATCCATCCAGGTTCCGATAAGATGTATCAAGACCTTAGGGGCTTGTACTGGTGGCCTGGAACGAAGAAGGATATTGTTGAGTATGTCTCTAAGTGCCTTAACTGTGCCAAAGTCAAGGCCGAACATCAGCGACCTTCGGGATTGTTACTACAACCAGAGATACCGATGTGGAAGTGGGAGAATATCTCTATGGATTTCATTACCAAACTCCCACGAACCACAAACGGTAAAGATAGTATCTGGGTAATTGTTGATAGATTGACCAAGTCGGCTCACTTCTTGCCGATACGCGAAACATACCCTGTGCGGAAGTTAGCGCGTATCTACATTGATGAGATCATTAGCCGACATGGTATTCCCTTAAGCATAATATCGGATCGTGATGCTCGTTTCACGGCACGATTTTGGGAATCACTTCATGAAGCCTTTGGAACAGACTGGATCTTAGCACTGCTTATCATCCTCAAACGGATGGTCAAACGGAGCGAACGATCCAGACATTGGAAGACATGTTGAGAGCGTGTGTCATCGATTTTGGTGGCAACTGGGATAGCCATTTACCATTGGTCGAGTTCTCGTATAACAACAGTTATCACGCGAGCATTGGTATGGCGCCGTTTGAAGCTCTTTATGGCAGGAAATGTCGGTCACCTATTTGTTGGACCGAAGTCGGCGACTCGCAGATTACTGGTCCTGAGATTATTCAGGAAACGACTGACAAGATCCGCCAGATCCGCGACAACTTGTTAGCGTCTCGCAGTCGACAGAAGAGCTACGCGGATAAACGAAGGGAACCTTTAGAGTTTGAAGTTGGAGATATGGTATTGCTTAAAGTGTCGCCTTGGAAGGGCGTTGTTCGATTCGAAAAGAAAGGGAAGCTTGCTCCACGTTACGTTGGCCCTTTTAAGATCCTTGAACGGATCGGGAAGGTTTCCTACAAATTGGAACTTCATCCTGAACTTAGTAATGTGCACCCGACGTTTCACGTGTCCAATCTAAGGAAGTGCTTAGCTGATCAGGATCTTCAGGTATCACTCGATGACATTCGCATCGATGATACCATGCATTTTGTTGAAAAACCAGTAGAGATAATGGATCGTGAGGTTAAAAAACTCAAACGCAGTAGAATTCCAATTGTCAAAGTACGTTGGGAATCGAAGCGGGGTCCAGAATTCACGTGGGAGCGAGAAGATCAGATGAAGCTTAAGTACCCACAATTATTTACTACGGTCACTCCAAGTTGAATTTCGGGACGAAATTCCTTTAACTAGGGGAGACTGTAACATCACTGTACTTTAGGTTGTCCGTACATCCGTACATCCGTACGATTGTACTATTACGACCTAAGATTTATTATTATTAATGATAATGGATTATTTATTGATATTAGTGATTATTATCACTGCTACTGGTATACATGATTATAACACATATTATACGCGTAAACCATGGAAGTTTAGTTGTAACCCAACTAAACAGAACCAGAGAGTCCATCGCAGTAATATTATTGAAAATGATGATTGTTGGTTCGGAATAAAAATGAATATGGGGTTTGGTTTGGGAATTTTAATATTAAAATTTAAAAAATAATGGAATTGATTACGCGATGGTGAGGTTACGAACGTTATCTAAACACGAATATTAATTCAGAAATATTAACTTAATAAATGTATTCGCGTGAGTGACGATTCACACGAATATAATTATTAGGAATAATATTCTGAAACGATATTCAATAAATCGTAAATCGAATCGAAATACGATACGAGCGACGAATTCGCAAAGGTGACGATCTTTACGAATACGTACGCGAGTGACGCGTTTCGACGAAATAATTAAATAATATCAAATGATATTAAAATTAATAAATTAAAACTGAAAACGGTTATTAGGAATCACAACCTAAAGCAAAATCGATTAAATCAGTTATTTAAAATAATTAATTTAGTAAAAATAAAACGAAATCGTTTTACGAAATAAAATTATTTAAATCATTTTAATTAATGAAATCCAATTATTTAAACATGTTATGTTTAAATATGTTTTCGTTAAAAACCGAGCATAACCGATCATTTATTATATTTTATCGCGATAAAAACGAGACCGAACCCGCGGGAAATACGCGGGTTATTAAAGAAGAAGAAGCCTTCTTCTTTTTCACTTTACACACACACTTTCTCTCTCTAAATAACCCAACCGGTCACCACTTTCTCTCTCTACCTTCTCTCTACCATAACTCACTCAAAACTCAACCAAATCACCTCATTCTTGCGCCAAATCGAAGCTCTCGACATCCCCTACAAAAAGGTACCAAGGATCGGCCCTATCTCCATCTCAAACTCTCGAAATCTTAGACAGAAGTTTCAGTTTTTAGGGTTTTCTACAAACGCGACAAAAACCGAACTTTAACCGGTTCAAAACATCATTTTTTCGACCCATACACCTTCTAAATGAGTTTACTCATCTAAACCCACTCAAAACGACTATATATACGACTATACCTCGAAATCATCTTCTCCCATGGCTGAAAACCCGTTCCGGCAAATGGCCCATGAGTATGAGCCATTCGGCCGAATGAGTCGGGAGAATGAGTGGAGTATGAGTCGGGAGAATGAGTGGAGTATGAGTCGGGAGAATGAGTCTTTCGGGTGACTCATTCGGCGAATGACTCATTCGGGAGACTCATTCGGAGGACTCATTCGGGAGACTCATTCGGAGAATGACTCATTCGGGACTCATTCGGGAGACTCATTCGGCGGCTGACTCATTCGGGACTCATTCGGGAGAATGACTCATTCGGGTGAAAACTCATTAGCATGAGCCATTCTTATGAAAATCACAAGAATGAGTCATTTTCACTACACCAACTCAATTAACAACTTAGATTTCAAAAAGAACAATCAAATAAGGGATCAAAACTTTAGATAACATTTAATCAAACACAGGACTGTGAATACAACATCAGTACGACAACGGTGAGCGTGCATAATACGAGAACACAGATACTAAGGACTTCAGGTGAGTTCTCATAACCTCCCTTTCTTTAAACTGTTTTGTTTTTAAAACTCGGAGGTGAAACATGTATACCAATTTAAATATTATTTTGATAACACAAGGATAATACCTGTTTATCAATATGATATTCACAATATAAAATTACCATTTATTATGGATTATCTCTTATTAACTTATATCCGTGTAAACATTGTTATTGACTTTGGTCAATAACAAAGATTACATGTATTGTCACAAACTCCGTGAATCATCGCTCTTAACTTCGGTTAATTGCTTTGACTTCATGTATTGTCACGTGGATGGGTTCCACATCCGTGAAATCATTGCCTTTGACTTGGGTTAATTGCTTTGAATTCATGTATTGTCACGTGGTTAGCTACCACTCCATGGATCATGTTCTTAACTTATGTTAATTACATAATGATCATGTATAGTCACGAACATTATTTGAGAATATTGATGTTGATATTGGTTGATTGGTTTGTGGTTTGATTATCTATGATTGACTTTGATTACCTATTATTAAATATGATTATCTATGATTGATTATGACTGATTTGATATGTGATTATGGGTTTGTGTATGTGTTTGATTGTTGAGTTTGGAGATTGGTTGGATTATCTCATACAGGTATTATTGTGGATTTTCTCAGGAATTCATAAGCATTTATACTCATTTTATCTAAACCTTTTACAAAACCATTTTTAAACTTAAACTTTTAAATTTATTTTATTAAACCGTTTAAGTATAAAAACTTATGATTACTCACCAACTACTTCGTAGTTGACACTTGATTTTCTTACATGTTTCAGGTGATGGAGACAAGTAGGATGAAGAGGATGATCTCTTCTATTTTGGACATCATTATATAGGGTCTTGGACTTAGCTAAAGTTAACTAAAATTCTAGCGATTAGAGTTTAGTTAGTTAGCTAATTCTTTTGTGTAATTGATGTACTTAATTCATGATGAACATGATTTTTGTGTAATTATTTTGGTTGATTGAATGATATATGATGATTTGATTTAGATGCCCATGAGCTTTTGAACAATCTACACATCCCTCGTGGCATCCCGACGATTCCGCCGCCGGTCGGGGTGTTACAGTAATGAAATCCATAGCTATTTGTTCCCACTTCCAGAGCGGAATCTCAGGCTGTTCCAGTAAACCAGACGGTCTCTGATGTTCCGCCTTTACTTTCGCACACGTTAGACATTGACCGACGTATTCGGCTATGTCTTTCTTCATTCCAGGCCACCAATAAAATCCACGCAGGTCTTGGTACATCTTATCAGCACCCGGATGAACAGAGTATTTAGTTTTGTGTGCCTCATCGAAGATAAGTTTCCTCAATTCATCTACCGCCGGGATCCATATACGTTTCCGATAGTAGATCATTCCGTCAGGCTTGGTCTCAAAGTGTTTTTCTGCTCCACAATCAAGTTCTTTCTTCAAGCTTCCTCGATTGACTGATTCTTGTTGTGCCTGCATAATCTTGTCACTTAAGCTGGTCTGCACGGTTATCCCCATTGCTCTAACACGTAGGGGTTTGACCCTTTCCTTCCGGCTCAAGGCATCAGCTACAACGTTCGCCTTTCCCGGATGGTACTTAATTACACAATCATAATCATTTAGAAGTTCAACCCAACGGCGTTGTCGCATGTTGAGCTCCTTCTGATCAAAGATGTGTTGCAGACTTTTGTGATCAGTAAATATGGTACACTTGGTGCCATATAAGTAATGTCTCCAAATCTTCAAGGCGAAGATTACTGCTCCCGGTTCAAGATCATGAGTAGTGTAGTTCTTCTCATGAACTTTTAACTGTCTTGATGCATAGGCTATGACATTGTCCCGTTGCATTAACACGCAACCGAGTCCCTGATGGGAAGCATCACAGTATACAACAAAATCATCACAGCCTTCTGGGAGAGATAGGGTTGGAGCATCACATAATTTCTGTTTCAAGTTCTGGAAAGCATTTTCTTGTTTCTGCTCCCAGACAAACGGTTCACTCTTCTGAGTTAACTTAGTGAGAGGCAAAGCTATTTTAGAAAAGTTTGAGATAAACCTTCTGTAATAACCTGCCAATCCTAGAAAAGACCGTATCTCCGTCGGTGTCTTCGGAGTGTCCCAATTCTTTATCGCCTCGATTTTGGCAGGGTCTACATGAATTCCCTCGCTGTTGACCACATGACCCAGAAATTGAACTTCTCTTAGCCAGAATTCACATTTGGAGAATTTGGCATAGAGTTTCTCTTCTTCCAACAGCTCCAAGATCTTTCTAAGGTGTTGCTCATGTTCTGTTTTGGTCTTGGAATAAATCAGCATGTCATCAATAAAGACAATGACAAACTGATCCAAGTACGGCTTGCACACTCGGTTAATGAGATCCATGAAAACCGCTGGTGCATTTGTCAATCCGAAGGGCATCACCATAAATTCATAATGTCCGTATCTTGTTCGGAAGGCCGTTTTCGGTATGTCTTCATCTTGAACTCTCAGCTGATGATATCCAGACCGCAAGTCAATCTTTGAGAAGTATTGAGCTTCTTGCAGTTGGTCAAACAAATCATCAATCCTTGGCAAAGGATACCGATTCTTGATGGTTAATTTGTTCAGCTCTCTGTAATCTATGCACATTCTGAACGATCCGTCTTTCTTTTTCACGAACAAGACCCTCCCCAAGGTGAGTAGCTCGGTCTGATGAAACCGTTGTCAAGTAACTCCTGTAACTGATTAGACAATTCCTGCATCTCTGAAGGTGCTAACCTGTAAGGAGATTTAGCAACTGGGGTTGCTCCAGGAATTAAGTCAATACGAAACTCTACCGGTCGCACAGGTGGCAAACCTGGTAGGTCTTCAGGAAACACTTCAGGGTATTCTTTTACTACCGGTACATCTTGAATCTTTTTCTTCTCTTTCTCCTTTTCCACCACATGAGCCAAAAACGCCACGCACTGCTTCTGTAGACACTTACGCGCCTTTATGCAAGAGATGATTTTGACACTGCGTTTTGCTTGATCCCCTTTAACTTCCAATACTCGATCACTCGGCAATGGAATAGAAGCAGCTTTTTTCAGAACAGATGACTTCCACTCGATTAAAGGAAAGCCAATCCATTCCCACAATGATGTCAAAACTACCCAACTCCATCGGTATCAAATCGATGGTAAATGTATAATAATTAAGTGTCAATGGGCAGTTTCTATAAACTGTACTAACTGTGATCTGATTCCCGTTAGCTACTTCTATAATGTAAGGGGAGTCTAACTGTTCCTCTATGGGATCTAGTTGGCATGCAAAGTCGGTAGAGATAAAACTCTGATCCGCACCAGTATCAAATAGAACAGATGCATAAAAGTCATGTAAGAGAAACGTACCAGTGACCACATTTGGGTCCTGGCGTGCAGCTGGTGCTCCGATAGCGAATGCTCGTCCACGTGGTGCTTGGACTGCTGGTTGTGCCTTCTTTGGGCAGTTCTTCGCAAAGTGGCCTTGTTCGCCACAATTATAGCATCCACCATTGTGCTGATTTGCTGGTGGAGGGAGAGCCAAAGCAACATTGTTGACTGCTTGGTTAGGTGTCATCCGACAGTACTGGACCCAATGGCCCTTTCTTCCACATCCCGTGCATTGCTTGCAGGGAGTGTCAGCAGGGTGATGATACTGACACTTGGCACACAGAGGAAACGTGCCAGTGTAAGGTTTGCGGTTGGGGTTCTGTGGTGCTGCTGCTACTTGTTGAAGAGGTGTGGCCACTGTGTAGTTCTTGATTGTCTTCTTCTTCTTCTTCTGATGGTGGTGGGGTTTCTTGGAAGGCTCAGCTTTGTTCTTACTGGGTTCAGCCTCCTTCTTTAGAACTCCAGAGGCTACCATTAGGTCAGTGAGTTTCCCAGACAATCTCACTGCAGATTCAACAGTAGTAGGGTTGGCTGAAACAACCATGCCCTGAATGCAGGCGGGGAGTCCACCTACATAACGGTCTATCCTCTTTTCTAAAGTCGGTACCATGTCTGGCACCAATGCAACTAGCTCGTGGTAGCGAGTAGTATAGCCCATGTGATCAGCCCCCTTCATCACATGGTTGGATAGTTCAACCTCCAACTTCTGCAGCTCATTCTTGGGGCAGAATTCTGTTCGCAGCAGTGCCTTGAAGTCTTCCCATGGCATTGCCATAGCTTCCTCTCTTCCTCGGGCATTGATCTGACCATTCCACCAAGTCAGAGCCATTTTGTTGAATGTTCCAGCTGAGTAACGGACCTTGTGGTGTTCAGGGCAACTGCAAAGATCCAAGGTTGCCTCAATCTTCTCAATCCATTGGATTAACCCAACGGCGCCTTCAGACCCACTAAAACTGGATGGTTTACATCCTACAAAGGACTTGTAGGAGTAATGAGATGAATCTCCAGTATTTCCACTGGCTTCTCCTGATGTGTTGCCAGTGTTGAAGATTTCATTACGAAGACGAAGGAACATCTCCGGTATTTCTTCTTTCATCTAATTTGTCATCTGGCTACTCAGTAACGTCACCAGAGCGATAGTAGCAGGATCCATGGTCGGTGTTGTGCCCGAACCAGATACTTGAGTAATCAACGAAAGAGGGGGAGGAGGAGGTGGAGGAGGTGGTGGTGGCGAATCATTTGGTGACAGTGTGGAGGAGTGTGGAGCCAAGTCTTGTGGTGGTAGCTGTATCAAATGAGGCTGTCTTCTCGGCGGCATTCTCATCATAACCAATAAAGTTATCGGTTAGTGCAATGATCGAATACAGAAGACAGTATGCAATTAATTCCTAAGTCCTGTTTTCTCTATATGCAGGGTCCCTAGGTTATAGTCTAGGCCAAACCATTTAAAAAAGTGACCTATATTTCTCTATAACCATGGCTCTGATACCAATCTGTCACACCCCGAGCCGGCGGGGTAGGATCGGGTTTCCCCGACGGGCGGAAGGTTCCCGGGGCGCGATATCGTGAGTGATAATCAAAGTGATCAGATTGTTTACATTGCACATGATATAAATGAGAAATGCTAAATATAATAGAATTACAAAGTTAAATTACAGCAGTATCGTTTATAATTTAACAATGTAAATCTATTCTAAACCTCAATAAATGACTATCTTGTATTTACACAAGATATACAAAATAATTTGTATAATGATGTCTTCAAAAATATGCAGGTCCAAAATACTAGTCTTCTATATGAAGTCCTAGTCCAAAAGAAATGACTTCTTAATTAACATGTTCGTCACCTGAGAAGTCATGCAAAATAAAGGTCAACACATGGTTGGTGAGTTCATATTGTTTAGTATTTGAAAATGATTTGAAAACCTCCTTTGGTAAAGAC
Source organism: Mikania micrantha (assembly GCA_009363875.1). Taxonomy (NCBI): domain Eukaryota; kingdom Viridiplantae; phylum Streptophyta; class Magnoliopsida; order Asterales; family Asteraceae; genus Mikania; species Mikania micrantha. The sequence goes on from CM018693.1 coordinate 78,768,821, forward strand.
CCTAACCTCATTAACACCACATCCAGATCGGTATGCTTATGTATAGGGCATACCCCTGAGTCGAGGCTACAACCCCGCCCAGAAGCCATCCCACCACATACTAATCCGCATAGGACATTGTTGTAATGATAATCAGGCATTTTTACCCTACCATTTACCCATGACTCTTCTGTTCCCTGTTCCTGTAAATACAATTATTTGAAATCTCTATTGATTCCATAAGCTCCTCATAGAATAGGATCAACCGCAGCAATTGTACAAATAGTTATAAATGCTTAATTAAATAAATAAATAAACATTTAATAAAATCTAAGTCCTAATGATTGGGGCCTTTGGTCAACTCGAGTAGACTAGTCTGTCAATCTAGGTACTTAGTAGTTAGGGAATCTGTAAATATCCTCAAACATACGACCTACAAGTCAAACGGTCTAGCTAGGACTTCTTGAAATGCAGGATTTTATGTTTCGTCTGTTTTTGGCGTATGTTATCTCTGATATTTCCCAGGCTTTCCCTTGAAAATGATTTATTGATTCGTCTGATTCTGTTACAAGATGTACTTGATTCGTTTATCATAGAATACTAGATTCATTGATCAAATGTACACTTGATTCATAGTTCAACAAACACTTGATTTGTAGAACATTGAATATTGTCTTGGCAAAGATTGTTTTGTTTGATTTGTTGAAGTCCCACACTTGTTTCACCAAAATGTTTCATTTGATTCATTGAATTCACCCATTTGATTTGTCAAAATGTTTAGTTTGATTCCTTGAACTCCCACACTTGTTTTGTCAAAATGTTTGATGTGATTCTTTTGAAATGTTTTGATCTGTTGAAATCTTTTAGTTTAAATCTGATTATTCACTTAATTTATAAGTAAATCAGTTAGTAAACCTGCACAAAATCTTCCTAGACATGGTCTAGGATAACATTTTTATATATGTAAACATATAAAATTAAAAGCATTTAAGTAACCAACTTATTAAACAGTTTACGCATGCTTCTCAGCCCCGCGTTTTAAAAACAAAATGTTAGAAAAGGGGCAATGAACTCACCTGTGCTGCTATGTAAATGATCTACACAAAATGCGCGCTCTTGTTTGTAGCTAGGCTTCTTCAGTTCCTGAGTTATTTTAATAGAATTCGAATACAATAAGTACGCATAGTAGTCGTTGTGCCTAAGGTTTGAGTCTTGTTGTGTGTGCAACTAAGTGTAACTAAGATCTAATCTATCCTAGTTACCCTTTTTGATCCCAATCCCATGCTTATTATAATAACTTACTTTTATATTTTAGAAAATTTCGGCAGCGTTTCCTTTTTTTTTTAGAGCAAATCCTAACAATTATATTGTCTATTTTACAACAAAATCCCAATTGATGATATCACGTTCAACTGTTATAACTAACTAATTTAAAAGAACCCAATGACAATTATATATTCAAATTAAACAAGATTTTAATTGAAAACATTCACACATTTTCATTTCAATATTAAAACATCATTATCTAAATTTAATTAAGTGTTTAACATTTGATGGACTTAATCAAGTCCCATTGGGCCCATTTAAGCCCAATAAAACTCTTGATTCTTACCTCATCGTAATCAAAAATGTTTGAACCACATGTGTGACACCCGGCAATTTCAGGTAAATTGCGACTCTTACTTTCTTTACATTTCACATTCATACTTGTTACATTTCATTTAATTATGTTTGATTAAATGAGTTGAACACAATCTACTACGAAACGATAGTTCAAGGAACTATCGAATCGTACATTGCATTGCACATTGGTTTTGGAAACCAAGGGTGGCAAACACAACACTAACACAAGACAATAATTCGAGGAGTTATTAAATTGTACATTACACGTTGATTAGGATTAATCAAGCGTGCGAACACTTCGTTAGACACGAACACAAACTATCGAAGATAATTCGAGGAATTATCGAAACACACACACACGAGTCTCACGAACGTTGGTGATCAAACTTATATGTTATTACATGATTATGTGCTAAGAACGTATTAGGTGTTTAGGATAAACGATAGGAATCATGTACGAGCGATATCATATCAACGAAACTGAAAAACAAGGAAGTGGGCTCATCGCGGTACGCGATGGTCCCTCGGCGAAAGGCTTAGCGGTACGCGAAGAAAACCGGGATTCGAAGCTCCCGAATTACATCGCGGTACGCAATGATGAATTTTCATCGGCCTCCGCGGTACGCGAAGGCCATGCAGATCATATTTTTCTATTTAATCAACCCCTAAACTCTTTCACTCGGTTTCTCCTGTTCTTCTCCGAGTATTGCCACCTTAGATCGACCAAAACCCACCTGAATCCACCCTCAAACCATCTGGAATTCATATTGAAGCCACCATTGGGAGATTTGAAGGTATTGGAGTCCAAGAAGAAGTAGTGGAAGCCACCCAAAAGTCGAGATCTTAACATCAAGCCTTCATTCAAGCTTCCAGAACCTGTCACACCACGAATTCAAGCTGTTAAGGTAGTTTATCTCGTTTATCTTTAATGAGATCGTACATGCAATGGGTGAAAACCCACATGCAACTCCATGTTACCATCGAGCACGAATTTGTTGGTGATTTGATGTGTTATGGTTGTAGAGTTACTGGTTTTAGTGTTTATTGATGTTAGATTTGAGTTTGGTTTGGTTATTGGTTGATTTGATAATGTTTATACACTTGCCATAAAAGGAAACTTTTATGTGCAAGTCTTGGAATTGTGGTGATCTAGACATGTTAGACATGTCTAGATGTTGTTAAATGCATATTGGAGTGTTTAGAAACACATTGGGATATTTGATTTTGTCAGAAACTTGGTTTTGTAGAAACTTACTATTTATGGAAACTTTTAAGAATCAAAAGAGGGCTTTTGATGTTTTAAAACGTTTTGATGAACTTTGAGCATTGGAATATGCTTAGAAATGATTTTTAACATATTTAGAAACTTCGTTTTGTGAAAACGAGCTTTTAAACGAATACTTTCCAAATAAGGAAACTTTATTTGGGCAAAACGGCATAAATGGTGATTTATGCGCAAACGACATGATTTAAGAGTTAAACGTGTTTTATAATCATATTGGAAGTTATTAGTTTTATGAAATGGAATTTCATAATCACACTTTCTTAAAGGGGAAACTTTCTAAAAATGGTAACTTCTGTGATTAGAGTCATAGGATGGATGTTGGTGTCTTATGTGCATCAAGGCACATAAACACAACAATCGTGTCACCAACGATTCGTCGAGTCTCACTAGTCAACACACACACACACACTCGGTTGAGCACACCGACACTTGGAGTTGTATGGACTACAACGCACCTCAGAACACATACTTACACCTATATGATTATAGGAGCTTACTAGCAGGACTGCTAGCCTTCGCAGTCGCGAACACCACATAAGACCGGAACTACATCATCAGGTGAGTTCACGGCCCCTTTTTACCTTTTCTACAACGGTTTTTGAACAACAACTCATTTTATTTACGTATGGACATGCTTTATCATTATATGTATATGTGTGGGCCCCTATCACAACTAAAAGTCCTCACGATACTCCTCGGACCGTTAATAGCATAACGCCTAGCATGGTAATCTTGAATAGTACTATTGGGCCTGACAAGCCCCACTACACCCGACTGGAGGTCGGAACAGTGCAATATTGACCAACACTTTGCCATAGTCTTGTGATGGACTTGGCGGGAGGCACCAACTGTCAGCTTCGGTACCATCCACAATATAATATAACTGTATTGACTAGCTATCAATCGATACTGCATTGTAATGATATGTAAATCTGTAAAACTCTTACTTTAAACATTTTGATGTTTACTGCTTATGAAAAACCTGTGCTCTCACCAACCTTTGTGTTGACTCTTTACTCGCATGTTTTCTCAGGTAACTAAGGCACGCGCACAAGGAATAGGATGCTAGGCTGGAGTCGCATGCATCTGTTTAAGTGTCTTAGTCTATTAAACATTGTGTTCATTTGATCATGTTACTTATGTATTGCCAAACATCTTTAATTGCTTCCGCAACTATTGTTACTTTACATTTTGAAAACCGTTTTAAATTAACGCTTCCGCTACCTATGAATATTAAACTGTTTTGTTAACATATATTTTACTTCCGCAACTCTGATTTTACAAACTGTTCTATCCAAGTTATTGGATGTACGTATGAAACCGGACATATAGGTCTCGCATGTTGTGTGACCGGAGACTGCGATCCTGACAATCTGCGGTCGCTCGCGCCCCGGAAAGGGACGAGATTTCTCGGGGTGCGACAGATTGGTATCAGAGACAGGTTTTTGCGAATTAGGTTTGCATTTAGTGAACTTAGACTATAACCACTAGTGTCCAAACAACACTTAGTGCTTAGTATTGTGATACTGGCATACATGATTGTACACACACGCTTATTACGCGCACCATAGCAAATGGCGTCATCATCGTCACCGCATGTGACTACACATGACGGTGGAAGCCGATCGCTATACATGTTCCTTACGAGTACCTACTGCACACACTACATTAGTCATTGGGCAAACCACTAACACTTATTCTTGCTATGAAGATCATGGCTGGAAGACGTGGAGGACGCAGGAATGCGGGTGGACGTGGAAACATCAACCTGACTCAAGCTGAGTTGAACGCCCTCATCAACGAACGGGTTGAGGAGGTACTTGCTGCACGGGAAGCCGCCCGTAACCAAAACCTACTGAACCAAGGTGATGAATCCTTTTCATATTCACCTTGCATCACAATCACTCGTTTGCCCGATACTTAACCCAACTCTACTCTTTGCATATCTCAGGAGCAAATCCTAACCCACCTCTCTGCACGTTCAAGATGTTCCTGGATTGCAAACCCCACTCCTTCAGCGGTACAGAGGGTGCCGTTGGACTATTGCGTTGGATTGAGAAGGCGGAATCAGCTTTCGCCGTGAGCAACTGCAGGAACGAGGACCGAGTCAAGTTCGCTGCAGGGACATTTGAGGGAGCTGCCCTCACTTGGTGGAACGCCAATGTACAGAATCAAGGGCTTGATGCAGCCAACGCTCTACCTTGGGATAACTTTAAGCAAATGTTGAACCGCGAATACTGCCCTCGTGGTGAGGTGCAGAAACTTGAGACTGAGTTTTGGAACCACAAGATGGTTGGTTCCGAGGTCGAGGCTTACATGGCTCGATCTTATGAGCTGGCAAACCTGTGCCCGGAAATGGCAAACCCACCTTTCAAGCACATAGAAAAGTACATTGAGGGACTACCACCTCAAATTCAGGGCATGGTACTTTCTGCTGACCCCATCACTATGCAACAAACAGTGTGACTAACTCACAAGCTCACCGATTCAGCTGTCGCACAAGGACTCTTACCACCTCGTGGTGTTGTGACCACAACCAATGACAAGAACAAACGCAAATGGGATGACCCCATGAGCAAAACTTCCACTCTTCAACCACCACCGCAGCAACGTAAGTTTGGGTCATCGCAAGCTTACGCACCACCCATCCCAACCAACCAAGGCTCAGGATCCTACGCAGGCAAACATCCCAAGTGCAACAAATGCAACTTGCACCATGTTTTGGGACAATGCGGCTCTATCCGATGCCAACGTTGTGGCAAGGGGGGACACCTCGCCAAAGACTGCAGGGGTGAACTGCGTACAAAGACCCCACAGCCACAACAACAACAACTCGAGGCACTGAAAGGCTGCTTCGAATGTGGAAAGCCAGGGCACTTCAAGAGGGATTGCCCGCATCTAAAGAACAATGACAATAACGGGAACAACAACGGCCCGAAGGGACGAGCCTTCGTGATCGGGGCTAAGGAAGCCAGAAAAGATCCCAACCTTGCAACCGGTACGTATCTCTTGAACAATAATTATGCTTCTGTATTGTTTGATACTGGAGCCGAGAAAAGCTTTATATCTAAGGACTTTAGTGAGATACTTGCCATTACCCCAACACCCTTGGATGTTGAATATACAGTAGAGCTAGCTGATGGTAAATTAATTGTGACTAAGCACATTCTGAAAGAATGCACTTTAGAACTAGCAGGCCAAAAATTTAAGATTGACCTCATGCCGGTTACACTAGGTAGTTTTGATGTTGTAGTGGGCATGGATTGGTTGTCTGAAAACCAGGCTGAAATTATTTGCCACGACAAGGTTGTGCGCACACCTCTCCCTGGCAGAGAAACTCTAGATATCAAGGGCGAAAGGAGTGACACTCCTCTGAACATCATCTCGTGCATGAAAGCTCACAAATGCTTACGAAAGGGATACACAGCCATTCTGGCGCTTATCACCGACAAGACTGAAGAGGAGAAGAAAATAGAAGACATCCCAGTAGTACGCGACTATCCCGACGTATTCCCTGAGGATCTACCAGGACTACCACCACCTCGACAAGTGGAGTTCCGCATAGACCTGGTGCTGGGAGCAGCACCTATCGCACGAGCACCATATCGACTTGCACCTTTGGAGATGCAGGAACTGTCCAATCAACTGCAAGAGTTGCTGGACTAGGGTTTCATCAGACCAAGCTTCTCACCCTGGGGAGCTCCGGTCTTGTTTGTAAAGAAGAAGGATGGCACTTTCCGTATGTGCATTGACTATCGGGAATTGAACAAAGTGACGATGAAAAACCGTTACCCCTTACCTCGCATTGACGATTTGTTCGATCAACTGCAAGGGTCATGTTACTGCTCTAAGATCGATCTACGATCTGGGTACCATCAGTTGAGGATTCAGGAGGAAGATATCCCCAAAACTGCATTTCGCACTCAGTATGGCCATTACGAGTTTTTGGTTATGCCGTTTGGGCTGACAAACGCACCCGCAATATTCATGGACCTCATGAATAGAGTGTGCAAACCATACCTCGACAAGTTCATCATTGTCTTCATAGATGATATTCTCATCTACTCCAAAACCCAGGAGGAACACAAAGAGCATCTTCAATTGGCTCTTGAACTACTCCGGAAAGAGAAGCTGTACGCTAAACTCTCAAAGTGTGACTTCTGGATTCGAGAAGTCCAATTCTTAGGTCATGTTGTCAATGAACAAGGGATTCATGTTGATAAATCTAAGATAGAGGCAATCAAGAACTGGGAAGCACCAAAGACCCCGACTGAGGTGCGACAATTCCTAGGCTTGGCAGGCTATTATCGACGGTTTATCGAAGGATTTTCAAAGATAGCCCAAACCCTTACATCCTTAACCCATAAAGACAAGAAGTATCTCTGGACTGATAAGCAGGAGGATGCATTCCAACTTCTCAAGCAGAAGCTCTGTAGTGCACCTATCCTATCTCTTCCTAATGGAACGGATGACTTCGTGGTATATTGCGATGCCTCGATACAAGGACTCGGCTGTGTGCTGATGCAGCGAGAAAAGGTGATCGCATATGCTTCTTGTCAACTGAAAGTCCACGAGAAGAACTACACCACCCATGACTTGGAACTTGGAGCCGTGGTATTTGCACTCAAGATCTAGAGACACTATCTGTATGGTACAAAGTGTACGATATACACTGATCATAAGAGTCTCCAACACATATTCGAGCAGAAGGAATTGAACATGCGACAGCGTCGCTGGCTCGAACTCCTAAACAACTACGAGTGTGCTATCAAGTATCACCCGGGGAAGGCCAATGTGGTGGCCGATGCTCTAAGCCGGAAAAACACTTCGAAACCCAAGAGGGTACGAGCTTTACAGCTCACAATCCTTCCCAACCTCCCTGAACAGATACGTAATGCCCAGGTGGAGGCACTGAAACCTGAAAACTTAGCGGCTGAATCACTAAGGGGAATGGAACAACAACTTACGGAAAAGGCCGATGGCTTACAATATTTCATGGAACGCGTCTGGGTTCCACATCACGGGAACCTACGAGACCTTGTGATGGACGAGGCTCACAAATCCCGGTATTCCATTCACCCAGGATCTGATAAGATGTATCACGATCTGAAGGTACTTTACTGGTGGCCACACATGAAAGCCGACATCGCCACCTACGTAGGCAAATGTTTGACTTGTGCCAAAGTCAAGATCGAGTACCAGAAACCCTCTGGATTACTCACACAACCCGAGATCCCCATGTGGAAATGGGAACAGATATCCATGGATTTCATCACCAAATTACCCCGTACTCCTAGTGGATGTGACACTATCTGGGTAATTGTAGACCGACTGACTAAGTCAGCACATTTCCTTGCGATCAAGGAGAATGACAAAATGGAAAGGCTAGCCAGAATCTATGTCAAGGAAGTAGTCTCGCGACATGGAGTGCCGATCTGCATTATTTCAGATCGAGACGCCATATTCACTTCTAACTTCTGGAAATCATTGCAAAAGTCACTTGGCACCCGGTTGGATATGAGTACAGCATACCACCCACAAACTGATGGCCATAGTGAACGCACGATACAAACTCTTGAAGATATGCTACGAGCGTGCGTAGTGGACTTCGGCAACAGCTGGGAAACCCACTTACCGTTGGTGGAATTTTCCTACAACAACAGCTATCACACCAGTATCAAGGCAGCGCCTTTTGAGGCACTCTATGGCAGGAAATGCCGATCACCCATCTGCTGGGCAGAGGTGGGCGACAGTCAGCTCACTGGCCCAGAACTTGTGCATGAAACGACAGAAAAGATCGTGCAAATCAGAAACCGCATGGCAGCAGCTCGAGATCGTTAAAAGAGCTATGCCGACAAACGCCGAAAGCCTCTAGAATTTCAGGTAGGAGATAAAGTCCTTCTGAAAGTTTCACCCTGGAAAGGCGTCATTCGTTTCGGTAAACGAGGCAAATTGAACCCACGGTATATTGGACCATTCGAGATCCTGAAAAGGATTGGTCTGGTGGCATACCAACTCAACTTACCAGCCGAACTCGACGGAGTTCACAACGTATTTCATGTCTCGAACCTAAAGAAATGTTTATCAGATGAGACACTTATAGTTCCACTGGACGAGATCCAGGTGGATGAGCAACTACGGTTCGTGGAAGAACCGGTAGAGATCATGGACCGTGAGGTCAAACAACTGAAACAGAGCAAGATACCCATTGTCAAAGTTCGGTGGAACTCGAAACGCGGACCTGAATTCACGTGGGAGCGTGAAGATCAGATGATGCGCAAATATCCCCATCTCTTCAAGCAGACAACGTCGAACGCCGACAACAACGAATAAATTTCGGGACGAAATTCCTTTCAACAAGGGGATGATGTGACAACCGGAAAAATTTTTGTTTCTCAAACACTTTTGCTTCTCAAACACTACCAACAACAATCAAATTTCGGGACGAAATTTCTTTCAACAAGGGGATGATGTGACACCCGGCAATTTCAGGTAAATTGCGACTCTTACTTTCTTTACATTTCACATTCATACTTGTTACATTTCATTTGATTATGTTTGATTAAATGAGTTGAACACAATCTACTACGAAACGATAGTTCAAGGAACTATCGAATCGTACATTGCATTGCACATTGGTTTTGGAAACCAAGGGTGGCAAACACAACACTAACACAAGACAACAATTCGAGGAGTTATTAAATTGTGCATTACACGTTGATTAGGATTAATCAAGCGTGCGAACACTTCGTTAGACACGAACACAAACTATCGAAGATAATTCGAGGAATTATCGAAACACACACACGAGTCTCACGAACGTTGGTGATCAAACTTATATGTTATTACATGATTATGTGCTAAGAACGTATTAGGTGTTTAGGATAAACGATAGGAATCATGTACGAGCGATATCGTATCAACGAAACCGAAAAATAAGGAAGTGGGCTCATCGCGGTACGCGATGGTCCCTCGGCGAAAGGCTTAGCGGTACGCGAAGAAAACCGGGATTCGAAGCTCCCGAATTAAATCGCGGTACGCGATGATGAATTTTCATCGGCCTCCGCGGTATGCGAAGGCCATGAAGATCAGATTTTTCTATTTAATCAACCCCTAAACTCTTTCACTCGGTTTCTCCTGTTCTTCTCCGAGTATTGGCACCTTAGATCGACCAAAACCCACCTGAATCCACCCTCAAACCATCTGGAATTCATATTGAAGCCACCATTGGGAGATTTGAAGGTATTGGAGTCCAAGAAGAAGTAGTGGAAGCCACCCACAAGTCGAGATCTTAACATCAAGCCTTCATTCAAGCTTCCAGAACCTGTCACACCACGAATTCAAGCTGCTAAGGTAGTTTATCTCGTTTATCTTTAATGAGATCGTACATGCAATGGGTGAAAACCCACATGCAACTCCATGTGACCATCGAGCACGAATTTGTTGGTGATTTGATGTGTTATGGTTGTAGAGTTACTGGTTTTAGTGTTTATTGATGTTAAATTTGAGTTTGGTTTGGTTATTGGTTGATTTGATAATGTTTATACACTTGCCACAAAAGGAAACTTTTATGTGCAAGTCTTGGAATTGTGATGATCTAGACATGTTAGACATGTCTAGATGTTGTTAAATGCATATTGGAGTGTTTAGAAACACATTGGGATATTTGATTTTGTCAAAAACTTGGTTTTGTAGAAACTTACGATTTATGGAAACTTTTAAGAATCAAAAGAGGGCTTTTGATGTTTTAAAACATTTTGATGAACTTTGAGCATTGGAATATGCTTAGAAATGATTTTTAACATATTTAGAAACTTCGTTTTGTGAAAACGAGCTTTTAAACGAATACTTTCCAAATAAGGAAACTTTATTTGGGCAAAACGGCATAAATGGTGATTTATGCGCAAACGACATGATTTAAGAGTTAAACGTGTTTTATAATCATATTGGAAGTTATTAGTTTTATGAAATGGAATTTCATAACCACACTTTCTTAAAGGGGAAACTTTCTAAAAATGGTAACTTATGTGATTAGAGTCATAGGATGGATGTTGGTGTCTTATGTGCTTCAAGGCACATAAACACAACAATCTTGTCACCAACGATTCGTCGACTCTCACTAGTCAACACACACACACACACTCGGTTGAGCACACCGACACTTGGAGTTGTATGGACTACAACGCACCTCAGATTACATACTTACACCTATATGATTATAGGAGCTTACTAGCAGGACTGCTAGCCTTCGCAGTCGCGAACACCACATAAGACCGGAACTACTTCATCAGGTGAGTTCACGGCCCCTTTTTACCTTTTCTACCTTTGGGGGAGAAAACATTGCACTACAACTATTTTTGAACAACAACTCATTTTATTTACGTATGGACGTGCTTTATCATTATATGTATATATGTGGGCCCCTATCACAACTAAAAGTCCTCACGATACTCCTCGGACCATTAATAGCATAACGCCTAGCATGGTAATCTTGAATAGTACTATTGGGCCTGACAAGCCCCACTACACCCGACTGGAGGTCAGAACAGTGCAATATTGACCAACACTTTGCCATAGTCTTGTGATGGACTTGGCGGGAGGCACCAACTGTCAGCTTCGGTACCATCCACAATATAATATAACTGTATTGACTAGCTATCAATCGATACTGCATTGTAATGATATGTAAATCTGTAAAACTCTTACTTTAAACATTTTGATGTTTACTGCTTATGAAAAACCTGTGCTCTCACCAACCTTTGTGTTGACTCTTTACTCGCATGTTTTCTCAGGTAACTAAGGCACGCGCACAAGGAATAGGATGCTAGGCTGGAGTCGCATGCATCTGCTTAAGTGTCTTAGTCTATTAAACATTGTGTTCATTTGATCATGTTACTTATGTATTGTAAAACATCTTTAATTGATTCCGCAACTATTGTTACTTAACATTTTGAAAACCGTTTTAAATTAACGCTTCCGCTACCTATGAATATTAAACTGTTTTGTTAACATATATTTTACTTCCGCAACTCTGATTTTACAAACTATTCTATCCAAGTTATTGGATGTACGTATGAAACCGGACATATAGGTCTCGCATGATGTGTGACCGGAGACTGCGATCCTGACAATCTGCCGTCGCTCGCGCCCTGGAAAGGGACGGGATTTCTCGGGGTGCGACAACATGATATAGACGTCCAAGTTATTCATGTTAACAACTCACTTTAAGTTGTTTATGTGTGTAATTAACCTTAGTTATAGAAATTCTACCCACACTTGGCTTCATTTTTTATCACGACTACTTGTATTAGTCCCATTTACTCACCTATTCCATGCACACGCATCATTAACTGAACCCATGCATGTTTATTATGGGCTTAGCTTCTCATGCACACTCACGTACCTACATGTATGAATACATATTGTTGCATGGCACCATATTGTTACATTTTCCACTCTAAAACCCTAGTTTCTTCCCATTTTGTTTTCAAGTATCCATATAACCAATAACAAGGTTCATAGGTTCATTGTATTCTCATGTTTTCATGAGAGTTAGGGTTCGGTTTGTATCTGCCTAAGGTGATGGCAGTGAACCTATCTAATCTAGCCAAAGGTTCGGCCACATGCATGCAGTTGGCCTAAGGTTCGTTAGTCACGAGATTAAGCCTAGGTTCGGCTACTAATTTGGTTTGAGGGTTCGTGAGTTTGTATGGTTCGCTCCTCAAACTACAGGTTCGGCCAGGTCCTGAACATGCAAGGTTCGGTGGTTAGGTGCTGGCAACAAGTTCGTGGCAGTGTGCCCAGGTTCGCAGCAGGCATGAAGGTTCGTGAGTCAGAGGGTTGCAGGGTTCGTTGCAGAGAGATGCTAGGTTCGTTCCTTATCTTCCCGCCCAACCAAGGTTCGGTCAAGGACATAGGGTTCGGCCGATGATGACTTCCACGAACCTGCAATTCCTTCCACACCAACTCGATCCCTGATGGTTAATAATTATACACACAGCTTGTATACTCCCATGTGAACTCGATCAATCAAGAGAAAACCCTAAAATCGTTCTAACCCTACTTTCGTGTGTGCTCATGTAATGGCTAACACAACCCGCGATAAAAACAGTAATATACCTCAGATTTTGTGGATGAAAACTCGAATAAGTTGTACTTCCTTGATCTACGCAGCAAGAGGAACGTATTGCTTCTGAGAACACTCGAATCCGCTGAGAAATGGCTAAGATCTTGTAGAGAGAAGTTGAGAGAACAATCCTTGTAGAGAGAGAAAGGAGGTAGACGAAAATGAGAGGGGGATTGGGTCTTGGTGGTGGTTGTTGGAGCCTTAATGGCTCATTAAATGTTTAGGAAAATATCCGGTTGCTCTGTCTCGTTCGGTTTCGCGTAGTTTTCGCGACGAAACGACACGATTACAAAATTAGAAATCATTTAATTATTCAAGGTTGTGATTCCTAATAAATTAACTAATATCTTTTATATTTTAAATTTAAAATATTAATCAACTGTTTATATTGAAACGTACGGTCGTTGCACGTATTCGTTTGAATCGTCACTCTTACGAACACGGCGATAACTATACTTTTCAATCTTGTTTTCTAATTATAGAACATCATTCAGAACGTTAAACTTTTAGATACATTCGTACAGATCGTCACCTACACGAAAAACCCGTCGGTTTAGCATTCACATAACAATGTTCGTGTGTTTTGTTCTATAAGGCCTCACATACGTTTATATATACTAACTCCTAACAATTAATCACATGATGATTCTGTGTTGCCAGATTATTATCTGACTCAAGAACCCTTGTTCTGAACTTGTTTCTGTTAAATGTTTCAGAATTTGTTTTATGATAACATAAAATGACAATGATAAATGATATGAATCTGAAACGTACTGAAATGTATATGATTCGTACCTGTTTACTGTTCATATGCTGTAGAGATCACTGTTCCGGTGGCGGTTCCGGCACTGATGTTTCACATGGAGAGGGAGGTTTGCCTATGGAAGGTTCGGTGCTCATGGATTTGTTTAGATGTAGGTTCGCCAGCCATGTTTCTTTCAATGGTTCGCCATTAGGGTTGCAGTCCCTAGTTCGTGGTTTCTAAGGTTCGGCTGTAGATCAGAGGTTCGTTCCCCCATGGTTCATGAACATGAAGATTCGGTGATCCAAGGTTGGCCAGCAGGAGGTTCGGCATATTGTAGGTTCGGCCAAGATGAGTTGAGGTTCGGCCACCTTAGGACTCAACCTAGAAGGTTCGGCCGATCTTCATGTTCACGAACCAGCGTAATCATCATCATCTTCCTCGATTTTCACTTGTCCTAAAGTCGTTTTTGTTGGTTTGGTGAAAACCGATCAGGATCGAATACAAAGTCCTACTAACTATCAACTACGTGCGGAATCCATAGTCAATATGTAGAATATCAAAGAACACAAACAATTCAATAATCAACTCTTGTATTATCAACAAATGATTACAAGAAATCACTCAGAAACAAAGTTCTCACATAGAGAAAATCTCAGAAGTTCTGTCCAAAAGTTCTAAAAGTTCTAAAGAAAAACAGACAAACCTTCTATTTATACTAAACCAGACCAGCGAACCTATTTCTGGTAGCCGAACCTTAGGTTTGCCAGCCGAACCCTAAGGTTCGCTGGACGAACCCTTAGGTTCGCTAGACGAACCTATGTAGACAAACCAAAAGGTTCGCCAAACCTTCTCCAGGTTATAGGTTCGCCGAACCTATCAAATCAATAGGTTCGCCGAACCTGCCTAGGTTCGTGGGCCAGACGAACCTATAGCAAACCTTAGCCGAACCTTCTAAAAACTCAAAATAAATACAACTTTTGAACAGCAAACAATTACAAATATGTACTAACAAACTCCCCCTAAATGTTTGCTATCAAAATCTTCAGTCTTTATCTTCATCTTTGTCTTTAACACCACTAGATTCTCCAATCTCTTCAGTAACCACATTATCCACCGCTCGTATAACAACCGAACGTGGTATCTTCGCAAGTCTTTCAGCTTCAATCTTTGCGTCTCTTTCATCTCTCTCCTTCTGAACTTGCATCAACTGAGTATAGAGATAATTCACATTTTCCCAATTGCATCCCGAATGTATACCCAATGTATAACACATTCGTGCAATGGTTTGAAATTGAACTGCCATATCTTTGAAACTTACTCCAACATCATGATATCCATCTTCTGCATACATCTCTGCTGAATCAAGTAAAGCAATATCATCTTTTGAACAGTTTACAATCCATACAGGATCAAGCATCCGGATCACCCTCCAATTATCATTCTGCTTCAATACAATCACACCTTCAGAAGTTCTATCATCATAAAACCAAAATTTGAAGTATGAATTCCAGTCTTGTTCAATCTTCCTGAGTCTTGGTCTCTTGAAGACTTTAGGCTTCACATAATCCTTAAATCTTTCTCTGAACTGAGGTGTTAACAAACTCCATCCAATTCTTGCTTCTTTCTTCAATAAATTCTCAAAAATTTCATAATGTCGAGTCTGAATGGGCTTTATCATCCTCAATCTTGAAAGAGCTTTACATTCAAACGACGGTAGACTCATCAGATCAGTAGCTTTGCCAAAGTATTGGCATCCATCTATTCTTTTAACTACATAGCATCCCTTATCCATCAAGCTTCCTGAAATGTTATGAAAGTAACCATAACTAATAATCCTTCCAATCATTTTGGATTTAGATCCAATCTTGAACTTCTTGGATTGTTTAGTTCGGTTTTCTGGATCTTTGTCTTCTAAAACTTCTGTCATAATCTTGAATGAATGTAAATGATCAATGATATACTTGGTCTCATCTTGAATCTCTTTCCAAAAATCCATATTAGTCTTCACTTTAACTGGATCCAAAGTTGTTCTGGACATACTTCCAGCCTCAAATATTTTCTTCATCATGTTTAAATTCAACAGCTCTTCATCAATGATATCTTTATCATAATCAGGCAAATCAACATCTTCATGTTCTTCAAAATCAAATATCAACTCATCATCACTTTCTAGAAAATCTTGATAATCTTGAACTGAATAATCCCCTACAACCTCTCCTTCTTCATGTTCTTCAAAATCAAATATCAACTCATCATCACTTTCTAGAAAATCTTGATAATCTTGAACTGAATAATCCCCTACAACCTCTCCTTCTTCTATCTCTTGATCAACTTGAACTTCAAAAATATTTCTCTGCAAGTCTATGTCAGAATTCATTTTAAACAAATCAAGGAAAGTAGGCAGAGAGTAATCAAGAACAGTCATAGGATACTCTATTTCATCTAAATCCTCAAATTCAACAAAAGTACAATCCTTTGCCCTATACGACGATACAGAAGAAATTGGAACCGCTTCAGTTGTAACCTTTGAAGGAGAATATATCACGATTGCTCCAGAAATAGAATCTAAAGAACCAGAAGTACCACTAACTCCACCAGCACCACCACCAGTCCCATCATCACCTCCAAAATCATGATCATCTGGATGTTCATCCACATCAGTATCACCATAATCAACTGCTTCTTCTTCTTCTTCCTCTTCAGCCTTCTCCTCCTCTATCACCTTTTCATCCTTTTCTTCATCAATATCAACATCCACATCCACCACCACCTTCTCCACTCTTGGGCTTGAACCCGAATCATCAGACTTTGAAATCTTTTCTTCTAACTCTTTCATCTTGAATCTCAATTCCGTGTTTTCATTCTTCAACTCAACAATATCTTCAGATTGAAGTTTAATAAAGAACTGTAGATCAGAAATCTCTTGATTCATCTTCTTTTTCTCAGCAAGTTCTTCTTCTCTCCACTTTATCATCAAATCCATTTGAGCTTTCAACTCACCTAATTCAGAAGTGGTGGAAGAAGGTTTATCAGCAACATTCTGTTCTTTTTCCTTTCGATAATCTTCAAACTCCTTTGACAAAGCAGATAATCTTCTTTTAATCTCAGAATCATCATAACCAGTAAAATTGATTTCTCCTAAATCATCAAGTCCAGAAAATAAAGCATCTCTAGGAATAGAATCCTGAGGAATAGAAGTCTCTGGTATTGAAGTAGAAACTGTAGTAGCTTCTACAAAAGAAGTTATAAAAGAAGCTACATTTACAAACTCTGGAGTTTGTAAAGTAGAAGCATGAACAGTAGTAACTGGAACTGATGAAGTAAGCACAGGAGAAAAAGAAACAGGAACTGATGTAGGCATAATTGATGAAGACACAACAATCTTAGTAGTTTTAGCCTTTTTCCTCTCATAAGGCCCTCCTTTGGCCATCCTCTTCAGCTTCTTTGGTTTAGAAGACTCAGGCTCTTCTGGAACAAAACTGGGATCAACTCTTTCATCCCTTTCCTCTTCAGCCTGTTTAGCAAATTTCTTCTTGAGTCTTCTAACCATCTGGTTCCCTTCTTGAACCATTTCATATTCTGACTCAGTATCAGAAGATTCTTCATCACTATCACCAGCAACAGCAGCCTCTGTCTGTTGTGCAGACATATCAACCTCAATTGGCTCCTGTGAGCTATGTCCTTGAGAAGATTGAGCTTTAGGTGTAGAACGTAACAATTGTCCAGTAGACTTCCTGACTTGTTGTCTTGGAGGAGGTGGAGGTGGTGCCTGATCATCATCAGCTGCAAACTCTTCATTATCAGATCCAGAGTCAGCATGCCTCCAGGCATCATCATCAGGAGCTACATAGTTTGCTCTGGCACAATGACCAATCAAATCTTTGTCAAGAATAGCATCTCCAGACCTTTCATACACTCTGACCTGACCCAAACTGGAATCAGTCATGTGTTTAAGCTTTAACAGATCTCCAGCTTCCCTGGGTAACTACCCTTCTGGCAATCTTTCATCGATCAACATCTGCACGAACCTAGGATACATATAGAACCTATCCTTAGCCTTCATGATGTTATCACACATATATCTGAATATCATGCCAGAGAAATTGAACGGTTTGTTCAATATGAGTGCCACCATTGCTGATCTCATGAAGTCCCTCAGCTCATCAAAAGTTCCCTTCCTCATGCTCTGGCAGTGAAGAAGAACATGAGCCAAGAACTTATATTGTAGAGGTAGCTTCCCTTTCTTCACTGATATGGAGTTGTAAGCTCCAAAATATCTGATGCGTAGGAAGCATCCCTTAATACACTTTTCTGGAATAAGTGTTACTCCAGCTGGTTCTCCTCCAAACTGTAATACTCTCCTGATATCAGCCTCGGATATACGAATTGCTTGTCCAAGCACATTCGCATCTATAACATAGTCTTCATCTACAGAAATAACCCGAGCCGATTCCCAGAAACTATGGATATGTGATCTGTAAATCTGAACAGAGTTGGAAATCGCATAATAAATCCTCAATCTCCGAAGAAACTCGATCATTGGACGGAAATCTTGACCGTTCCTTGTCGTAGGATCAAGGTATGCACAAACATTGTGTTTTTCTCCGAATGTTAAGTTCGCCATTTCTACAATTAGAAATAAAAACAATTAGAAACAAAATTAATCAAAAATTAACAAAAATTAAAAAAATTAAAAAAAATTCTAAGTAGACCAGCGAACCTATCTCCTTAGACGAACCTAATGCTAGGCGAACCTAAGTTAGACGAACCTGTTAATCAGACAAACATTTTTGAACGAACCCTTTGATGAACGAACCTTATTATTGATGAACCTTCTAATGAACGAACCTTCTGAAGAACGAACCTCAGAATGAACGAACCTTAAAATGAACGAACCTTCAAACAAACGAACCTATTTGGTCAAACGAACCTTGATCAAAAGGTTCGGTCCTTTTGAAATACATAGGTTCGCCACAAACCTATCAAATTCAGACGAACCCTCAAGGTTCGGCGAACCTTAGTTCATTCAACGAACCTGTTCATCAGCGAACCTTTTCCAATTTTCAAATCAGATTTTGAAAACTTTGAATTTGATGATAAAAATCATATACCCAGGTTCGAAATACACTGATGAACAACTTTAACGAAGATGGTTTGTCCTGAATTTAAATTTTAACCGATTTTATGTCCAATTACAGATTCAATCTAAAAAATCCTAAATTCGCTCAGATCTCTCAAATTAGTCGGTCAAATTTAAAAATTTCTACCTAAAAATGTTCACGAGATGATTCTGAGTCTAATGAAATCAATGAAAAATTCAGGGATGCTCTAGAATGAAAATCGAAAAATCTGGTCTTGCAGGTTCGCGAACGTGAAAAAGATGAGAGTGACGAACCATTCTGACGAACCCTGTATATATATGTCACGAACATTTTCAGACGATCCTTTCACGTACCTTTTTCTGCGAACCTTTGCAACGAACCATTTCACACGAACCATTTCAGCGAACCATCTCAAATGAACCTTTCTTGCGAACCCTTACACACGAACCTTTCCAACTAATCACCTCAAACGAACCTAGTCAGCGAACCTAGCTATCAAACTTAGCCAGCGAACCTAACCAACGAACCTAACCCAACGAACCATCACCAACGAACCTTCTCAAACATCAGACGAACCTTTTGAAAAATTTTGAATTTTTCTTTAAATTTCAAAACAAATTCATGTTTAATTATTCCAAAGTCAAACAAATAATCAAAAATTATTGATTTAACATCAGATGAAAAATAAAATCTTTTTTTTTAATTTTTCAAATTTTAGAACAATTAAACTACAAATTTAACAAATCTACCTATAAAAGTCAAATCTTTTTGTTTGAGAAAGATCCAGACATGAGATCATATTATTTTATAATTTTCAACACATCTGTTTGTATTAATTACAAGATTTAAATGCAAATCACAAGTACTAGATGATTGTCAGTATACTTATCCTTTTAAGTTTAATTACTTAGTCAAGAAATTAGTTTAAACAAGGTTATGAAAACACCTTATAAAAATCCATTTTCTTGAACACATCCCCGATTTGTGAATAACTAATCAAACATAAATGTTCTTAAACTTATAATTTCAATTTTAACTAATTTGATCAAGCAAAAATAAAGCAGAATTTCTTTTTGAGAATAACAAAATAGAAAACAATTTGAAATTGTTCAAAATCTTGGAATCAAGGTTGATACTTACGTATGCTCAAATGATCCAGAAAATGAACTAAACAATAATTTAAGATTAAGATTCTAACAATCAGCTCGATATTTCCATATACGCGGAATTTGTCCAAATCTTAACCAGAACCAAGAAAACAAATTTGAATCTTTTAAAGCTATAATAATCAGGTCGATACGTAAGTATACGCAAAGAATGTTCCAGCTTTAAACGGAAATAAAAGAAAAAACAAAATCAAAATTTCTTTTAAAAATTAAACACATGATCAAACTAGTACTTTGACTTTTTGTTCAAGACCATTTTGTCAGAAAAATTACCACTCTTTCAGGACAAAACTAAGTACTGTATTCTAAGCATTTGTTTCTTATAAAGTATAATCAAAACTTTGTTTAAACTTATCTTAACTAAGTTATAAACCTACTAACACATCATTCTTAGCACTTATAATTACTTTTATATTTTTAATAACACATACAGATATGTTTCCAAATACAAATAATGTGCTATCATTTCTCATTAGGTCGAATCAATTTCTCAGATTTTTAATTTTTTCATTTGTATTTTTGGTTTTTCAAATGTTTTTGTATTTTTCGAAATTTTCTCCCCCCTAAAAACAAAAACACAAAAGAAAAAAAATAAAAATCTGATGTTAATTCAATAAAAAATGATTACGAAGGAAGTTGATTGTTGATTACCTCACCCATGACCCTGATCCCATTTAATTTGAGTAAATACTCAAAACGTTGTTTGTCAAAGGCCTTGGTTAGAAGGTATGCCCTTTGGTCGTTTGTGTGTATCTTCACCACATCAATCAGTTTCTTTTCATAACAGTCACGTATGAAATGAAACCGAATATCAATGTGCTTGGAACGTGAATGATACACTGGATTCTTGGTAATTGCAATGGCAGCCTCATTGTCTACATGAATCGGGGTAGATAGAAAATTCAGTCCATAGTCTCTCATCTGTTGTTGTATCCACAAGACTTGGGAACAACAACTGGGAGCAGCTACATATTCAGCTTCACATGTAGATGTAGCAACAGATGTTTGCTTCTTGCACTGCCAAGAGATTAATCTCTCCCCCAGAAATTGTGCACCTCCAGTAGTTGATTTGGAATCAGTCTTGCATCCTCCATAGTCTGAATCACTATAAGCATGGAAGGAATAGTTATCATCCTTAGGATACCACAGACCGGTGTCTGGTGTACCCTTCAGATAACGTAAACTCCTCTTGACTGCAATCAGATGAGAAACTTTAGGCTTTGATTGATAGCGAGCACAGATACTTGTAGCGAATACAATATCTGGTCTTGAGGCTGTCAAATACATTAAGCTCCCAATCAATCCACGAAATAATGTAGCATCAATTAGCTCCCCCTTAATATCAGGCTCAATCCCGTGATTGGGCTGAATGGCGCGGAAATGGGTTTACAATCAAGCATGCTAAAGCGTTTTAGCACATCTTGAATGTATTTGGTCTGATGAATAAAAATGCCATCATCAGTCTGATCTATTTGTAAACCCAAAAAGAACTTAATGTCTGACATAGCACTCATCTCGAACTTCTCAATCATAACCTCTTTAAATTCCAAGCACAACTGTTCATCAGTAGACCCAAAGATGATGTCATCTACATAGATCTGAACAAGGAGAATGTCCTTGTAGTTTTCCCGATAAAACAGTGTTTTGTCTATCTGACCCCTCTTAAACCCGTGTTCAAGAAGGTGAGTCGAGAGCGTCTCATACCAAGCTCGAGGAGCCTGATGAAGACCGTACAGTGCTTTGTCAAGGATGTATACCTGATCCCTGTGGATCGGATCCTCAAAGCCCGGTGGCTGACAAATGTACACTGTCTCCTTCAAAGAGCCATAAAGGAATGCAGACTTAACATCCAGTTGAAAAACTTTAAATTTCTTGTGGGCAGCAAAAGATAGAAATAATCTAATTGCTTCAAGCCACGCCACAGGTGCAAATACCTCGTCATAATCAATTCCATCTATCTGTTTGAACCCTTGAACAACCAAACGCGCCTTGTTTCGAACAATCACACCTCTATCGTCTCGCTTACAAGTCAACACCCATTTGGTGCCTATCTTTTTTTCTCCTTTAGGCAAATCTACTAAATGCCAAACTCCCAGTTTCTGAAACTGATTAAGCTCCTCTTACATGGCCTCCACCCAGGCAGGCTCACGCAGGGCTTCAGTTACAGATTTAGGTTCAATCTGAGAAACAAATGCAGAATGCATCCATAACTCTTGAGTCCCATGATTTCGCTCCAGTTCAACATACAAACTCTCCTCGTTTGTAAGTTGCCTTCTCGTCTGTACTGTAACAGATGGATCTCCAATAATCTGCTCCACAGGATGATTCACATGAACTCTGGACACTGGCACTTGCGGGACTCCAACACCATGATCAAGATTTGTGATATTCTGATCTTTATCTTGATCTTGAGAAACTGCATCTTCAAAAACCTCCTGATCATCCTTCGATGACCAGTCATCATTAACTGCTTCAGAAGTGCCTTCCCCTGTTGGATGATTATCATCAACCTGATGAGAAACTCCTTGATCTTCAGAATTTTGTAAGTCATATAACATCTGCAAAGAGATTTCATCATCAGTAACATTAGGAGACAAGTTAAAAGACTCGAAAAGTTTATCATAATCGAATAACCAATTTGGACCTTTGCCTTCAGGTATAGGTGTATGCCTTCAGGTATAGGCGTATGTCTTTGACAATCAGCACTCGGTTGAAGTAAAACAGGCGGTCGCTACGGCTTCACTCCAGAAAGTAATGGGCAGCTTTGAATTAGTGAGCATCGTTCGAGCAGACTCTATCAATGTACGATTCTTCCTTTCAGCTACACCGTTCATCTGTGGTTCATACGGTGCACTAAATTGCTGCTAGATGCCCTTTGAATCACAAAATGCTTCCATGTTCTGATTCTTGAATTTTGTCCCGTTGTCTGATCGAACACGCCTAACTCTCAACTTGTACAAAGTCTCCAATCTGTTTACCAACAAAACAAAATTTTTATAAGTTTCAGATTTAAACTTTAAGAACATTACCCATGAAAATCTAGAAAAATCATCGGTCACAACAAAACAATATGATTCACCACCGATACTCTTCACATTAATCGGTCCAAACAGATCCATGTGAAGTAGTTCCAATGGTTTATTAATAGAAAACATTGTTTTGGACTTATGTGACCTCCTTTTCTGTTTACCCTTTTTACAGGAAACACACACATCAGGTAATTTGAAATGTTTAACAGGTACACCATCAACCAAGTGATTGTGTACAAGATGATTCATCTTTCTGATGTGTATATGTCCCATTCGTCTGTGCCAAGACTGAGTATCCTGCTCTGTGGCCGTCAACACCAGACACGTTTCAACTTTGTTTACCGTCTCCGCATTAGCCATGTCTAAAACATACAAATCTTTACACCTGTCAGCAGTCATCAAAATCCAGTCATCTGGAATCTTAATTCCTTGTTTGAGCACATAGCATTTCTTATCATCAAACAAAACCTTATAACCTTTATCACTTATCTGCGACACACTCAAAAGATTATTAGTTAACTCCTTGCAGTAATTCACATTGTCAAAGGAAACTTTACCATTTGTCAAACTACCACTCCCGGTAATCTGACCACCTTTGTCACCTGCAAAGTTAACATAACATCCGTTCATCTCACGAAAATCTTTCAACAAACTGATCTCTCCTGTCATGTGCCGTGAACATCCACTATCAACAATCCAGTGACTGTTGATATGGCCCGTGAATGCCACATGCACAATAAATTAAAACAACAAAAATCAGTACCAAAAGGGATGACTCCCGCCATTCCGGCGTTGAGTCTCCCCGAACAGCCTCCTGCCATTCGATCTTGATGAACTACTTGAAGACCCTTCTTCCACCAAGTATTCATCCCTCCTCACAAAAAATCGATCATCTGACCTAGGTCTGGATTTCCAAAAAGAATTAGAATTAACATTTTGTTTTGAAAATCTTTTAGGAGAAAAATTGTCATAAAATTCATCATCAGATGATGATGTCTTTTTCAAAACTCTTTTAACCTTTTGTTGGTAATCAAAAATTGTTCTTTTATGAAACTTGTCCTCCTTGACCCAGATACACTCAGGATCAAATTTTCTGAGTATTCTCATCTCCTCTTCACTAGGCTTTACCCTCCAAGGATTCCCACCAGAATGGATCACATGACTGTCATTAACAGAAGATTTCTTCTTGACCTTGTGATTTGGACAATTGACTGAAATATGTCCTTTTCCTCCACAAGTAAAACACTGTCTTGTTTCACGTGGAGTAAAAGTATGAAATCGGTTACAAGTATCCAAATCACATTCGGCAATGACATGACCCACTTTCCCACATCTGTAGCATTTCCTTGATGACACAGTCTTTTGTTTTAATTCATCACACCTCTTAGATGAACCCAAAGATTTGGATGCTACAGATGGAGATAAAACCTTATTTTTCGAACCCCTGGCTTTTGTCTTGACATTCTTTTGAGAAATCTTTGATTTGCCCTTGTTTCCATCCCCACTTTGATTAACTTTGTCAACAACTTTGACAAACTTCTTGTCAATCTTTTTTGAAAATTTCTCTTGTTTTTGACAAACTTTGCTTAACTCTCCTTTTTGTGTGGTAGAAGACTCAACAAACACCATTGGCTTTAGAGTAGAATTAGTCTTGACTTTTAGATTTGGTTTGAAAACAGGCTTTTGTTTAACCACTGTTTTCCCAGCTGATTTTACTTCAGATTTTGGTTTCTGGAAAACTGGACTCATCTTCTCAACATTTTTAGCTTGTTGATGACCAATCATTCTTAGAATATCCTCTGGATATTCTAAATCAGTGATGTCCTCGATGATAGGAGGCATCATTATCAACAAATTCACTCTCATGAGATGATGAACTTTCCATATCCTCAGACACTTGATCAGACACACTTTCCTTTAAGGAAACTGGATTAACTTCCAATTCTGGATCAAATTGTGGTCTTGATACATAACTTTGAGGATTTGGCATAGCATGAAAACCAATACCAGAATTATCACGCGAAGATCTTTGCATAGCCGCAAAGTAATCAATGACATATGCTGAATTCTGGTAGTTTTCAAGCTTGGCTTTGTTCAACTCAGCTTCAGATTTTGCAGCTGATAACTCTACTTTCAACTTCTGAACTGAATCCAAATGCACAGAAACAGCATGATTATTCTGTAAAACCTTGATTTTCAAATCTTCGTTTTCCTTAGCTAGATCAGTTATCTTTTTGTCAAATGCTTTTTCTTTTGAAATCAACTTTTTGTTGGCTTCTGTGTGTTGGTTTGGTGTAACCGTTCAGGATCGAATCACAAGTTCTACAAACTATCAACTACATGCGGAATCCATAGTCAATATGTATAAAAGTCAAGAACACAAGCAAATCCATAAACACATCTTTGATTATCAACAAATGATAACAACAATTCACTCAAAATTACAGATTTCTCACACAGAGAGAATCAGCAGATCTATCCCAAAGTTCTACTGAAAAAACAAAAACAACTTCTATTTATATAACAGACCAGCGAACCTTAGGTTCGTCAGGCGAACCTTAGGTTCGTCAGGCGAACCTTAGGTTCGTCAGGCTAACCTATCAACACAATAGGTTCGCCGAACCTGCCTAGGTTGGTGGGCCAGACGAACCTTGACAAACCTTTAGACGAACTTTTACAAAATCAAAATAAATACAACTTTTGAATAGCAAGCAATTACAAATATGCAGTAACAAACTCCCCCTAAATGTTTGCTATCAAAATCTTCATTCTTGATCTACAGCTTTGTCTTTAACACCGCTTGATTCTCCAACATCTTCAGTCACCACATTATCCACTGCTCGTATAACAACTGAGCGTGGAATCTTTGCAAGTCTTTCTGCCTTCAATCTATCATCTCTTTCATCTCTCTCCTTTTGCAATTGCATCAACTCAGTATAAAGATAATTCACATCATTCCAATTGCAACCAGAATGTATATGCAAAGTAAAACACATTCGTGCAATAGTTTTATATTGAATTGCCATATCTTTGAAGCTCACACCATAATCATGAAATCCATCTTCAGCATATATCTGAGCTGAATCAAGCAAAATAATATCTTCTCTTGAACAATTAACAATCCATATAGGATCAAGCATTCTAATCACCCTCCAGTCTTCATCTTGCTTTAATACAATCACACCTTCAGACGTTCTTTCATCATAAAACCAAAACTTGAAATACGGATTCCAATCATGTTCAACTTTCCTGAGTCTTGGTCTTTTGTAAACTGTTGGCTTCACATAATCTTTGAATCTTTCTCTGAACTGAGGAGATAACAAACTCCATCCATATCTTGCCTCCTTTTTTAACAAACTCTCAAAGATTTCATTGTGTCTAGTTTGAATTGGCTTTATCATCTTTAAACATGAAAGATCTTTACATTCAAATGCTGGAAGAGTCATCATATCTGAAGCTTTGCCAAAATATTGACATCCATTAGTTCTTTTAACCACATAACATCCTTTACCTGGTAATCTTCCTGAAATATCATGATAATAACCATAACTGATAATATTTCCAATCATTTTAGATGTAGAACCAATCTTGAATTTCTTGACTTGTTTGGACAAATTCTCTGGATCTTTGTCTTCTATGCTTTCTTTCATTATCTTGAATACATGAAGATTATCAATAAAGTACTTAGTCTCATCTTGAATCTCATTCCATAAATCCATATTTGTCTTCACTCTAATTGGATTCAAAGTAGTACTTGACATACTTCCAGCTTCAAAAATTTTCTTCATTGTATTCAAATTCAACAACTCTTCATCAATAACATCTTTATCATAGTCAGATACATCATCATCTTCATCTTTTTCAAAATCAAATATCAAATCATTATCATCTTCTATAAAATCTTGAAAATCTTGAACTGAATAATCTCCAACAATCTCTCCTTCTTCTATCTCCTGATCCACTTGAATCTCAACAATGTTTCTCTGCAAGTCTATATCAGAATTCAGTTTAAACAAATCAAGAAACGTAGGCAAAGAATAATCAATAATCCCCTCAAGATATTCTACTAAATCCAAATCTTCAAACTCAACAGAATTACAATCCTTTGTCGTATCTGAAGCTATAGAAGAAACAGGTACAGCATCAGTAGAAACCTTTGGAGGAGTATAGACTATAATAGCCCCTGTCACAGAATTCAAACTACCAGAACTTCCAGCAACTCCACTAGCATCACCACCTGTTCCACCAGCACCATCAAAATCAAAATCATCATGATGTTCATCAACATCTGTATCACCATATTCAACCTCTTCTTCTTCTTCGTCTTCTTCTATCTTCTCCTCCTTATCAATATCCAAATCTACCACCACCTTTTCAACTTTAGAACTTGAAGCTTCTGACTTTGTCATGTTTTTCTCCAACTCTCTTATCTTAATCTTTAAGTCCATGTTCTCATTCTTCAAATCAACAATATCCTCATAGTGCATTTTAACAAAAACTTCTAACTCAGAAATTTTGTCTTTCAAAACTTTCTTCTCAGCAGCATCTTCTTCTTTCCATTTCATCATCAGATCCATTTGAGCTTTTAACTCATTCAGCCCAGAAGTAGATGAAGATGGTTTCTCAGCAACATCCCTTTCTTTTTCTTGTTTATATTCTTCAAACTCTTTAGACAAAGCAGATAATCTCCGTTTGATCTCAGAATCATCATAATCAGTAAAGTTGATATCTCCTAAATCATCAAGTCCTGAAAATAAATCATCTCTAGGAATGGAATCCTGAGGAATAGAATCTCTGGCACTGAAGTAGATACAGTAGTAGCCTCCACAAAAGATGGTGTAAAAGAAGCTACTTGTACAAACTCAGGAGTTTGTACAGTAGATGCATGAATAGTAGAAACTGAAACAGATGAAGTAATAACCGGAGAAACAGAAACAGGAACTGAAGTAGGCATCATAGGTGAAGACACAGTGGTCTTATCAGTCTTTGCCTTCTTCCTCTCATACGGCCCTCCCTTGGCCATTCTCTTCATCTTCTTTGGCTTAGAAGACTCAGGCTCCTCAGGTATGAAGCTAGGATCAGCTCTTTCTGCCCTTTCTTCTTCAGCCTTCTCAGCAAATTTCTTTTTCAGCTTCTTCACCATTTGGTTCCCTTCCTGAACCATTTCATACTCTCACTCTGTGTCAGAAGATTCAACTTCATCATCACCAGCAACAGCAGCCTCTGTCTGCATCTCAGACCTATCAACCTCCAAAGGTTCTTGAGAACTTTGTTCTTGTGATGATTTGGCTTGAGGAGTTGATCTAGATGATTGACCAGGAGTCTTTCTTGGTTGTTGCCTTGGTGGAGGTGGAGGTGGTGCTTGATCATCATCAGCTGCAACATCTTCATTATCAGAATCTGACTCATCATGCCTCCAGGTATCATTCTCAGGTGCAACATAGTTTGCCCTGGCACAATGACCAATCAATTCTTTTTCCAGAACAGCATCCCCAGTCCTCTGATAAACTCTAACTTGACCCAAGCTAGAATCAGTCATATGCTTGAGTTTCAGAAGATCTCCAGCTTCTCTGGGTAACAAGCCTTCAGGCAACCTCTCATCTATCAGCATCTGTACAAATCTAGGATACATGTAGAATCTATCCTTAGATTTTGTGACATTGTCACACGTGTAACGAAAAATCATGCCAGAGAAATTGAACGGTTTGTTCAATATAAGAGGTACCATAGCAGATCGCATGAAATCCCTTAGCTCATCAAATGTGCCTTTCCTCATGCTCAGGCAATGAAGTAGAACATGAGCAAGAAACTTGTACTGAAGAGGTAGCTTTCCCTTCTTCACAGAAATGGAGTTATAGGCTCCAAAATAGCGAATACGCAGAAAACAACCTTTGATGCAACTTTCAGGAATGAGAGCTACACCATCAGGTTCACCTCCAAACTGTAATACCCTCCTAACATCAGCCTCTGATATACGAATTGCTTGTCCAAGCACATTCGCATATATCACATAAGCATCATCAACAGAGATAACCCGAGCTGATCCCCAGAAGCTCTGAATATGAGATCTATATATTTGACATGAATTGGAGATAGCATAATAAATCCTTGATCTCCTAAGAAACTCGATCATCGGTCTGAAATCTTGACCATTCTTTGTGGTAGGATCCGAGTAAGCACACTCATTATGTTTGTCTCCAAATACTAGGTTTGCCATTTCTACAAATATAAATAAAAACAATTAGAAACAAAATTAAAAAATAAAACAAAATTTTTAAAAATTCAAAAATTTCTAATGTAGACCAGCGAACCTAATACTTTAGACGAACCTAATGTTAAACGAACCTAAATCAAACGAACCTAATCATCAGACAAACCTTTTGAACGAACCTTTATGTGAACGAACCTTATATCACACGAACCTGATGGTCAAACGAACCTTGACCAAAAGGTTCGGTTGATTTGAAATCCAGAGGTTCGCCACGAACCTTTTAGATTCAAACGAACCTTTAAGGTTCAGCGAACCTTTGTTCATTCACACGAACCTATTCATCAGCGAACCATTTCTAGATTTGAAATCAAAATTTCAAAACATCGAATTTGATGATAAAATTTAATACCCAGGTTCGAAACATGCCGATGAACAACTTTAATGAAGATGGTTTGTCCCATTTTTAGATTTTAACCAGTTTTATGTTCAATTACAGATTCGAACTTAAAAATCTTAAAATCACTCAGATCTCTCAAATTAGTCGATCAATATCAAAAATTTCTACCTAGAAATGTTCACGAGATAATTCTGAAACTAATGATATCAACGAAAAGTTTTGGGAGGCTCTCAATCGAAAAACAAAAAATCTCTCTTGAGGGTTCGTCGTCTGTGAAACTGATGAAAGTAACGAAACATTTTCACGAACCCTTTATTTATATGTCACGAACCTTCACAGCGAACCATGATAACGACCTTTTTCTAGCGAACCATTTAGCAACGAACCATTGCAACGAACTATTCTCAACGAACCATTGCAACGAACCTTTCTTGCGAACCATTTCAGCGAACCTAGCTACACACCTAGCCAGCGAACCTAAATAGCGAACCTTACCAACGATCCTTAATAACGAACCTGATCAAACCTTCACCAGCCGAACCTTTTCCAAAACTTGATTTTTCTTTTAATTTCAAAACTAATTCATATTTAATTGTTCCAAAGTCAAACAAATAATCAAAAATTATTGATTTAACATCATATGGAAAAATAAAATCTTTTTGGAATTTTTTTAATTTTTTAAATTTTTAGAAAAATTAAACTAAAAAATTAACAAAAGATATACCCTACAAAAAATAAAATCTTTTTGTTTGAGAAAGATTCTGACATGAGATCATATTATTTTACAATTTTCAACATATCTGTTTGTATTATCTCAAATATTATCTGAAAATTACAAGTTTAAGATGATTGTCAGTATACTTATCCTTTTAAATTTATTACTTAGTCAAGAAATCAGTTTAAAACAAGATTATGAAAACACTTTATAATAATCCATTTACTTGAACACATCCCCGATTTGTGAATAACTAAACAAACATAAATGTTCTCAAATTTATAATTTCAATTTTAACTAATCTGATCATGCAAAAATAAAGCAGAATTTCTTTTTAAAAATAACAAAATAAAAAACAATTTGAAATTGTTCAAAATCTTGGAATCAAGGTTGATACTTACGTATTCTCAAATGATCCAGAAAATGAACGAAAAAATAATTTGAGATTAAGCTTTTAACAATCAGTTCGATATTTTCATATACGCAGAGATTGTCCAAATCTTAATCAGAACCAAGAAAACAAATTTGAATTGTTTAAAGCTATAACAATCAGGTCGATACGTAAGTATACGCAAAGAATATTCCAGCTTTAAACTAAAATAAAAGAAAAACAAAATCAGAATTTCTTTTAAAAAATAAACACATGATCAAACTAGTACTTTGACTTTTTGTTCAAGGACATTTTGTCAGAAAAATTACCACTCTTTCAGGACAAAACTAAGTACTGCATTCTAAGCATCTGTTTCTTATAAAGTATAATCAAAACTTTGTTTAAACTTATCCTGACTAAGTTATAAATCTATTTTCATATCATACTTAATACTCGTAATAATTCATTAACTTTTAATAACACATACAGATATGTTTCCAAATGCAAATAATGTACTATCATATCTCATTAGAATGTCAAATCAATTTCTCAGTTTTTTAATTTTTTTATGTTTTTGTATTTTTGTATTTTTTAATGTTTTTGTATTTTTCAAAATTTTCTCACCCTAAAAACAAAAACACAAAAGAGAAAATAAAAAATCTGATGTTAATTCAATAAAAAATGATTATGAAGGAATTTGATTTTTGATTACCTCACCCATGACCCTGATCACATTTAATTTGAGTAAATACTCAAAATGTTGTTTGTCAAAGGCCTTGGTGAGAAGGTCTGCCCTTTGCTCGTTTGTGTGTATCTTCACCACATCAATCAGTTTCTTTTCATAACAGTCACGTATGAAATGAAACCGAATATCAATGTGCTTGGAACGTGAATGATACAGTGGATTCTTGGTAATTGCAATGGCAGCCTCATTGTCTACATGAATCGGGGTAGTTATAAAATTAAGTCCATAGTCTCTCATCTGTTGTTGTATCCACAAGACTTGGGAACAACAACTGGCAGCTGCTTCATATTCAGCTTCACATGTAGATGTAGCAACAGATGTCTGTTTCTTACACTGCCAAGAGACTAACCTCTCCCTCAAAAATTGTGCACCTCCAGTTCTAGATTTGGAGTCAGTCTTGCATCCTCCATAATCAGAATCATTATAAGCATGGAAGGAGTAGTTATCATCCTTAGGATACCACAAATCGGTGTTTGGTGTACCCTTCAGATAACGTAAAATCCTCTTGACTGCAATCAGATGAGAACCCTTTGGTTTTGATTGATAGCGAGCACAGATACTTGTAGCGAATACAATATCTGGGCTAGAGGTCGTCAAATACATCAAGCTCCCTATCATTCCACGATATAATGTAGCATCGATTAGCTCCCCCTTAATATCCGGCTCAATCCCGTGATTGGGCTGAATGGGCGTGGAAATGGGTTTACAATCAAGCATGCTAAACCGTTTTAGCACATCTTGAATATATTTAGTCTGATGGATAAAAATACCATCATCAGACTGATCGATTTGTAAACCCAAAAAGAACTTGATGTCAGACATAGCACTCATCTCAAACTTCTCAATCATAACCTGCTTAAATTCTAAACACATCTGCTCATCGGTAGATCCGAAGATGATGTCATCCACATAGATCTGAACAAGGAGAATGTCCTTGCCCTTTTCCCGATAAAACAGAGTTTTCTCTATCTGACCCCTGTTGAACCCGTGTTCAATAAGGTGAGTCGAGAGGGTCTCATACCAAGCTCGAGGAGCTTGATGAAGACCATACAGTGCTTTGTCGAGGATATAGACCTGATCCCGATGGATAGGATCCTCAAAGCCCGGTGGCTGATAAACGTACACTGTCTCCTTTAATGAACCATAAAGGAATGCAGACTTAACATCCAGTTGAAAGACTTTAAACTTCCTGGGAGCAGCAAAAGATAAAAATAATCTTATCGCTTCAAGCCGCGCCACTGGTGCAAAAACCTCATCATAATCAATTCCCTCTATCTGTTTGAACCCTTGAACAACCAAACGTGCATTGTTTCAAACAATCACGCCTCTATCGTCTCGCTTACACTTCAACACCCACCTGGTGCCAATCTTCTTTTCACCTTTTGGCAGATCTACCAAATGCCAAACTCCCAGTTTCTGAAACTGATTAAGCTCCTCTTGCATGGCCTCCACCCAGGCAGGCTCACGCAGGGCTTCAGTTACAGACTTAGGCTCAATCTGAGAAACGAATGCAGAATGCATCCATAACTCTTGAGTCCCATGATTACGCTCCAGCTCGACATACAAACTCTCCTCGTTTGCAACTTGCCTTCGCGTCTGTACCCCAACAGACGGGTCTCCAATGATCTGCTTCACAGGGTGATTCACATGTACTCTAGACACTGGCACTTGCGGGACTCCAACACCATGATCAAGATTTGTGATATTCTGATCTTCATCTTGATCTTGAGAAACTGCATCTTCAAAAATATCCTGATCATCCTCCGATGACCAGTCATCATTAACAGCTTCTGAAGTGCCTTCCCCTGTTGGAAGAGTATTTTCAGCTGGATGAGAAATTCCTGTATCTTCAGAATTTTGTAAATCGTATAACATCTGCAAGGAAATTTCATCATCAGAAACATGAGGAGACAAATTAAAAGACTCGAAAAGTTTATCATAATCGAATAACCAATTAGGACCTTTGCCTTCTGGTATAGGTGTATGTCGTTGAACATCCACATTATACCAGAGTTCCACAACACCCGTGCGTTTGTTAAACACACGTTTATTGGGTAGGCTGTACCCAAGAAAGAAACCTTCTTCAACTTTAGAGTTGAATTTAGCATCTTTCTTAAGCATAGTACATGGAGCCCCAAAAGGTTCCAAGTGTTCCAAATTTGGTTTTTGATTCTGAAGAAGTTCATAACAAGTCTTGTTATGTCGTTTGACAATAAGCACTCGGTTGAGAGTAAAACAGGCGGTCGCTACAGCTTAACTCCAGAAAGTAATGGGCAGCTTAGAATCAGCAAGCATCGTCCGAGCAGACTCTATCAATGTTCGATTCTTCCTTTCAGCTACACCGTTCATTTGTGGCTCATACGGTGCACTAAATTGCTACTGGATGCCCTTTGAATCACAAAATGCTTCCATGTTCTGATTCTTAAATTCTGTCCCATTGTCTGATCGAACCCGCCGAACTCTCAATTTGTACAAAGTCTCCAACCTGTTCACAAGCAGAACAAAATTTTCATAAGTTTCAGATTTAAATTTTAAGAACATAACCCATGAAAATCTAGAAAAATCATCGGTCACTACAAAACAATATGATTCACCCCTTTTGTGACCTCCTTTTCTGTTTGCCTTTCTTACACGAAACACACACATCAGGTAATTTGAAATGTTTAACCGGTACACCATCAACCAAGTGATGGTGTACAAGATGATTCATCTTTCTGATGTGTATGTGACCCATTCTCCTGTGTCACGACCGAGTATCCTGCTCTGTGGCCTTCGACACCAAACACGTCTCAACTTTATTAACTGTCTCCGCCTTCGCCATGTCCAACACATACAGATCTTTACACCTGTCTGCAGTCATCAGAATCCAGTCATCAGGAATTTGAATTCCTTGTTTGAGCACATAGCATTTCTTCTCGTCAAACAAAACCTTGTAACCTTTATCACTTATCTGAGACACACTCAAAAGATTATTAGTTAACTCTTTGCAGTAATTCACATTGTTAAAGGAAACTTTACCATTAGTCAAACTACCACTCCCGGTAATCTGACGACCTTTGTCAACTGCAAAGTTAACATAACATCCGTTCATCTCTCGAAAATCTTTCAACAAACTGATCTCTCCTGTCATATGCCGTGAACATCCACTATCAACAATCCATCGACTGTTGATATGGCCCGTGAATGCCACCTGGACCATAAATTAAAACAAAATATGATCAGTACCAAAAGGGATGACTCCCGCCATTTCGACGTTGAGTCTCCCTGAACAGCCTCCTGCCATTCGATCTCAATGAACTACTTGAAGACCCCTCTTCCAAGTATTCATCATT
The DNA here is from genome assembly GCA_009363875.1 of Mikania micrantha. Taxonomy (NCBI): domain Eukaryota; kingdom Viridiplantae; phylum Streptophyta; class Magnoliopsida; order Asterales; family Asteraceae; genus Mikania; species Mikania micrantha. The sequence goes on from CM018693.1 coordinate 78,803,646, forward strand.
GCTCACATCAAATCTATCACCCGACCTGTATCTGGATTTCCAACAAGAATTAGAATTAAAATTTTGTTTTGAAAATCTTTTATGAGGAAAATTATAATAAAATTCATCATCAGATGATGATGACCTGTTCAAAACTCTTTTACCTTTTTGTTGATTATCAAAAACTTGTCTCTTATGAAATTGTTCATCCTTGACCCAGACACACTCAGGATCAAATTTCCTGAGAATTTTCATCTCTTCCTCACTAGGCTTTACCCTCCTAGGATTCCCACTGGCATGGATCACACAATTGTCATTAACAGAAGTTTTCTTCTTGACTTTGTGATTTGGACAATTAACAGAAATATGCCCTTTTCCTCCACATGTGAAACCCTGTCGTGTTTCTCTTGGAGTAAAAGTATGAAATCTGTTACAATTGTCCATATCACATTCAACAATGACATGACCCAGTTTCCCGCATCTGTAGCATATCGTTGATGACACTTTCTTTGGCTTTTCATCACACCCCTTAGATGATTCCAAAGACTTGGATGCTACAGATGGAGATAAAATCTTTTTCTTCAAAACAGTGGCTTTAATTTTGTCATTCTTTTGATAAGTCTTTGATTTTCCCTTGTTTCCAACCCCACTATTGTTAACCTTGTCAACAACCTTGACAAACTTCTTGTCAATCTTTTTAGAAAATTTCTCTGATTTTTTAAAAACTTTGCTTGACTCTCCTTTTTGTGTAGTTGAAGATTCAACAAACATAATTGGCTTGATAGTAGAAATAGTCTTGACTTTTAGGTTTGAATTAGAAACAATCTTTTGTTTAGCCACTGAATTCCCCGCAGATTTTACTTCAGATTTTGATTTCTGAAAAACTGGACTCTTCTTTTCAACAGGCTTTTCCTTTTGATGACCAATCATCCTTAGAATATCATCTGGATATTCTAAATCAGTGATATCCTCAATGATAGGAGCATCATTGTCAACAAAATCACTCTCATGATCAGATTCACTCTCCTTTAATGAAATAGGATCAACTTCTAAATCTGGTTCAAGTTGTGGTCTCGGTGCAAAACTAGAAGGAGGTGGGATAGAATGAAAACCAATCCCTGAATTATCACGAGATCTTTGCATAGCCGCAAAATGATCAATGACATATGCGGAATTCTGATAATTCTCAAGCTTGGCTTTGTTCAACTCAGCTTCAGCTTTTGCAGCCAATAACTCAACTTTCAACTTCTGAACTGAATCCAGATGCACAGAAACAGCGTGGTTATTCTGTAAAACCTTGATTTTTAAATCTTCGTTCTCTTTACTAAGATCAATTATCTTCTTATCAAACGCCTTTTCTTTTGAAATCAATTTCTTGTTTGCTTCTGTGCATACTTGTAGATCAGAAGTCAACTGTGAGTTCATCTCTTTGAGTCTATCTATCATCTCATACAAATCAATCTGTACCTCAGTCATCTCATCAATCTTCTCCTTTCCTTTCCCTGATTCTTCTTCCAAAGAAGCCATGAAAGCACCAATAAGATCATCATATTTAACCCCCCAGTCATAGCCTTCATCAGCTTGACTTACCAGTGCTTTAGAAGATGATTCTTCAGATTTCTCTTTCTTTTTTTGATAATCTTCCTTAGGCTTGAATGGATTCAGATTTCCTTGCTTCTTGGGATTTTTGCACTCTCTTGCAAAATGACCATGTTCACCACAATTATAACACTGTGTAGATTTTGGATTAAATCCAAACTTTGTGTTCCGGTCAAAAGTGAATTTCTTCCCGGTTTTCTTCTCATATCTATTAATTCTGCGAATAACACTCGCCAATGCCCACTGCGTATCTATCAACTCCATCTCATCCTCATCAATTTGTGCATAATCTTCAAAAGTAAGATTTGCATTTCCAATTCTCCCAGCCACCTGTTCATCATAAGCACTCACGACACATGACAAAATAGACATATGATCTTTAACGGCTTCAACTGTCACTTTTCCTAAATTGGTTGTGTTAAGCTGAACTGGAGGTGGTGTAGACTCAGACTTTTTCTCATTGACAGGACATTGTGAGCTAGAACTTATAGGCATTGAAGAACTCTTAGTAGATTCAGAAGTTCTAGACACGAAAGCAGTCTGTATCTTCGCAGATGCAGCAGGAGGTGTAGCAACTGAACCACCATACAAGGAAGGATCTTGAGTGACATTTACCCGTCTTGCTTTACGTTTGTCCTTCATTTCTTGTTCCCCCAGTTTCTGAATAAACTCTACCAATGTCAATCCAGGTAGATTTTATCTCAATATGAGCACCAAAGAGTTCCATTTATCTGGTAACGCATCAGCCAAACAATCAATCTTCTCATCTTCTGTGTACTCAATACCATATTTCCTCACTTCAGTCAACAAATGTCTGTATCTGGTAATCAAGGCATCTAAAGTCTCATTTCCAATGATGTTAAAATTCTCAAACTCCTTTCTAATATCGGTAGCTTTCATTTTCTTCAGATTTGTGTTTCCTTCAACTCTTGCCTTCAATGCATTCCATAGACTATAAGCAGTCTTGTGTTCATCAAACTGATGCAGAATTTGATTTGGAATAGCTTGACTCAATAACCAGTAAGCTTTCTTCTCCGAGTCATACTTTTTCCTCTCATCTACATCTAGCCTTTCTAAGAGTTGATACAAATCAGTTCCAACTACCCTTGGTCTCTCATAAGGAGATAAGATTCGTTCCCATAAATTTGTATCTGTGCCATTAAGATGAGTTTCAAATCTTCCTTAACAGTTGTCATAATCAGCTAGATCCAATAGCTTTGGCACTTTGTTTGTACTACCCACTTCAGTTTCACTGATTAAGATGCTTTGAAGTTTGGAATTCTGACTTGCCATCGCCGCGTACATATCAGACATAATTTCTAAATTTGTATGCAGCGAACCTTTTCAGAATTTGCACTAGCCGAACCTTAAGCGAACCTCAGCCGACCCTATAGACAAAAATTTGTCTTAGACGAACCTTTGACCTTCACGAACCCTTGAGTAGCGAACCTTTGAGTTGTGAACCTTGAAACTCACGAACCCTTGCACAAACGAACCAAAAGTCTGACGAACCCTTTGTCAAAACTTGTTCACGAACCTCAGCGAACCTCTAACGAACTATCACCAAAATCTTGACGAACTATTTTGGCGAACCTTGCCGAACCTTCAGCGAATTATCAAACGAACCCTCTGAAAAACCAGGATATCAGCGAACCTTTGTCTTCAGCCAATCACAGGTTCATCCCACGAACCTGTAGTGAAAAATTTGAAAATTTTGGGAGGGAAATCTTCCAAAACTTCAGAAAATCCTTCCAAAACTTTACCAAAACACTTCTAATACTTCAATTGTTGTAATTCAACAACAATTGATGAAGAAAAACGTCTCAAACACCAGAAAATCAATCAGGAAGAAAGTAGAAAGTAGCCATTGATGAACTTCATATCTTCAACTCTTCAATTGCTTGAAATCCTTGAATTTGTAGTGTAGAACTTCACCAAATGCTCTGATACAACTGTTGGTTTGGTGTAACCGTTCAGGATCGAATCACAAGTTCTACAAACTATCAACTACGTGCGGAATCCATAGTCAATATGTATAAAAGTCAAGAACACAAGCAAATCCATAAACACATCTTTGATTATCAACAAATGATAACAACAATTCACTCAGAATTACAGATTTCTCACACAGAGAGAATCAGCAGATCTATCCCAAAGTTCTACTGAAAAAACAAAAACAACTTCTATTTATATAACAAACCAGCGAACCTTAGGTTCGTCAGCCGAACCCTAAGGCTCGCTGAGCAAACCCTTAGGTTTGCAAGCCGAACTATCTCAAGGTCATAGGTTCGCCGAACCTATCAACACAATAGTTTCACCGAACCTGCCTAGGTTCGTGGGCCAGACGAACCTTGACAAACCTTTAGACGAACCTTTATAAAATCAAAATAAATACAACTTTTGAATAGCAAACAATTACAAATATGCACTAACACTGTGCATTCTCTCAGATCAGAAGTTAACTGAGAGTTCATCTATTTCAGTCTATCAATCATCTCAAGCAGATCATTATGTACCTCATTCACCTCATCAACCTTCTCCTTTCCTTTGCTAGATTCTTCTTCCATAAGATCTTCATATTGTTTGCCCCAGTCGTAGCCCTCATCAGCTTGACTTACAAGTGCTTTAGAAGATGATTCTTCAGATTTCTCTTTCTTTTTCTGATAATCTTCCTTAGGCTTGAATGGATTCAGATTTCCCTGCTTCTTTGGATTCTTGCATTCTCTTGCAAAATGACCAAGTTCACCACAATTATAACACTGTGTGGATTTTGGATTGAATCCAAATTTGGTATTTCGGTCAAAGGTGAATTTCTTCCCGGTCTTCTTCTCATATCTATTAATTCTGCGAATAACACTCGCCAAAGCCCACTGTGTGTCTATCAATTCCATCTCATCTTCATCAATTTGTGCATAATCTTCAAAAGTAAGATTTGCATTTCCAATTCTTCCAGCCACTTGTTCATCGTAAGCACTTACTACACACGACAAAATAGACATATGGTCTTTAACTGCTTCAACTGTCACTTTTCTCAAATTTGTAGTGTAAAGCTGCACTGAAGGTGGTTTAGACTCAGACTTTTTCTCATTGATAGGACAATGTGAACTACAACTTGATGACACGGAAGAACTCTAAGTAGTTTCAGAAGTCCTAGACACGAAAGCAGTCTGTATCTTTGCTGATAATGCAGGTGGTGTAGCTACAGAACCACCATACAAGGAAGGATCTTGTGTGACATTTACACGTCTCGCTTTACGTTTGTCCTTCATTTCTTGTTCCTCCAGTTTCTGAATAAACTCTACCAATCTCAATCCAGGTAGGTTTTCTCTCAATATGAGCACCAAAGAATTCCATTTATCAGGTAGTGCATCAGCCAAACAATCAATCTTCTCATCCTTTGAATACTCAATACCATATTTTCTCACTTCAGTCAACAAGTGTCTGTATCTGGTAATTAAGGCATCAAGAGTCTCATTTCCAATTATGTTAAAATTTTCCAACTCCTTTCTGAGTACTGTAGCCTTCATTTTCTTCAGATTTGTGTTGCCTTCAACTCTTGCCTTTAATGCATTCCAAAGACTGTAAGCAGTCTTGTGTTCATCAAACTGATGCAGAATTTGATTTGGAATGGCTTGACTTAATAACCAATAAGCTTTCTTCTCTGAGTCATACTTTTTCCTCTCATCTACATCTAGTCTTTCCAAGAGTTGAAACAAATCAGTACCAACTACTCTTGGTCTTTCATAAGGAGATAAGATTCTTTCCCGTAAATTTGTATCTGTGCCATTTAGATGAGTCTCAAATAGTCCTTTCCAACTGTCATAATCAGCTAAATCCAATAGCTTTGGCACTTTATTTATACTACCCACGTCATTCTCACTGATTAAAATGCTCTGAAGTTTGGAGTTCTGGCTTGCCATCGCTGCGTAGATGTCAGACATAATTTCTGAGTTGATAAATAGCGAACCTTTTCAAAAATATCACTGGACGAACCTCAGACGAACCTCAGCCGAACCTCCAGAGAAACCTCAGCTGAACCTATGGACAAAAGTTATCTTTTGAGCAGCGAACCTTTAAAAGAGCGAACCTTTGAGTAGCGAACCTTTGAAACAGCGAACCTTTGAAACTCACGAACCCTTTCACAGACGAACCCAGAAACAGACGAACCCTGAAACTGGCGAACCTTGAAACTGGCGAACCTTTAGTTCAAACGAACCCTCAGCCGAACTAAATCTCACGAACCTTCCAACAAAGACGAACCTTTAGCGAATCTTGTTCACGAACCTCAGACGAACTATGAACAGTAAGCAGCGAACCTCTTACGAACTATCACCCAAATCTTGCCGAACCTTGACAGAACCTTTGCCGAACCTTGGCCGAACCAGTGCCGAACCTTAGGTGAACTATCAAACAAACCCTCTGAAAAACCTTCTAACAGCGAACCTTTCTGTTCAGCAAGTCACAGGTTCGTCCCTGTAGATTTGAAGAATCGATCACGAAATTCTATGATTCGATCATAAACGTGCGGAATCCGTTTACAACTAGATTTGGATCAACAATGACATGGTAATCTGTCATGAATCTGAATTTTTCAATGATATCCAAGTGTTTACAAACAATAAACGTGAAAATACAACACTTGAACGATCAAAAGAAACAAAGATGAAGAGAGTTCATGATCTTGATCTTGAGAGAGAAAGTTGCTTTGTGTATGTGAAATTATGAGCTCTACTCTTCCAAGTCTTCCAAGTATACCTATATATAGGTTTCATAGGTTTGCCAAACTTATAGGTTTGCCAACAGGTTTGCCAAACCTTAAAACATGTGAGCACCAAACCTTTTAGCCATCAATCATAGCCAAACCTTCTTGGATCTTTAGCCGAACCCTTAATCATATTCAACAGACTATGATTTCATATACAACAAGCCAGGTTCACACATTAAATGCAGCTTTCACACAGAAAATGCACTAACAGTCCCACGAACCTGTAGTGCAGAATTTGAAAATTTTGGGAGGGAAACCTTCCAAAACTTCAAAAAATCCGTCCAAATCTATATCAAAACACCTCCAAAACTTCGTGAGTTGTTGTACATACGGTATTTAAGTTTTCACATAAATATGTACAACTGTTTCTTGTATTCTGAATTTTGTTATCACACACATTGTTCATACAATGTATTTACACACAGTAAAAGGTGAAAGTACACATACCGTATGACTCGGTCACCCACTTGGAATTCCAAAAGCTTTCGCCGTTTGTCTGTGTAACTCTTTTGGCGGCTACGTGTCGCTTGTAATCTCTGTTGAATCTGGGCTATCTTATCAGTAGTTTCCTGAATAAGTTCAGGCCCAGTGATTCTGTTGTCTCCCACTTCAGTCCAACAACTTGGAGACCGACATTTTCTACCATATAGTGCTTCAAACGGAGCACATCCAATGTTGTTGTGGTAGCTGTTGTTATAGGAGAAGTCAATGAGAGGTAAGTGTTTATCCCAACTTCCACCGAAGTCTAGGATGCATGTTCTCAACATATCGTCTAGGGTTTGATTTGTTCGCTCGCTTTGTCCATCCGTTTGTGGATGATAAGAAGTGCTCAAGTTTACACTTGTCCCTAGAGATTGTTGCAATGATTGCCAGAACCGCGATGTAAATCGACTGTCCCGGTCTGAAATAATAGACAAGGGCACACCGTGCCGTACTACTATTTCATCGACATAGAGTCTTGCTAGCTTTTCCATCTTGTAGTTTTCTCTGATCAGAAAGAAGTGAGCGGACTTGGTCAATCGATCAACGATGACCCAAATCGAATCGTGTCCGCTGGACGTGCGGGGTAGCTTGGTAATAAAGTCCATAGCTATTTGTTTCCACTTCCATTGTGGTATCTCCGGTTGCTCCAGCAAACCTGGCGGTTTCTGGTGTTCAGCTTTGACTTTGGCACATGTTAGGCATTTGCCAACATATGTAGCAACATCCTTCTTCATACCCGGCCACCAATAAAATGACCTAAGATCTTGGTACATCTTATCCGCCCCAGGATGAACGGAATAACGTGTCTTGTGTGCCTCGTCAAGTATGAGCGTTCTAAGTTCATCTACTACCGGGATCCAGACTTGATCCTGAAAATAGATAACTCCATCTTGTTTTGTCTCGAAATGTTTCTCGGCTCTTGTTTCAAATTGTCTCTTGCCATTGCTTCTTGTTGTGCTTGTATGATTTGATCTTTCAGGCTTGTTAGCACGGTCATCCCCATTGCTTGAACACGCAAGGGTTTGACTCTTTCCTTCCGACTCAAAGCATCTGCGACAACATTTGCTTTGCCCAGATGGTATTTGATCACACAATCGTAATCGTTCAGGAGCTCAACCCAACATCTTTATCTTATGTTAAGCTCCTTCTGATCAAATATGTGCTGTAAACTCTTGTGATCTGTGAAGATAATGCATTTAGTACCGTATAGGTAATGTCTCCAAATCTTTAATGCAAAAGCAACAGCTTCCAGTTCTAAGTCGTGTGTTGTGTAGTTCTTTTCATGTATCTTCAGCTGTCTTGTTGCGTAGGCAATGACTTTGTCTCGTTGCATTAAAACACAACCGAGTCCCTAATGGGAAGCATCACAGTATACGACAAAATCATCATTGCCTTCTGGGAGTGTTAAGATTGGAGCATTGCACAATCTTTGTTTCAGTGTTTGAAATGCCTCTTCTTGTTTCTGTGTCCACACGAATGGTTCACTCTTCTGTGTGAGTTTGGTGAGAGGCAAAGCTATCTTAGAGAAATTCGAAATGAATCTCCTGTAATAACCTGCCAATCCCAAGAATGATCTGATCTCTGTCGGTGTTGCGGGCACATCCCAGTTCTTGATTGCTTCAATCTTGGTAGGATCCACATGAATACCATTACTGTTAATCACATAACCCAAGAACTGAACTTCTCTCAGCCAAAATTCACACTTGGAGAATTTGGCATAAAGTCGTTCGTTCTTTAGAAGTTCCAAGATTTTCCTAAGATATTGCTCATGTTCCTTCTCGCTTCTTAAGTAAATCAGTATATCATCAATAAAGACGATAACAAACTGATATAGGTACGGCTTGCACACTCGGTTCATTAAATCCATGAACACTGCCGGTGCGTTCGCCAGTCCAAATGGCATCACCAAGAATTCGTAGTAACCCTATCGGGTACGAAAGGCCGTCTTTGATATGTCTTCCTCTTGAATTCGGAGCTGGTGATAACCTGAACGCAGGTCTATCTTTGAAAAGTACTGAGCTCCATGTAACTAATCAAACAAATCATCAATCCTCGGTAACGGGTACTGATTCTTGATGGTGAGTTTGTTGAGCTCTCTGTAATCGATGCACATTCTGAATGATCCATCCTTCTTCTTAACAAAGAGAACCGGAGCTCCCCACGGTGAGAAACTCGGTCGAATGAATCCTTTATCGAGTAGCTCTTGTAAATGATTGGACAATTCCTGCATTTCTGATGGTGCAAGTCTATAAGGAGACTTAGCCACAGGAACCGCTCCCAGAATCAAATCAATTCGAAACTGCACCGAGCTCTCGGGTGACAGTCCCGGTAAATCATCCGGAAACACGTCTGCATAGTCTTTCTCAACGGGTACGTTTTGAATCTTGATTGCTTTCTTGTGTTTCTCTACCACGTGAGCTAGGAATTCAATACATTGTTTCTGAGGTACTTACGGGCCTTCATGCAGCATATTATCTTGATACTACGGATTGCTTGATCTCCATGAATTTCCAAGATCTGATCATTTTCCACTGGAATACGTAATATCTTTTCGAAACAGATGAACTCAACTCTGTTAAGAGATAGCCAATCCATTCCGACGATGATATCGAAACTGCCCAATTCCATCGGTATCAAATCAATGGAAAATGTGTGATCACTAAGTGTTAGTGGGCAATTCCTAAGTACTGTGTCAACTGTAATCTGTTTGCCATTAGCTATCTCAATAGTATAAGGGGAGTCTAATGTTTCCTCAACATGATTAAGATGGCTAGCAAAATCAGATGAGATAAAACACTGATCCGCACCAGTGTCAAATAATATGGATGCAGAAAAGTCAAATAGGAGAAATATACCCGTGACCACATTTGGGTCTTGTCGAACCGTAGCTGCTCCAATCTGAAAGGCTCTACGTGCTACTGGAGCCCTTTGTTGATTCTTCTTGGGACAATCCCGAGAAAAGTGTCGAGGCTCGCCACAGTTGTAGCAAGACCTGTGATCAGTAGCAGTAGTAGTGGCTGCATTGTTGTTTCTGTTCTGGGCTCCCGTGCCCCGGCATTGATTGGCCTAGTGACCAAACTTCCCACAGTTAGTGCATTTTCTGCACTGGTGTTTGGCGGATGATGATACTGGCAGGTGTTTCACAATGGTGATGTGCCAGTGTAGGGCTTCTTGATCTTGAGAGGTAGTGGTTGGTTGGTCATCGGTGTTTTGGTGGTCGCTGCAAAGTTCCTGACCACCTTTTGTTTCTTAGCCGGCCGCTTGTCCGGCTTCCTTGAACTTCCAACCTTTGCTGATTCAGCTTCTTTCTTCAGTGCCGCAGAGGCAACCATCACATCTGTCGGTGTTGATGACAGAGTAACAGCCATCTCTAGAGTTGTTGGATGAGCAGAATCACGTGCCCTTGAATACATGCCGGTAGTCCACCGACATACCGTTCGATTCTTTTCTTCAGTGTTGGCACTATATCTGGTGCCAATGTTGCTAACTCATGAAATCTGGTGGTGTAGGCCAGATGCCCAGCACCAACCATGACAAGGTTGAGTAGCTCAATTTCAACCATCTTCAGTCTGTTACTTGGGCAAAAATCTGCCCTCAGCATAGTCTTGAAGTCATCCCAAGGCATAGAGAGCGCCTCGTCTCTTCCCCTGACTTGGACTTGAGCGTTCCACCAAGTCAGTGCTCGTTTGTTAAACGAGCCAGCAGCGTACTTCACCTTGTACTGATCAGGACAGCCACTGATGTCTAGGGTTGTTTCCATCTTCTCGATCCATTGGATCAATCCGACAGCTCCCTCATTACCACTAAACGTAGCTGGCTTGCATCCTACAAAGTTCCTGTAGGAGTAGTCCTGATGGTGTCTGGTGTTCCCACTGCATTCCCCAGATGATTTGGCGATGTTGTTGTTGTTGTGGCTGTTGATTCTGTTCATCATTTCCGGGATCACATCCCTCAGTTGACTAGTCAACAGAGTGGCCAGTGCTATGGTAGCAGGATCCAACTCATGAGCAGGTGGTGGTGGAGGAGGAGGTGGAGGTAGATGTGGAGGAGAGTCAGGTGGTGTCGGTGTCGATTAGTGTGGAGCTGAACCTTGTGGTGGTGGCAGTAAAGCTGGTGGTGGTCTTCTTGGCGGCATTCTGATCATAACCGAAAGAAATTCGGTTAGTGCAGTGATCAGACGCAGAAGACATATGCAAATAGAGTCCTATATCATACATTCTCTACATGAGGGTCCCTAGGTTGTAGTCTAGGCCAAACCATTTAAGTAAGATGACCTATATATCTCGTCGGGCAGAAAGTTATCGGTGCGCAATATCGTTTGATAATAACAATGATCAGATTGTTTGCATAGCACATGATATAATAATGAGAAATGCTAACATGACCATGATATAGAATTACAAAGTTAAATTACATTGTTTCTTCATAATTTAACCAAGTAAATCTATCCCAAAAGAATCAAAGTATTTCTATCTTGTAATGTACAAGATCTACAAAAGATGATTCATTGGTTTGTCATTTCCAAAATATGCACGACACAAAATGTAGCTAGGTCTTCTAAAAGTCCACTAGCTATGTTCCTGATGCTGGTGACTAAACCTGTTCATCACCTGTGAAAACATGCATTTAAACGAAGTCAACACTAGGTTGGTGAGTTCATAAGTTAGATAATTGAAAACCTTGATTTGTTCACATACACAGTCACAATGTCATACACGATACTTGTAAGTTCTGATTCATCTGTTCACACAATGGCCTCTCTATAGTTATAGTTACAAATAGTATTTCATCCTATTAGCTATGCTTATATATAAGGCATATGTAGGGGAACAAGCCCCAGCCAACATCCCACCACATATCTAATAGAACTAACACCACTTGCGATACAACTATATATCCCCATTTTCATTTCTCCTTTTCATCCCATTTGATATTCACCCGTTGTATCATATGTAGAATAATATGTTGAGAGGGGTTTAGTCATCAAACCAAAGTATTGATACACCCTCAATGTCTTAAGGAAGTTAGATTAATTTAATCTGATCCTTGTTATTATTCTATTTCTTGTGGGATTAACTGTTAATCACTTTTAATAATAGGAGTGTTAGTTAACCAATTGATATTTGTTCTCAACTTGAAGTGCATAGAGCCTAAAAGGAATCCATTGCAATCCTCACATAATCAGATTACAGTGTATCCGATTTACCTCTACCACTTTGTATTACCGTAGGCCTCATCGAAACTGTTACTAGTAATATGACATGAGGGAAAATAAATTCCTCAGTCTAGTAATCAACAGAAAATGATATATTAATTACTTATCACTGGAGATTAATATCACCATGTGTCGCTTACCAGACCCTGACTGTTCTTCGCCCTGTCATCGGTCATACGTTACCGGCCAATGATGATTACGATCAACATACTAGCCCTACAAGCTAGAGGTTTGTCAAACCTATGGCACCACTATGCTATCGTCGGGTTAGTCACGTCAAACTAACTGCTCAGAGATTTGTGAAGGGACTTACAATGATCAACTTGAATACATGGCACATGATTGAAATGATATAATGCAGACAGTTCAATAGGAATCAATTGTATTGTTTTCACCAATGTTGTTTGTTTTCAGTGTTGTGTGTTCTCGTTGTTGTTAACAAAGTTAATAAGATCTTGTCTTATTAAGCTATGTTAAGTGTTGTGTGAATGATGTTGTTATCATGAAATTACATTAATCATGGTTATCATTCCTTGTTGTTCCATATAGTCACCATGTTGTCACTGCGGTGTGGTAAGCTAGTCTTACTACACTTAGTCGACTCAGGTGGTGGATGATACTTGTTTCTTGTTATCTTGTAGTATGCACCGAGTTATAAGCTAAGTGTTATAAGATCTTGTCTTATTATACTTAACTAACTCCGATGATGAATGATATTATGAAGATATATTATCTTCATGTCATTCATGTTTGTTATTGTTGTTGTCATCAATGTTTGTTCTTGTATGAATAATTAGGTGTTATAAGAACTTGTCTTACAACTATTGTGTTGATGATTTATGAAGTTATATTATCATATTCATCTTAGTTGTCTCTGTCATAACTTGATCATACAAGCATGCATACAATGATAAATGATAAGGGGCATAAAAGATCAGAAAAGGGGCATATGAACTCACCTTGTTGTTGTTGGGGGTTGACTTAGCTTAAATGAGAATGCACGTGCTTTGATTGTATTTGTTGTTGTATTCACGATCCTGTATTGATTTCATGTTGTATTTAACTTATAAGTATAAGTTGTGGTGATTTGTGTGCATGTATGTGCTAGCCCTAAAGTTGGCTAACACACATAAGTCTCGGTCTTTATTCGGCCCTGTTTACCTATTGTTGAGTTTAATAATACTTACCCCATTTAGATTAAATTTGATATGTTGTTATGATTCATGATTAAAGACTTGGTTTTCCACTGCTTTCACTTGTATTCAAATCATTCTTGAAAATTCAACCCATACCATAACAAGCTAATTACAAGTATTGATAAAATGATTGTAAACCGACCCATTACCACCTTTGTAGTAATTTATTAAAATTTACATGCCTGTTACCCATTAATATGTCTTTCAAGTGTTTGTTCCCATCCTTAGTCTTGTGGGCCGAATGATATGTGTATGGGCCGAACTAAGTGATCATGGGCCAATTGTTTTTTCTTGGGCCGAAACAAAATTACATGGGCCACGTATTGGGCCAATTGAATGAATATGGCAGTATAAACCATGTAGGCCGCGTGAAATGATATGGGCCTTATGGCCGTGTGGGCCGGCCGAGTGGAAAGATGCATGGCTCCAAGGTTCGCTGGAAAAAAAATGGATTAACAGCCCAAGGTTCATTGATGATGAAAAGGTTCGGTCAAGGGTGGTTTGCCATGAGTGTTCGGCTAGAATGGAAGCTTGCATGGATAGGGAGGTTCGCCCATGGAAGGTTCGGTGCTCATGGGTTCGTTTGGATGTAGGTTCGCCGACCATGTATCTTTCAAAGGTTCGCCATTAGGGTTGCAGTCCCAAGGTTCGTTCCCCCATGGTTCGCGAGCATGAAGATTCGGTGATCCAAGCTTGGCCAGCAGGAGGTTCGACATATTGTAGGTTCGGCCAAGATGAGTTGAGGTTCGGCCACTTTAGGACTCAACCTAGAAGGTTCGGGCGATCTTCATGTTCACGAACCAGCGTACTCATCATCATCTTCCTCGATTTTCACTTGTCCTAAAGTCGTTTTCATGGTAGTGGTAAGTGACAAGGTGTTCTCTAAGGTGTAGGGTGTGTGTAGTAGGGTTTTAAACCAGTTAAGTGTGTGTGGGCCGAACGAGGGTGCACAAAACCCTAATTTTCGTGGGTTTCATGGCTCCATACCTCGAATTTCAGTGGCTAACTTCTCCGATCTGCTGTACTTCTAGGTAGAAGAGGTCGAAAGCTTCGTTTGGACATCAAGAACACTCGATTTCGCCAAGAAACGAGCAACTTATGATGATTTGAAGCCTTGGATCCTAGAGAGAAATAGAAAAAATGGGAGTGAGGTTGTAGAGAGAGAATGAGAGTGATAAATGAGGTAGAAAGCCTTATTTAGTCTTTATATACCACGTGCGTGTTCGGGTTCGTTTCGATTGCTCGTTTTTCGTCTCTGTTGCGTTTCCGGCACATTACACGTATTTTACGTGTTTTGAATAAAAGAATTTATTTTTAAATATTTCAAAGATGGTTATTCCTGCTAAATCTTTTACGATTATTTTTCTTATTTTATTTTTGATCGTATCGTTTGTCGTTTTTGTTTCGTCAGATCGCGTCACCTTCGCCTGTATTCGTTCGAATCGTCACCCGAACGAACACGACGATGGTTTTTCTTTCTGATTCTTGTTTTCTACTTTCCAATCATCATTTCAGAACGTTAAACTCACAGATATGTTTGTGTGAATCGTCACCCACGCAAACACACTGTCGGTTTGTTATTCTGAAATAACACTGCATTTGTGTCTTGAATTATGTTTCCTCACTGACGGACTTAACTAGACTTCCTGTTTTCACATTGTTTTCGTACTGATTTATCGGCCATCTGATTCCTGTCATCTATGGATATCAGATCACAACCGACATGTTCTTGTTGTTTACTTGTACAGTGTTGTTTCTCTTGATTCGTTGTATCAATTGTACTTAGGTTTTCACCTAGATACATACAACTATTGTTTATCGTGAGTGTACATACGGTATTTAAGTTTTCACATAAATATGTACAACTGTTTCTTGTATTCTGAATTCTGTTATCACACACACTGTTCATACAATGTATTTACACACAGTAAAAGGTGAAAGTACACATACCGTACGGACTTGCCGGACGATCAGGTACCGGATATCACAGATATTCTCATCTACTCCAAAACTCTGGAATAACACAAAGAGCATCTTCAATTGGCTCTTGAACTACTACGGAAATAGAAGTTGTACGCTAAGCTCTCAAAGTGCGACTTCTAGATACAAGAAGTCCAATTCTTGGGTCATGTTGTTAATGAATAAGGAATACATGTGGATAAATCTAAGATAGAGGCGATCAAGAAATGGGAAGCACCAAAGACCCCAACTGAGGTGCGACAATTCCTAGGCTTGGTAGGCTATTATCGACGATTTATTGAAGGATTTTCCAAGATAGCCCAACCACTCACAGCTTTAACCCATAAGGACAAGAAATATCTCTGGACCGATAAACAAGAAGCTGCATTCCAACTCCTCAAACAGAAGCTCTGTAAGGCACCTATCTTGTCTCTTCCTGATGGAACAGACGATTTTGTAGTATATTGCGATGCCTCGATACAGGGACTTGGTTGCGTGCTGATGCAGCGAGAGAAGGTGATCGCATATGCTTCTCGACAACTGAAAGTCCACGAGAAGAACTACACTACCCACGACTTGGAACTTGGAGCCGTAGTATTTGCAGTCAAGATCTGGAGACACTACCTGTATGGTACGACGTGTACGATATACACTGATCACAAAAGTCTACAACACATATTCGAGCAGAAGGAACTAAACATGCGAAAACGTTGATAGCTCAAACTCCTAAACGACTATGAGTGTGCTATCAAGTATCACCCAGGGAAAGCCAACGTTGTGGCCGATGCCCTAAGTCGGAAGAATACCTCAAAACCCAAGAGGGTACGGGCTTTACAACTCACCATCCATCCCAGTCTCCCTGAGCAGATACGTATTGCCCAAGTGGAGGCACTTAAAGCTGAAAAACCTAGCGGCTGAGTCACTAAGGGGAATGGAGAAGCAACTAGAAGTCAAAGCCGATGGCTTACATTATTTCAGGGAACGCGTCTGGATTCCACACCACGGAAACGTAATTGTTAGTACATATTTGTAATTGTTTGCTATTCAAAAGTTGCTATTCAAAAGTTGTATTTTTTTTGATTGTATAAAGGTTCGGCTAGTTATGCTTAAGGTTTGTCTGGCCCACGAACCTTAGCATATTGGCGAACCTATTGGAATTGAAAGGTTCGGCGAACCTTTTGGTTGTTTTCATAGGTTTGTCTAGCGAACCTAATGGTTCGTCCAGCGAACCTTAGGGTTCGGATGGCAAACCTTAGGTTCGGCTACCTATGAAAGGTTCGCTGGTCTAGTATCTATAAATAGTTGTTTTGTTTGTAGATCTAGTAGAACCTTGGATAGTCTGTTAGAAAATCTCTGTAAATTCTCTTTGTGAGAATTGTTATCTTGTAATCATTTGTTGATAATACAAGATTTGTTTAATGAATTGCATGTGTTCTTTGTATTCATACATATTAGCTATGGATTCCGCACATAGTTAATAGTTTGTAGAGCTTGTGATTCGATCCTGAACGGTTTTCACAAAACCAACACTTACGAGACCTTGTGATGGACGAGGCTCATAAATCCCGGTATTCCGTTCACCCTGGATCTGATAAGATGTATCATGATCTGAAGATACTCTACTGGTGGCCACACATGAAAGCCGACATCGCTACCTACGTCAGCAAATGCTTGACTTGTGCCAAAGTCAAGGTCGAGTACCAGAAACCCTCGGGATTACTCACACAACCTGAGATCCCCATGTGGAAGTGGGAACAAATATCCATGGATTTCATTACCAAATTACCCCGTACTCCTAGTGGATGTGACACTTTTTGGGTAATTGTAGACCAACTGACCAAGTCAACACATTTCCTTGCGATCAAGGAAAACGACAAAATGGAAAAACTGGCCTGAATCTATGTTAAGGAAGTAGTCTCGCGTCATGGAGTGCAAATCTCCATCATTTCAGATCGAGACGCCATATTTACTTCGAATTTCTTGAAATCATTGCAAAAGTCGCTTGGTACGCGGTTGGATATGAGTACAGCATACCACCCACAAACTGATGGCCAGAGCGAACGCACAATTCAGACTCTCGAAGACATGCTACGAGCATGTGTAGTAGACTTCGGAAATAGCTGGGAAACTCACCTACCATTGGTGGAGTCTTCCTACAACAACAGCTACCACACGAGTATAAAGGCAACACATTTTGAGGCACTCTGTGGCAGGAAATGCCGATCACCCATCTGCTGGGCAGAAGTGGGCGACAGACAGCTCACTAGTCCAGAACTTGTACACGAAACAACAGAGAAAATCGTGCAAATCAGAAACCGTATGGCAGCAGCTCGCGATCATCAAAAGAGCTATGCCGACAAATGCCGAAAGCCTCTGGAATTTCAGGTAGGAGATAAAGTCCTTCTGAAAGTTTCGCCGTGGAAAGGCGTTATTCGTTTTGGGAAACGAGGTAAACTGAACCCACGGTGTATCGGACTGTTTGAGATCCTGTAGAGGATTGGTCCAGTGGCATACCAACTCAACCTACCAGCCGAACTCGATGGAGTTCACAACATATTTCATGTATCAAATTTAAAGAAATGTTTATCCGATGAGACACTTTTGATTCCACTAGATGAGATCCAGGTGGATGAACAATTACGGTTCGTGGAAGAGCCGGTAGAGATCATGGACCGTGAGGTCAAACAACTAAAACAGAGTCGGATTCCGATTGTTAGAGTCCGATGGAACTCAAAACGCGGACCAGAATTCACGTGGGAACGTGAAGATCAGATGATGCGCAAATATCCTCATCTCTTGAAACAGACAACGTCAAATGATGACAACAACGAATAAATTTCAAGATGAAATTTCCTTTCAACAAGGGAATGATTAGACAACCAGAAAATTTTTGTTTCTCAAACACTTTTGCTTCTCAAACACTATCAACAACAACCAAATTTCGGGACGAAATTTCTTTCAACAAGGGGATGATGTGACACCCTGCAATTTCAGGTAAATTGCGACTCTTATATTCTTTACATCTCACATTCATACTTGTTGCATTTCATTTAATTATGTTTAATTAGATGAGTCAGACACAAACGACTGCGATGTGCGGCAGATTGGGAATGTCTTTATAAAGTTTTAAGTTCTGGAACTCATCGCGTACCGCCAAGGCCAATCATGCATGGCCTTGGCATACTACCAAGGATTTCGGGATTCAAATTCCTGCCCCTGCTTCGCGTACCGCCAAGATCTTCGTCGAGGAGTCTCGACGTACCGCAAAGGCTCTATTCAAAACCTGTGCTCTCACCAACCTTTGTGTTGACCATTTTTCTCGCATGTTTTCTCAGGTATCTAAGGCACGCACATGAGGATAGGATGCTAGGATGGAGTCCCATGCATCAGCTTTAGTGTCTTAGGATTGATAACATTTGAACACTTGAATTGCTATGTAATGATTATTACTTAAACCGTTTCCGCAAACTATTACTCTGTTTTGTCTTGAAAACTGTTTTAATCTTATGCTTCCGCAACTTGTAATTACAACGATGTTTTGACAATCTAAAATTTTACTTCCACAACTCTAATTTTACAAAATTGATTTGTCCAAGCAATTGCATGTACGTATACAACCAGATATGTAGGATTCGCAACTGTGTGACTGTCACACCCCAGGCCGGCGGGAACGGATTGTGTTTTCCCGTCGGGCGGAAGGTTCCCGGGGCGCGATATCTTGAATGATAATCAATTGATCAGATTGTTTGCATATCACATGATGTATAATTGAGAAATGTAAACATGACAATGATATAGAATTATAAAGTTAAATTACAAAGTATCGTTCATAATTTAACCCCATAAATCCATCCAAAAGAATCAATGTGTTTATATCTTGTAACTGTACAAGATCTACAAAATATGATTCAATGTTTTTGTCATTC
This sequence comes from Mikania micrantha, assembly GCA_009363875.1. NCBI lineage: Eukaryota > Viridiplantae > Streptophyta > Magnoliopsida > Asterales > Asteraceae > Mikania > Mikania micrantha. Next base: position 78,822,768 of record CM018693.1, read on the forward strand.
CAAAAGTAATGATCACACAAAATGCAGCTAGGTCTTCTAAAAGTCCTCTAGCTATGATCTTGAAATCTGGTGACTTAAACCTGTTCGTCACCTGAGAAAAACATGCATTTAAAACAAAGTCAACACTAGGTTGGTGAGTTCATAAGTTTGAATATTGAAAACCATGAATTGTTCATGCACACAGTCACAATGTTATATTTGATACTTGCATTAATTGAATCCACTTGTTCCACCCAATGGCCTCTCCTTAGTTATATATACAAGTGGTATTTCACTCAATCAAGTATGCTTATATATAGGGGCATACGAAAGGGTCAAGCCCAGACGCCACCCCACGACATACTCTATTGAATTCCACACTACTTGTAATACAACTAAGAATATCCATTTTCATCTCTCAATTGATTGATTTGTTCATTATGTATTCTTTTGTTATATCATGTAGAGAATAACATAATATGAGGGGTTTAGCTATCAAACCGAAGTATTGATAACTGTTGGACCGATTGGGAGCTCGGAAACAATCCGAATCCAATGTAAAACTACTCGACAGCCTCTGGAATAGTGCGGAATCCTATTCCAGGGTTTTCCAATCGAAACCAACAGAAACCGTGGTGATCCGAGGTTGTAAGAACAACGTGGAAGCAACAATCGAACACCACGGGTTGAGAATCGAACTTGGATGATCAAGAACCGCTCAAATCTTCTAGGGTTTTGACACTTGAGTCTTAGGGAAGAAGGAGGGCTCTGGAAAGTTAGAGTTGAAATGATTTGAACTTCTATATATAAGCTGTAGTCATTCGGCCGAATGAGTGGCCGAAGCAGCTCATTCGGCGAATGACTAAGCTCGAATGAGCTATCATTCGAATGAGTCATTCGGCGAATGACTCATTCTCAATCCAGACATTCGCTATAATGTTCATTCGGCGAATGACTTCATTCTAGAGTCATTCGCCGAATGAGTAACCTTCATACTCAATTCAGTTTATAATCAATTCAACTAAATAGATAAACATTAATAGACATTAAGGAATAGTAACAAACATTAAGAAATAGAAATAAAGACAACTTCCATTAATACTTTGAACATTTACATGATAAGAGTTACAAAACTGAACTAGGGACAAAAACATGTATCAACAAACTCCCCCTTGGACCTAGTTCAACTCTTGGAGGTTTCTTTCTTGAAATACTTTGCTGAAATAGCTTTCCAATCTGCTCCAGCGTGTATCTTGAAAATGCTGCAGAGACGGATCACTCTCATAAACTGCAAGGCTTGAACCATGTCTGGAACATCAAAGAAGATCTGATTCCTGAATAGAGCTTGGACATCTTTATGAGACAGTTTCGTCAGCCACATGGGATCAAAAATTCTGACAGTTTCCCACTTCTTGTCTTCGCAAAGGACTATCACAGCTTCACCAGTTCTCCCGTCATAGTACCACCATCGGAAGCCATCCATAAAGTCTTGTCTCATTTTCCGCAAGGGAATCTTCTTCAAAACTCTAGGGGGAAGCCACTTCAGGATCACTTTATGCTTGCGGGTATCACCATCAATCTCTGGCAAATAGTATCGTTCTGGCTGCTGCGGTTGAAAGTTCACCCATCTCTTCCGGTATTCATACTTGATCTGTCGAGAAAACCAAGCAGACATCCCAGAGTCACCACTGTATAGCATGTTCAGACGTGCTAGCTGATTGACTTCGAATCCAGGCAACGTCTTGAAATCATGTGGGTGTTTGAAGTAGTCGATCCCTTTCTCTCTTTTCACAGCATAGCACCCAAGATCATGGAAGTATGCCCAGCTAAGGATCTGACCTCCAGCTTTGTAGCCTTTGGTTCTGTAAACCTTCTTGTGCGTGGCTGGCATCTTCTCAGTGCTTTGCTTCTTTAACACTTCCCAGTAAGAAGCCCATTCCTCTTTTCTCTTCTTTCGATCATCGGCTTCAGCCTTGCTTGCCTCTACTTGTTCTTCTAGATATCTGACCAAGAGATCCTCTGTTTCCTGATCAAATGGCTCAGTGAATGTAGGCAGCTCGTCTTCGGCCGATGTATACTTTGGATATTCTTCATCTGTGATGTCTTCCAGAATAACCTCATCTATATCATCAAAAGGTTCTGGTTCGGGCTCTTCAAAACTGGGAACTGAGGTGTCATCAGTAACAACCTCGTCAGGATTCAACCTGAATAGCTCGGCTATCTGCTCTTTTGATAGACAGTGTATAATCTCTCCCTCCTCCTTGTCATAGCTCACTGAGTGCTGTATAATGCCCTGAGCGTCCAAAATCATGGTAAGTGTCTCATCAAGCTGACGTCTCAGAGGCACAGCTTGAACTTCCTCAGTAGCTTCGAGCTCAGCTGTCTTTGATGGAGACGAAGGAGGAGGAGCCTGAGCTTTCTTGTCATTTTTCTTCTTTGACCGGATCTCAGAAGTGGGAGGGTCTTGATCATCATTGTTATCATCATCATCATCATCAGTACCAGATGATTCTGCAGACCCACTCCCCGATCCGTCTTTGTCATCATCATCAGCTTCATCATCTTCATCCGATTCCTCATCCTTCTCGGAATCCTCATAGTCAACTTGTTCCTCATCAGACTCTTCTTCATCTTCTTCATCTATCTGCTTGTCTGAATCATCGGAATGGACTTCCACACCTTCGAGCCTGGGAGTGCCTTCCTTGGAACTCTCGACAAGTTCAGCAAGGCGAGCATTCTCAGCTTCCAGAAGAAGGATCCTCTCGTTGAAACCAGTGGCAGTCAAGGCCAACTGGTTGTGCTCATCGATATACTTAAGCAGTTGCTCTTCTTGTTGAGCAGACCGAGCTCTAAGATCAGCTCGTTGATCAGCTGCCTGCAGCAGCAAGGCATCCTGATCATGGATCCTTTGTGTGAGGTGAGCAATCTTAGACTCTTGCTCCATGTTCTTCTCCATCAATCTCAAGACCATACTGTTCAGTGTACTAAGCTAATCTACAACTGACACAGTAGGTATAAACGTATCAGCTCGTGATGTAGATGGGCCCGAAGAAGCAGCAACATAAATCGGCTCACGAATAAAAGGAGTGGACAGAGAGGCAGTAGTGGTCTGAGTATGAATAGCCCTTGTCCGTGTCAGTGAAGAAACTGACACAGCTGCTACTGATGTGATAGTAGTTGTAGCAGCTGATGTCAGTTCTGACCTCCTCTGGAAAGAGAACCTCGATCTCTTTCCCCTTCCTGCTCTAGAGGATGTGGGCTGAGTAGCCGCAACAGCAACCACTGTTGCGGAAGCAGGAGCAGAAGACCTGGGAGGAGGAGATAGATCAAACTCTGGAATGAATGAAGGATTAGTGATCTCCTCTCTCTCTTCCTCTGTCCTCTTCCTCTTTCTAACAACCATCTTCCCGGCCACCATCACCTTCTCATACCCCTCCTCCATGAAATCATCTGAATCAGTGCTCTCCTCATCACCATCACCAACAACACCCTCATCACCCGAGTCCTCTGACTCATCATCATCATCAGACATGTGAGGAACTGAAGTGTCAGCAACAGTAGAGGTGGAAACAGTAGTAGTAGTGGTGGTCAGAAAGTCTAGATCCATCAAAGAATCTATATCAACGTCCTCCTCCTGTGCTGTAGAAACATCAGCATCACCACCCGCAACAGAACCAACAACATCAACCATGCTCACTGAAGCAGCAGTGGTCATGTGTCCAGAACTCATCTCACCTGCACCAGTACTAATCATAACAGAAGTACTCACTAACACTGTGCTTTCACCAGCTCCAGCACCACTAGGGCCTGCACCACCATCATCATCACCTCCATCACTATCATCCCCACTAGCAGGTACAACAATGTCTTCCACATCCGAGTCAGAGTCATCATCCCTCCATCTTCGTCCAGCAGGAGCCCTATAATCAGGTCGAGAGAGATGACCAAATAAAGACCTGGTAGTGGGCTTCCTCTCCTTCCCTCTGTATGACAAAACTCTGTTAAGAGTAATGTCATTTATATGCTCCAACCGAATGATATCCGCATTGATCTTCGGAAGATCTGGAACTTGGGCATCAATGATTTGCTGTAGAAACCTCGGGTACATAAGGAACTTCTTGTCACCCTTCAGAACCACGTTCTCCTTCATGTGAATGAAGATCATCTCTGAGAAGTTGAAGGGTTTGTTGAGCACTAAAGCAGCAAATGCGCACTGGATGGTCTCACGCATATCATCAAAACCCCCTCTCCTTGATCCAAGACAGTGAACCAAGACGTGTGCCAAATACTTGAACTGAGGAGACATAAACGCCTTGTTCAGAATGCCAGCTCCAATATCACCCTCATACTTGCATCGAAGAAAACATCCACGAACCAGAAATCGATCAAGTAATGCAGGCTGATCAGGAGAGTCTTGAAATCCACAGATTCTCCGGATGTGCTCAGCTGAGACAACCACATCATGTCCTTGCACTTTGCCCCGTATAACTGTAGGCTCGGCCTCGCAATCGATATCAGCCGATGACCAAAAATCCTGCTGATGTGATAGATAGGGCACATGTACAGTAGATATAGCTGTGAATATCCTAGAACGCCTCAGAAATGTGATGATGTCTGAGTAGTGCTTCGCGTTCGGAGTGGTCAAGTCTAGATGAGCACAGATGTTGTGCTTAGGAACTGACTTGTATCCTGCCATACTGCATAACACAAGAAATAAACATGTCAGTACGAGATACTCAATCAGTAAACTGAAATTAGCCAAAAATCAGATTAACTGTTAATCTGATATGCCGAATGAAAGACATTCGCCGAATGAGTCATAGGATCGAATGAGTCATTCGTCGAATGAGCCATTCGTCGAATGAGGTTCATTCGTCGAATGACTCTCATTCGTCGAATGAGACATGAATATGACTGGTCATTCGTCGAATGAGCCATTCGTCGAATGAGGTTCATTCGCCGAATGAGTCATTCGCCGAATGACGACATTCGGCGTCTGATTTGAATTCAAAATCCCTTTTTCCAAAAATCAACAATCAGTTCATAAAAATTGTACACACACACTCAGAATCAACCGACTAAGACATTTAAAACAGATCATAGTTAGTTTCAAGTCCATTAAGAAGATCTATTTGCACGGCGAAAAACAAAACCCTAAAACCCTAAATTTTGATCTGATTGGCACGATTCCACGGTTGGAATGATCTGAAATTTGATCCCTATATACCTGAGATGAAGTATAAAAAGATTATCAGAGGCAGAGTCAACAAAGATCAGAGAAAATCAAGTGAAAAGACACTGTGCTAATCGCCGAATAGGGTTCTCTCTGTAGTCGCGAAAGAGTTTTTGGTCGAATGACCTTCATTCGGCCGAAGGACCGTTATATAGTCCCTTCTCATTCGCCGAATGAGCTAGGCGAAAGGTCACCTGACATTCAGTCTCATTCGCCGAATGAGTGTAGCGAATAGGTCGTTCGACAATACTCATTCGCCGAATGAGAATGTCGAATGAGACATTCGACACCCTTCATTCGTCGAATGAAAAACACATTGTATGATTGATTCGGTCGAATGACTCATTCGCAGAATGAGTTCATTCGGCCGAATGAGTTCATTCTACCTCTCATTCGGACGAATGAGAGATGAAAATCTCCAAACCTCAAATTTTTCAACATTTGACATTATGAGCAACAAACTTTTAACAATTTATGAAGATATGTCTGGTTGGTTCAGGATTCAGATATGACAGACATCCGAATCTACAAATGATCATCTAAAACAAAATTGAAAATAGAAAATCTTTTTGTATTTTTCTGAAGCAACCACTACAACTGTACAAACAAGAATTTAAAACACATAAACACATATTTTTGTGAGAAGTCCATTAATAAGATAACACATATCTCTAATCACATCATATTGCCTTCAATGAATGCTTCACTTCAACCACAATTTCATTTTGATACGATTACTGATATATTTGTCCAAATTTAAACTGAACAATACATAACTCCTAAACAAACTATATGATCACTCATATTTTCTGATTGAGTTCCCCAATTCATTTCATCAATCAAGATCAAAATCAGTTCAAAACTCATTTCAGCATATCTTAAAACCAGTCATCATGAATTCAATAAGATTCAAACATTTATTATCTTTTTGTGTTTTTCTTGTTCTATCCAAATGGATGGCTTCAGCTAGGTCCGTCCCAGCAATATGGCACATGTATGGAATCGAACTTTAATTGTTTAAGTATTTCTCAAGCTTAATACCAGCTTGCATTAGGTTTTCTTCAAGCTTAATACCAGCTTGTTTTTAGTTTTTCACCAAGCTTAATACCAGCTTGTTTTTGATTTTCCTCAAGCTTAATACCAGCTTGCCTTTAATTTTTCTTTGAATGAAACCTCATTTGATTCCATGATGACAGGTGTATGCTTGATTTGAGTCAAAAACCGTTTTTCACTCAAAAGATTTAATAAAATGGATCCCACAAATCAAACTTTCTAAGTTATCATAAGTTGTTTATTTATTTTGTATAGCCAGCCTATCAGTACATCCCATCACAATTCTCTTGTGATTTTAGTTCACACATTCATTTCTGCTTCTATGACATAATGAAATCAATGTACTACTTTATTAAACAAGACCATCTCATTTTTTTTTAATTTTTCTATTGTTTTTGGTTTTTCAAATTTTCTATTGTTTTTGGTTTTTCAAATTTTCTATTTCTCCCCCTAAAAACCTAAAAATAGAAAATCTTTTTGTGTTTTTGGTAATAAAAAATACCTGTACAAGAGAAAATGAAAATACTGAAATAAAATAAACAAGGCAAAGACTATCTAAGTAAAATGATGATCATTTGTGAGACTCAGATGAGGATTGAACTTCATCCTTTTGGAAAACACCATTAGCCGATAACAGATATAGAAATCTGGGTTTGTCAAAAGCTTTTGTAAAAAGATCGGCTTTTTGGTGATCGGTGTGAATTTTAACAACATCGATTAATTTCTTTTCAAAACAATCACGTATGAAGTGATATTTTATGTCGATGTGTTTGGTCTTGGAGTGCTGAACTGGATTTTTAGTGACAGCAATGGCGGCAGTATTATCAACATAAATAGGAGTGTTAGAAAAATGTAACCCATAGTCCCTGAGTTGCTGTTGAATCCAGATGATTTGTGAACAACAACTAGCAGCAGCAATATATTCAGCTTCACAGGTTGAAGTAGACACCGACGTCTGCTTCTTGCACTGCCAGGTGACCAATCGGTTTCCAAAGAACTGACATCCCGCAGATGTTGACTTGAAATCTCTTTTGCATCCGCCATAATCTGAATCACTGTAGGCAGTAAGCTCAAAGTTATCATCATTAGGGTACCATAAGCCAAGTTCCGGTGTACCCTTCAGATAACGCATAATCCTTTTGACAGCAATAAGGTGAGATACTCTTGGTTTGGATTGATAACGTGCACACAAGCAAGTGGCGAACATGATATCTGGCCGAGAAGCAGTAAGATACATGAGAGATCCGATCATTCCCCGGTACAGAGTGGCATCAATTAACTCCCCCTTTTCATCTGGAGTAATCCCGTGATTAATCGCCAGTGGGGTACCAGCAGGCTTTGCATCAGACATACTGAACCGGCTCAGAATGTCACCAACGTATTTGGTTTGATGAATAAAAATCCCTGCCTCAGACTGATCCACCTGCAAACCCAAGAAAAACTTCATTTCTCCCATCGAACTCATTTCAAATTTTTCTTTCATAACATTCTCAAATTCCTTGCACAGATCATCATTTGTGGAACCAAAAATTATGTCGTCCACATACACTTGCACCAAGAGTAAATCACTGTCCTTCTCACGGATAAATAAAGTGCAGTCAATGACACCTCTTCTGAACCCGTTGTTCAGAAGGTGAGTGGAAAGTGTCTCGTACCACGCTCGCGGAGCTTGATGCAATCCATACAGGGCTTTGTCTAACTTGTAGACTTGGTCACGATGCAATGGATCCTCAAATCCGGGAGGTTGACTGACATACACTGTTTCACTAATAACTCCGTGAAGGAACGCGCTCTTTACATCCATTTGATAAACCTTGAATTTTTTAAAGGATGCATAAGCCAAGAAAATACGAATGGCTTCCAGTCGAGCAACTGGAGCAAACACCTCATTGTAATCCAATCCTTCTATCTGTCTGAATCCTTGAACCACCAGACGAGCCTTATTTCTCACTATAATCCCGTGATCATCTTTCTTGCACCGAAGAACCCATCTTGTACCGATGACTTTTGCACCTTTGGGTCTATCAACTAATTGCCAGACCCCCAACTTTTTGAACTGTAAAAGTTCCTCTTGCATGGCATCGACCCATGATTCTTCTTTGAGGGCTTCAGTGACTGTACGCGGTTCAACTTGAGAGATAAAGCAGGAATGAGCATAAAAGCTTACATCTGCAAAATCAAGAATGTCTGCAAGACCACCTGAAGAAATCTGACTTCGAGTCTTCACTCCATCTAGAGGACTCCCAATAATGTTATCTTGAGGATGAATACGATTGATTCTTCCAACAGGATGAGCGGGAACCTCAACCTCAGGATCTAAGTTATTCAAATTCAAATCCTCAAGACCAGGTACAAGATTATCAACAACCGGTTCAGGAGCAGCTGGAGGATTGTCATCTGTGTCTGAGCTGTCATCATTTATCTGTGTAGTAGGAACAGATGCAGATGTAGGTTGAAAAGTTGCATCGGGGGCATTCTGTACGTCATACAGCATCTGAACAGCTACATCTTCATCTGAGTACATGGGGGGCATATTGAATGAGTCAAAAAGACTGGAATAATCAAACATCCAATCTGGCCCTTTTCCAGGTGGGGGCATTGTATATTTCTGAACATCCACATGGTACCACTCCTCCACATTATGAGTTGAAATGTTGTAAACTCGTTTATTTGGAGTGCTGTACCCAAGAAAGTACCCTTCTTCCACCTTTTCATTAAACTTGCCCTGCTCATGTTTCTTAAGCATAGTGCATGGAGCACCAAATGGTTCTAGATACTTAAGATTTGGCTTTCTGTTATGGAGCAGTTCAAAGCAAGTCTTCCCATGTCTCTTCACAATAAGAACCCGGTTCAATGTATAACAAGCATTAGCAACAGCTTCGTTCCAGAATTGAACCGGCAGAGAAGAATCAGCAAGCATAGTTCTAGCAGCCTCAATCAATGTCCTATTCTTGCGTTCAGCAACACCATTCATCTGTGGAACGTATGGAGCACTAAATTGTTGCACAATGCCTCTTGCATTACAAAAATTCTCCATGTTGTGATTTTTGAACTCCGTTCCATTATCAGTTCTAAACTGACGAATCTTGAGCTTATAAAGCGATTCAAGTTTAGTAACCAGAACTTGAATACAATCAAACGTTTCTGATTTCTCTTTCAAAAAGAAGACCCAAGAGTATCTGGAGTATTCATCAGTGATAACAAGGCAGTATTGATCTCCAGCTATACTCTTCCTATTCACTGGACCAAACAAATCCATGTGGAGAAGCTCAAGAGGAACATTGATTGAATGATACTTTTTCAGCTTATGAGACTGCTTAGACTGCTTTCCCTTCTTGCACGAAACACAGATATCAGACAGCTTAAAATTTTTCAAGCTAACTCCCTCAACCAGACTGTTGTGTACCAAATGATTCATCTTGCGCAAACTCAAATGGCCCATCCTCTTATGCCAAAGGATTGAATCTTTCTCAGTTGCCTTTGTCATAAAACATGAAGCTGTGGAGGATGTAGTTGAAGCTGTGGCCATATTGAGAACGTACAAGTCTTGCTTCCTCGGAGCAGACATCAAAATCCAATCTTCAGGTATCTGCACACCTTGCTTGAGAATGTAACACTTGGAGTCATCAAATAGAACCTTGTACTCTTTGTCACAAATCTGAGAGACTGACAGGAGGTTGTTTTCCAACTGTTTGACATATCTGACATTATCGAACGAAACCTGTCCATTTGTCAAAATTCCCTCTCCAGTAATAAAACCACCTTTGTCTCCAGCAAAGGCAACATAGCCACCTCGAACTGCATTCACATTGGTGAGCAGAGAAATATCACCGGTCATGTGTCTGGAAGCCCCACTATCAACGATCCAATTGCTGTTCACTCCAGCTTTTGGGGCAACCTGCACAATAAAGAGACAATCAGTTTACTTTGGGAACCCAAGCCTTTACAGTCTTGGGTTGACCCATAGAGTCTCGGATCCAAACATCGATCCATTTTCCCTTAGGAATAGGTTTATCTGAAATTGGGGGAACAGACTCCTCAGATGATTTTACTTTCCAAATTGCATTTTTATCAAAAGAGGTTTTCAGATAGATGGATGATGATTTTGATTGATTAACTTTGACTACATTTGGAACTTCCAAAGTTTCCAATTTTCCTTTTCCCTTGTCTGAATTTTTAGACTGAATGGGTGGTTTAGACTTTTGCTGAAAAGACTTAGGTACAGACTTTACCGGTTTTGGTAAAGCAGATTTTAAGTTTTTGAAAGGCACAACTTTAGGTCTGATCAACTGAGGGCAAAATCTCACAATGTGCCCTGACTCACCACACTCAAAACAAACTTTATCACCTTTTTTATGAAAATGTTTTAAATCAGAAAATGACTTTTTAGTTGATTTAAAAACATTTAATTTCTGATAATCTGGCTCAAAACCCAAACCCTTTCTTCCTTTGTTACCAAACTGAGCTGATTTGGTAACACAGTCAGCTTCAGACCCCTGTGAAGCTTTAACAAAGCATAATTCTTTGTAAATTTTTGATTTGGAGATTGGGTCACCTTTCATGACAACAGAAGTTTGATTCCGAGGAATGCTATGCTTAGGTGAATACTCTGATTCATCCTCGGAATCGGAAACCCAATCTTCAACAACTCCATCCACCCTTGACTCCTTAGTCTGAGATGAACTCTGATTTGCACTCAGACTAACTGGATCAATTACTAACGGAGTAGTAACTTGAAAATCCTTTACATCTTTGTCATTTGGAGTATTGACAAAGGCATTGAGGATTGGTGGAGGACAATTTTGATAATTAACCTGTTCCTTCCCCTGATCAGCACTCCTACTGATCATGTGCTCAATGATATAAGAAGAGCTTTCATAACTCTTGAGCTTCTGACCTAAAGTCTCATAATCACATTCAACTATTGCTAACTTCTTCTTGATCTCATTGATGGTATTGAGATAAGAAGTGATAGCATCTTGTTTGTTCAGAACAGCGATCTCGGCCTCATGCAATTGTCGATTTAAAAGATCAATTTTAATCTGAAAATCTTTTTCATTAGATTTTAAAACTTTGTTTGCCTCAATGCATAGGTCGAGATCGGTCAGCAAGTCACTGTTATGCTTCTGATAAGCAAGAACCTTACTCCTAAGGTCAACACAATTAAAACAATCAGATTGAGAAGATGAACAATCAGTGTATACCTGCTCAGAAGAGTCTGTAGAAGCAGAAGAATTTGCCATCAAAGCAAATTGAGTTGAAGAGTCATCAGCTTCACCATCAGATTCTTGAGTTTCAGAATCTGTCAGACTGTCTGATTCTGAACTTGATATCTTATCATCAATCACCAAAGAATCCTCCTGACTGCTTTCTTCATCATGATCTTCAGAATGCTGAATTTCTGCCACACAAGCTTTATCTTGATCTTCCTTATCAGCATTAAATCTGAAGTCCCAGTTCACCCCTTCATCTTGTTGAACCATTAAAGCTTTACTACCAGAAGATGAAGATCCAGCTGGAGAAGGAGAATCAATGGGAACTAATCTCCTTTCTGGATTGGCAGTAGAGGATTTCTGATGCTGAAATGGATTCTTGTTGCCAGCTTTCTTCGGCTGCTTGCATTGTCTGGCAAAATGACCCTTCTCACCACAGTTGTAGCATGTGACAGATGCCATATCAAATCCAAACTTGGACTCCTTGTTTAGATTGATATCCTTCCCAGTCCTTTTTACAAACTCCTTTGCTCTTCTAACTGCACTAGCCAATGCCCACATAATGTCAATCCTCTCCATATCATCTGGATCAATCTGAGAGTAGTCATCATTGGTCAAATATGGATTGCCGATCTGACCAGCAACTAATCCATCATATGAGCTAACCAATGTTGACAGAAGACCCATATGCTCTTTAGCAATCTCTACTGTGACCTTGTCAAAATTCTCTGTTTTCAGACTTGCAGTAGGCTGATGATGCTCTTGTTGTGAGCTTGATGAAGAAGATGGACTGAAATGCATCTGAGCTGCAGATGGAGCTTCAGATGCTTTAGAAACAAAAGCAGTCTTCAAAGGAGCATGAGTTGTAGATTTATCAACTGTAGGAGTGGAGTAGTATAGAGAAGGATCTTGAACTTGCACAACCCTCTTGGCTTTCCACTTGTTCTCTATCTCCTGTTCCTTCAACTTCTGAATGAAATCATTGATGTCCATATGAGCCATCATCTGATTTTGCTTGAGTACCATCAAGAAGGACTCCCACTTTGGAGGTAGGGCATCTGCTAAACACTGAATCTTCTCTTGAGTTGTAGTTTTGACCTCGTGGTTGAACAACTCACTCAACAGATGATAGAACCTGGCAATCAGCTCATCAAGGGACTCATTACCCACATACATAAAGCTGTTGAACTCTTTCCTTAAAGCTTTAGACTTAATGCTCTTCAATGCATCATTCCCCTCATATCTTTGTTGCAAGGCATCCCAGAGGTATTTGGAAGATGTAAACTGTCTAAATTGATGAAAGATATCTGTAGCAATGGACTGTGACAGAATGGCATATGCTTTCTTCTCATAGTCATATAGCTTCCTTTGAGGCTCGGTCATCCTTGTAACAAGCATAGGAGTACCATCTTCGTTTAAAGGCCTCAAGTAACCTCCCTCTATCATCATCCACAGATTTGTATCCACTCCATTGATGTGGATTTCAAATCTATACTTCCAGTGAGGGTAGTCATCTAAAGTCAACAACTTAGGAGCTTTGTTTGAGTTCCCGGTTTCATTTTCTGTCAACAAGAAAGTCTGAATGCGATGCTTTTGGTTAGCCATGAGTACTAGATCCTCCATTTGATCAGAAGTAATAAGATTCAACACTTAGAAAAATTTCAGAAGTGACTGGCGAATGAACTTATATTGGGCGAATGTCGGGGGCCGAATGTCTTGAAACTGGCGAATGGAGGCTGAGAATGACAACTGGCGAATGAGTTACTCGAATGACCTATTCGGCGAATGGCAGATCGAATGAGTTCTTTTGCCGAATGAGTGTGGAGACTGAGGCTTATTCGGCGAATGAGAATGGCGAAGGAGCTATTCGCCGAATGAGACCTATTCGGCAAATGAAGGGCTATTCGGCTGAACTTATTCGGCCGCCAGAGTCATTCGGCGATCTGGGGTTTTCAGCAACGAAAATCGTGATAACTTGCGATTTTGACCAGATCTAACCACCAAATTTGGTACAGAAGTTCAAGACATGATAACAAACCAATTGGGAAAGAATTAGAACAATCAAACCACAAAAACCCTTGATATTTCAATGAAATAGTAACTTGGGAAGCAAGAAAAATAGGGTTTTTGAAAGTTACGAAAATCAGGGTTTTGGGAATCTCAGATCTGTTGATTTTGAGTGGAAATCGAGTAGAATCAAGAGCCAAAGCTCTGATACCACTTTGTTGGACCGATTGGGAGCTCGGAAACAATCCAAATCCAATGTAAAACTACTCGACAGCCTCTGGAATAGTGCGGAATCCTATTCCAGGGTTTTCCAATCGAAACCAACAGAAACCGTGGTGATCCGAGGTTGTAAGAACAACGTGGAAGCAACAATCGAACACCACGGGTTGAGAATCGAACTTGGATGATCAAGAACCGCTCAAATCTTCTAGGGTTTTGACACTTGAGTCTCAGGGAAGAAGGAGGGCTCTGGAAAGTTAGAGTTGAAATGATTTGAACTTCTATATATAAGCTGTAGTCATTCGGCCGAATGAGTGGCCGAAGCAGCTCATTCGGCGAATGACTAAGCTCGAATGAGCTATCATTCGAATGAGTAATTCGGCGAATGACTCATTCTCCATCCAGACATTCGCTATAACCTTCATTCGGCGAATGACTTCATTCTAGAGTCATTCGCCGAATGAGTAACCTTCATACTCAATTCAGTTTATAATCAATTCAACTAAATAGATAAACATTAATAGACATTAAGGAATAGTAACAAACACTAAGAAATAGAAATAAAGACAACTTCCATTAATACTTTGAACATTTACATGATAAGAGTTACAAAACTGAACTAGGGACAAAAACATGTATCAACAATAACCCCTCAATGTGTTAAGGAATTTAGATTCATTTAATTTGTTCCTTATATTATTCCATTCTTGTGGGGGTTAACTATTGTTCCACTTTTAGATATTAAGAGTGTTAGTTAACCAATTGTAATTTGTTCTTGAACTATAGTGCATAGAGCCTAAAAGGAATCCATTGTAATCCTCACATAATCAGAGTACAATGCATCTGATTTACCTCTACCACCGTATATGTACCGTGTCCTCAACGAAATCTATTACTAGTAGTGTAACATGAGAGTAGATCACTTTCTCATGAGAGTAGATCACTTTCTCATCTACTAATCAATAGGGTTTCCGCTGGATTAATTACTTATCACTGCTGATTAATATCACCATGTGTCGCTTTCCAGAACCTGACTTGAGGTAGCCCTGTCACTGGTCATACGTTACCCGCCAATGAATCAATTACGATCAACATACTAGCCCTACAAGCTAGAGGTTTGTCAAACCTATGGTACCACTATGCTATCGTCGGTTTAGTCACGTCAAACTAACTGGTCAGCGAATTAAAGGGGCTTACATGATCACTTGTACAATTTGGCACAAGATTGAAGTGATATAATACAACAGGTCAACAGTAACTAATTGTAATTGTGTTCATCTGTATCAATGTTCTCATTGTCATATGTTCTCCATGATCTTAACAAAGTTAAATAAGAACTTGTCTTATTAAGTTATGTTAATTATTTGAGTGAATGATGTTGTTATCATGAACTTACATTATCATGATTATCATTCTTTGTTCCTTGTACTCTTGTAATATGTATTGAATTGTAAAGCTAAGTGTTAAAAGGACTTGTCCTATTACACTTACTTAACTCTTGTATCGAATGTTAATACAAAGATATGTAATATCTTTATAACATTCATATGTTTACTTGCAATTGTTCCACTGTCTGTTTATGTAAGAATAATTGAGTGTTATAAGATAAAATCTTATAACTATATTATTCTAATGTATTGATGAATTAATAAGATATATTATCTTGTTCATCTGATTATCCCTGTCATGTCATAATCATACAAGCATGCATACAATGATAAACAATAATAAACAATTAAGTATTATCTAAATCAAAGTATAAATAACATGTTAAACATAAAACTTTTAAGTAAATAAAAGTTAAGCATGTTTCTCAGCCCCGAGAGTTTAAAATCATTTAAGATTAAAGAAAAGGGGCATATGAACTCACCTTGTTATTGATGTGGTTGACTTAGCTTAAACAAAGAATGCTCGTGCTCTTGATTGTACTTGTAGTAGCTTTCACGCTCCTGTATTGATTTCATGTTGTTTGTAACTTGTAAGTATAAGTTTGTAGGGATTCGTGTGTGTGGGTATGTGTTAGCCATAAACTTTGGCTATCACTCGTAAGTCTCGATCGTCCTTCGGCCCTAATTCTATTGTTATTGATCATTATAACCATATGATTTTAGTTTGTGTTCTTAGCTTTAATCATTCTTGAAATCTCATCCTTGTCATCTCATACCATTTATTTTGATATGAGGTCTAGTGAATGACCCAATAATAAACTTAAATTTATGATTTAAAAGAAAACCTCACATGTGAATCTCATTATTTTTGAAACAATTGTTACATAGTATTTAGATAACTATGCAAAGACCCCTTGTACTCTTGATGTTTTAAGTTTATTTCATTCATTTTGTTAAACCCATAACATTATTTCCCATATTTAAGCAGTCTGCTCTTTAACACAGTCTTAAGTTGGTTTCAAAATGTTAGTTTCCATCTCAAACCAAGTGTCCAAATTAGTCCTTGGACCACCTTCATAAAATTGGGCCGAACGATATGGATCAAAGGGAGAGTGGGCCGTATGAGCTGTATGGGTTAATTTGTTGGGCCTACAGATGGACTAAATCAGTTATGTGTGTGGGCCAAGCTGCTGACTAAGTGAATAGGCTTGGGCCAAAAGTCTCTTGGGCCATAACAGTTTAGTTGGACCACAACAATAATTCTAGGCCACGTTGGGCCGAATTGGACTGTGTTTGGGCCTTGTTAGTTGCAGTTGGGCCTAAATAATTTCCTGATCTTGGGTTCTTGGTCGAGTGATACCATCTGGTCAATTGAAACCTAATCCCAACGAATGGAAGTGGTTGAATGATGCTAAAGGCCAAAACAGTGTATGCTACGGGGCCTAAAGGTGGTTAAATGGCCCAACTGTTTGATCTTAATCCAATTGAGCTTGGCCATGTGTCATGGGCCAAGGGTTGGGCTGGACTGGACAGTGGCTGCTTGTAGAGGAATGGAATGTAGCTTTTGTTTGGTCGGTTGAAGATGGCTGTCGAATGACAAATGGGAGCCGACTGAGAGGTGAGTTCCGACTAAGCAAGGCCGAATGGGGGTGAACCACGAATGGCTTAGTCGACTAGGTATTGCCCCGAATGGGTGCTGGCAAATGTGGGTCGAATGAGGGTGCACCGAAAGAAGCTAGTCGGCCAGGTAGTGATTCGGTAGGGTGGCAAGTCATCCGGCCAGAGGCCATTCGGCCAGGCTGGCCATTCGGCCTGTTGTGGTCTGGTCGTACCCAGGTGACTCCCAACCATCTTTCAGCCCCAATGTCTGGTGATACGTGGTGTGCAAGGACGGTTCTCGAATGGGTATAGGTCGTGGTAGTTGGTTTAGAACCGGTTTAAAGGATGGTGGTCGACCAAATGGGTGAAAACCCTAATTTTCGTGACCTTTACAACCTCATACCTTGTTTTTCAGTGGGTTTCACTCCAGATCGGTTGTACTTTCGTGTAGAGGGTGATGAGAGCTTCGATTTGGTTCAAGAATGGAGTGATTTGGTTAAGTTTTGAGAGAGTTATGGTAGAGAGAAGGTTGAGAGAGAGGGTGTGGCCGGATCTAGGGTTTTAGAGAGAGAGTGGGGAGTAGAAAATGAGGAAGATGACTCATTTAAGGGTATTTATATCCCGAGTGAGTTCGGGTTCGTTTTTGTTGCTCGGTTCGCGTTTTCGTTACGTTTCCGGAACGTAACGCCCGTTTTTGCGGTTTTAAATAAAAATAGTTCATTTATTTAATTTTGATGAGTTTCAAAATTTTAAAACATAAAAATGTTTTATTTTCTTTAATTACCTTTGCTCGTGACGTTTTTGTTTTCGTTTCGTCGGAACGCGTCGCCTTCGCGCGTATTCGTTCGAATCGTCACTCGAACGAACACGACGATGGGTTTGCTTTCTGACTTTTGTTTTCTACTTTTCAATCATTATTTCAGAATTCCAAACTCACAGTTATGTTTGTGTGAATCGTCACCCACGCAAACACACTGTCAGTTCGTTATTCTGAAATAACACTGTTTTTTGTGTTTGAATTGTGTTTCCTCACTGACGGACTCAACTAAACTTCCCGTTTTCACATTGTTTTCGTTCTGATGTGTCGGCCATCTGATCCCTGTCATCTGGGGATATCAGATCGCAACCGACTTGTACTTGTCGTTTACTTGAACACCTTTGTTTCTCTTGTTTCGTTGTAATATTTGTACTTAGGTTTTCACCTAAATACTAACAACTATTGTGTATTGTGCGTGTTGTACTTACAGTATTTAAGTTTTCACTTAAATACGTACAACTGTTTCTTGTACTTTGAATTCTGTTATCACAAACACTGTTCACGTATATGTATTTACACATAGTAAATGGTGAAAGTACACGTACCGTACGGACTTGCCGGACGATCTGGTAGTTGATGTTACAGTCTCCCATTGTTAAAGAAATTTCGTCCCGAAATTTAAACATCAAGATTGGGCTTCAATTCTCGAACAGATGAGGATACTTTGTCTTCATGTGGTCCTCGCGCTCCCAGGTAAATTCTGGTCCACGCTTGGAGTTCCATCGAACCTTTACAATAGGGATACGGCTTCGTTTCAGTCTCTTGACTTCACGTTCCATAATCTCTACAGGTTCTTCAATGAAATGTAACTGTTCATCAACTTGTATTTCTTCCAATGGTATGATCGATGATTCGTCAGCTAGACACCTCTTGAGGTTTGATACATGAACAACATCATGTACTCCGCTGAGTTCATCAGGAAATCTGAGTCTGTATGCCACAGGACCTATGCGTTGAGTAATCTCAAACGGTCCGACATACCGAGGTGCTAGTTTGCCCTTAGCCCCAAAACAAACTACGCCTTTCCATAGGGACACTTTCAACATAACTCGGTCACCCACATCGAATTCCATAGGCTTACGCCGTTTGTCTGCATAACTCTTTTGGCGGCTACGTGTTGCTTGCAATCTCTGTTGTATCTGGGCAATCTTATCAGTAGTTTCCTGAATAAGTTCAGGCCCAGTGATTCTGTTATCTCCCACTTCGGTCCAACAAATTGGAGACCGGCATTTCCTACCATAGAGTGCTTCAAAAGGAGCACATCCGATGCTGCTGTGGTAGCTATTGTTGTAGGAGAACTCAATGAGTGGTAGATGAGTATCCCAACTTCCACCGAAATCTTGGATGCACGAACTCAACATATCCTCTAGGGTTTGAATGGTGCGCTCGCTTTGTCCATCCGTTTGTGGATGATAAGCGGTGCTCAAGTTAACACTTGTCCCTAAGGATTGTTGTAATGATTGCCAGAACTGCGAAGTAAATCGACTGTCCCGGTCTGAAATAACAGACAATGGCACCCCGTGCCTCACTACTATTTCATCAATGTATAATCTTGCTAACTTTTCCATCTTGTATGTTTCTCTGATCGGCAAGAAATGTGCAGACTTGGTCAATCTATCGATGATGACCCAAATAGAATCATATCCGCTGGAAGTGCGGGGTAGCTTGGTAATGAAATCCATAGCTATTGGTTCCCACTTCCATTGTGGAATCTCTGGCTGTTCCAGCAAACCCGAAGGTTTCTGGTGTTCTGCTTTGACTTTGGCACATGTAATACATTTACCAACATAAGTGGCAATGTCTTTCTTCATACCCGGCCACCAATAAAATGACCTAAGATCTTGGTACATCTTATCGGCACCAGGATGAACTGAGTAACGTGTCTTGTGTGCCTCGTCAAGTATAAGTGTTCGAAGTTCATCTACTGCTTGAATCCAAACACGATCCAGATAATAGATAACTCCATCTTGTTTTGACTTGAAATGTTTTCCGGCTCCAAAGTCGAGCTCGCGTTTTAGATTGTCTCTTGCCACTGACTCTTGTTGTGCTTGTAGAATATGATCTCTCAGACTTGTTTGCACAGTCATTCCCATCGCGGGCGTAAGGGTTTGACTCTTTCCTTCCGGCTCAAAGCATCTGCAACTACATTTGCTTTGCCCGGATGGTATTTGATCACACAATCATAATCGTTCAGGAGCTCAACCCAACGTCTCTGTCTCATGTTAAGCTTCTTCTAATCAAATATATGTTGTAGGCTCTTGTGATCTGTGAAGATAGTGCATTTGGTACCATAAAGGTAGTGTCTCCAAATCTTCAAAGCAAAGACAACAGCTCCCAGTTCTAAGTTATGTGTTGTGTAATTCTTCTCGTGTATCTTCAGCTGTCTTGAGGCATAGGCAATGACTTTGTCTCGTTGCATCAAAACACATCCGAGCCCCTGATGGGAAGCATTATAATAAACTACAAAGTCATCATTGCCTTCTGGGAGTGTTAAGATTGGAGCATTGCACACTCTTTGTTTTAGAGTCTGGAATGCCTCCTCTTGTTTCTAAGTCCACACAAAAGGTACAGTCTTCTGTGTGAGCTTGGTGAGAGGCAAGGTTATCTTAGAGAAATTCGAAATGAATCTCCTATAATAACCTGCAAATTCCAAGAATGATCGGATCTCTGTCGGTGTCGTAGGCACATCCCAGTTCTTGATTGCTTTAATCTTGGCAGGATCCATATGAATACCATTACTGTTAATCACGTGACCCAAAAGCTGAACTTCTTATAACCAAAATTCACACTTGGAGAATTTGGCATAGAGTCGTTCTTCTCTCAGAAGTTCCAAGACTATCTTGAGTTGTTGTTCGCGCTCCTTCTCGTTTCTTGAATAGATCAGTATATCATCAATAAAGACGATGACGAATTGATCTAGGTACAATTTGCACACCCGGTTCATCGGATCCATGAACACAGCCGGTGCGTTCGTCCATCCGAATGGCATCACCATCAATTCGTAATGACCATATCGGGTATGAAAGGCCGTCTTTGGTATGTCTTCTTCTTGAATCCGGAGCTGATGATAACCTGATCTCAGTCCTATCTTTGAAAAATACTGTGCTCCCTGTAGTTGGTCAAACAAATCATCTATCCTCGGTAACGGGTACCGATTCTTGATGGTGAGTTTGTTGAGCTCTCTGTAATCAATGCACATTCTGAAAGTTCCATCCTTCTTTTTAACAAAAGGACCGGAGTTCCCCACAGGGAAAAAAACTCGGTCGGATGAGTCTTTTATCGAGTATTTCTTGCAATTGGTTGGGCAACTCCTGCATCTCAGATGGTGCAAGTCTGTAAGGAGACTTAGCGACAGAAGTTGCTCCCGGAACCAAATCGATTCGAGACTGCACCGCTCTCTCGGGTGGCAGTCCCGGTAAATCATCCGGAAACACGTCCGCGTAGTCTTTCCCCACTGGTACATTTTGAGTATTGATTGCCTTCACGTGCAATATTACTCTGTCACGACGTCTCACTTGATCCCCATGAATCTTCCAAGGTTTGGTCATTCTCCATTTAAGCGTAGATACTTATTATACTAGTTTCTATTATCCAATTGGCACCTAATTAATCTACAGTTCTCCCTTAATTATCTTACTACCTACATATGGCATATAAAATTTATACATTATACAGAATTCAATTACGCATGGTTAAAGATGACATACCTTCGAAGTCATCCGACTCCGTGTGTACAATTGGTGCTGGTAGGGCGAGTAGTTGTTAGTGCATATTTGTAATTGTTTGCTATTCAAAAGTTGTATTTATTTTGATTTTGTAAAGGTTCGTCTGGCCCACGAACCTAGGCAAGTTCGGCGAACCTATTGTGTTGATAGGTTCGGCGAACCTATGACCTTGAGATAGTTCGGCTGGCAAACCTAAGGGTTTGCTCAGCGAACCTTAGTGTTCGGCTGACGAACCTAAGGTTCGCTTGTCTGTTATATAAATAGAAGTTGTTTTTGTTTTTTCAGTAGAACTTTGGGATAGATCTGCTGATTCTCTCTGTGTGAGAAGTCTGTAATTCTGAGTGAATTTTTGTTATCATTTGTTGATAATAAAAGATGTGTTTATGGATTTGCTTGTGTTCTTGACTTTTATACATATTGACTATGGATTCCGCACGTAGTTGATAGTTTGTAGAACTTGTGATTCGATCCTGAACGGTTTCACCAAACCAACAGTGGTATCAGAGCATTTGGTGAAGTTCTACACTACAAATTCAAGGATTTCAAGCAATTGAAGAGTTGAAGATATGAAGTTCATCAATGGCTACTTTCTACTTTCTTCTTGATTGATTTTCTGGTGTTTGAGACGTTTTTCTTCATCAATTGTTGTTGAATTACAACAATTGAAATATTAGAAGTGTTTTGGTAAAGTTTTGGAAGGATTTTCTGAAGTTTTGGAAGATTTCCCTACCAAAATTTTCAAATTTTTCGCTACAGGTTCGTGGGACGAACCCGTGATTGGCTGAAGACAAAGGTTCGCTGATATCCTGGTTTTTCAGAGGGTTCGTTTGATAGTTCGCTGAAGGTTTGGCAAGGTTCGCCAAAATAGTTCGTCAAGATTTTGGTGATAGTTCGTTAGAGGTTCGCTGAGGTTCGTGAAGAAGTTTTGACAAAGGGTTCGTCAGACTTTTGGTTCGTTTGTGCAAGGGTTCGTGAGTATCAAGGTTCGCAACTCAAAGGTTCGCTACTCAAGGGTTCGTGAAGGTTTAAGGTTCGGCTAGTGCAAATTCTGAAAAGGTTCGCTGCTTACAAATTTAGAAATTATGTCTGACATGTACGCGGCGATGGCAAGTCAGAACTCCAAACTTCAAAGCATCTTAATCAGTGAAACTAAAGTGGGTAGTACAAATAAAGTGCCAAAGCTATTGGATCTAGCTGATTATGACAACTGGAAAGGAAGATTTGAAACTCATCTTAATGGCACAGATACAAATTTATGGGAACGAATCTTATCTCCTTATGAGAGACCAAGGGTAGTTGGAACTGATTTGTATCAACTCTTGGAAAGGCTAGATGTAGATGAGAGGAAAAAGTATGACTCGGAGAAGAAAGCTTACTCGTTATTGAGTCAAGCTATTCCAAATCAAATTCTGCATCAGTTTGATGAACACAAGACTGCTTATAGTCTGTGGAATGCATTAAAGGCAAGAGTTGAAGGAAACACAAATCTGAAGAAAATGAAAGCTACCGATATTAGAAAGGAGTTTGAGAATTTTAACATCATTGGAAATGAGACTTTAGATGCCTTGATTACCAGATACAGACATTTATTGACTGAAGTGAGGAAATATGGCATTGAGTACACAGAAGATGAGAAGATTGATTGTTTGGCTGATGCATTACTTGACAAATGGAACTCTTTGGTGCTCATATTGAGAGAAAACCTACCTGGATTGACATTGGTAGAGTTTATTCAGAAACTGGAGGAACAAGAAATGAAGGACAAACGTAAAGCAAGACGGGTAAATGTCACTCAAGATCCTTCTTTGTATGGTGGTTCAGTTGCTACACCTCCTGCTGCATCTGCGAAGATACAGACTGCTTTCGTGTCTAGAACTTCTGAATCTACTCAGAGTTCTTCAATGCCTATAAGTTCTAGCTCACACTGTCCTGTCAATGAGAAAAGGTCTGAGTCTACACCACCTCCAGTTCAGCTTAACACAACAAATTTAGGAAAAGTGACAGTTGAAGCCGTTAAAGATCATATGTCTATTTTGTCATGGGTCGTGAGTGCTTATGATGAGCATGTGGCTGGGAGAATTGGAAATGCAAATCTTACTTTTGAAGATTATGCACAAATTGATGAGGATGAGATGGAGTTGATAGATACGCAGTGGGCATTGTCGAGTGTTATTCGCAGAATTAATAGATATGAGAAGAAAACCGGGAAGAAATTCACTTTTGACCGGAACACAAAATTTGGATTTAATCCAAAATCTACACAGTGTTATAACTGTGGTGAACATGGTCATTTTGCAAGAGAGTGCAAAAATCCCAAGAAGCAAGGAAATTTGAATCCATTCAAGCCTAAGGAAGATTATCAGAAAAAGAAAGAGAAATCTGAAGAATCATCTTCTAAAGCACTGGTAAGTCAAGCTGATGAGGGCTATGACTGGGGGGTTAAATATGATGGTCTTATGGGTGCTTTCATGGCTTCTTTGGAAGAAGAATCAGGGAAAGGAAAGGAGAAGATTGATGAGATGACTGAGGTACAGATTGATTTGTATGAGATGATAGATAGACTCAAAGAGATGAACTCACAGTTGACTTCTGATCTACGAGTATGCACAGAAGCAAACAAGAAATTGATTTCAAAAGAAAAGGCGTTTGATAAGAAGATAATTGACCTTAGTAAAGAGAACGAAGATTTAAAAATCAAGGTTTTACAGAATAACCATGCTGCATCTGTGCATCTGGATTCAGTTCAGAAGTTGAAAGTTGAGTTATCGGCTGCAAAAGCTGAAGCTGAGTTGAACAAAGCCAAGCTTGAGAATTATCAGAATTCCGCATATGTCATTGAGTATTTTGCGGCTATGCAAAGATCTCGTGATAATTCTGGGATTGGTTTTCATTCTGACCCACCTCCTTCTAGTTTTGCACCGAGACCACAACTTGAATCGGATTTAGAAGTTGATCCTATTTCATTAAAGGAGAGTGAATCTGATCATGAGAGTGATTTTGTTGACAATGATGCTCCTATCATTGAGGATATCACTGATTTAGAATATCCAGATGATATTCTAAGGATGATTGGTCATCAAAAGGCAAAGTCTGTTAAAATGAAGAGTTCAATTTTTTAGAAATCAAAATCTGAAGTAAAATCTGCGGGGAATTCAGTGGCTAAACAAAATATTGTTTCAAATTCAAACCTCAAAGTCAAGACTATTTCTACTATCAAGACAATTGTGTTTGTTGAATCTTCAACTACACAAAAAGGAGAGTCAAGCAAAGTTTTTAAAAAATTAGAGAAATTTTCGAAAAAGATTGACAAGAA
The DNA here is from genome assembly GCA_009363875.1 of Mikania micrantha. NCBI lineage: Eukaryota > Viridiplantae > Streptophyta > Magnoliopsida > Asterales > Asteraceae > Mikania > Mikania micrantha. The sequence continues at coordinate 78,847,314 of CM018693.1, forward strand.
GTTTGTCAAAGTTGTTGACAAGGTTAACAAGAGTGGGGTTGGAAACAAGGGAAAATCAAAGACTTATCAAAAGAATGACAAAATTAAAGCCACTGTTTTGAAGAAAAAGATTTTATCTCCATCTGTAGCATCCAAGTCTTTGGAATCATCTAAGGGGTGTGATGAAAAGCAAAAGAAAGTGTCATCAAGAAAATGCTACAGATGCGGGAAACTGGGTCATGTCATTGCTGAATGTGATATGGACAATTGTAACAGATTTCATACTTTTACTCCAAGAGAAACACGACAGTGTTACACCTGTGGAGGAAAAGGGCATATGTCTGTTAATTGTCCAAATCACAAAGTCAAGAAGAAAACTTTTGTTAATGACAATTGTGTGATCCATGCCAGTGGGAATCCTAGGAGGGTAAAGCCTAGCGAGGAAGAGATGAAAATTCTCAGGAAATTTGATCCTGAGTGTGTCTGGGTCAAGGATGAACAATTTCATAAGAGACAAGTTTTTGATAATCATCAAAAAGGTAAAAGAGTTTTGAACAGGTCATCATCATCTGATGATGAATTTTATGATAATTTTCCTCATAAAAGATTTTCAAAAAAAAATGTTTAATTCTAATTCTTGTTGGAAATCCAGATACAGGTCGGGTGATAGATTTGATGTGAGCAATGATGAATACTTGGAAGAGGGGTCTTCAAGTAGTTCATTGAGATCGAATGGCAGGAGGCTGTTCAGGGAGACTCAACGCCGGAATGGCGGGAGTCATCCCTTTTGGTTCTGATCATATTTTGTTTCTAATTTATGGTGCAGGTGGCATTCACGGGCCATATCAACAGTCGATGGATTGTTGATAGTGGATGTTCACGGCATATGACAAGAGAGATCAGTTTGTTGAAAGATTTTAGAGAGATGAACGGATGTTATGTTAACTTTGCAGGTGACAAAGGTGGTCAAATTACCGGGAGTGGTAGTTTGACTAATGGTAAAGTTTCCTTTGACAATGTGAATTACTAAAAAGAGTTAACTAATAATCTTTTGAGTGTGTCTCAGATAAGTGATAAAGGTTACAAGGTTTTGTTTGACGAGAAGAAATGCTATGTGCTCAAACAAGGAATTCAAATTCCTGATGACTGGATTCTGATGACTGCAGACAGGTGTAAAGATCTGTATGTGTTAGACATGGCTAAGGCGGAGACGGTTAACAAAGTTGAGACTTGTTTGGTGTCAAAGGCCACAGAGCAGGATACTCGGTCGTGGCACAGGAGAATGGGTCACATACACATCAGAAAGATGAATCATCTTGTACACCATCACTTGGTTGATGGTGTACCGGTTAAACATTTCAAATTACCTGATGTGTGTGTTTCTTGTAAGAAAGGCACACAGAAAAGGAGGTCACATAAGACTAAAACTGTTTTTTCTATTGATAAACCTCTAGAACTTCTTAACATGGATCTGTTTGGACCGATTAATGTGAAAAGTATTGGGGGTGAATCATATTGTTTTGTAGTGACCTATGATTTTTCTAAATTTTCATGGGTTATGTTCTTAAAATTTAAATCTAAAACTTATGAAAATTTTGTGTTGCTTGTGAACAGATTGGAGACTTTGTACAAGTTGAGGGTTAGGCGTGTTCGATCAGACAATGGGACAGAATTTAAGAATCAGAACATTGAAGCATTCTGTGATTCAAAGGGCATCCAGCAACAATTTAGTGCACCGTATGAACCACAAATGAACGGTGTAGCTGAAAGGAAGAATCGTACATTGATAGAGTCTGCTCGGACGATGCTTGCTGATTCTAAGCTGCCCATTACTTTCTAGAGTGAAGCTGTAGCGACCGCCTGTTTTACTCTCAACCGAGTGCTGATTGTCAAACGACATAACAAGACTTGTTATGAACTTCTTCATAATCGAAAACCAAATTTGGAACACTTGGAACCTTTTGAGGCTCCATGTACTATGCTTAAGAAAGATGCTAAATTCAACTCTAAAGTTAAAGAAGGTTTCTTTCTTGGGTACAACCTACCCAATAAACGTGTGTTTAACAAACGCACGGGTGTTGTGGAACTCTGGTATAATGTGGATGTTCAACGACATACACCTATACCAGAAGGCAAAGGTCCAAATTGGTTATTCAATTATGATAAACGTTTTAAGTCTTTTAATTTGTCTCCTCATGTTTAAGATGATGAAATTTCCTTGCAGATGTTATACGATTTACAAAATTCTGAAGATATAGGAATTTCTCATCCAGCTGAAAATACTCATCCAACAGGGGAAGGCACTTCAGAAGCTGTTAATGATGACTGGTCATCGGAGGATGATCAGGATATTTTTGAAGATGCAGTTTCTCAAGATCAAGATGAAGATCAGAATATCACAAATCTTGATCATGGTGTTGGAGTTCCGCAAGTGCCAGTGTCTAGAGTACATGTGAATCACCCTGTGAAGCAGATCATTGGAGACCCGTCTGTTGGAGTACAGACGAGAAGGCAAGTTGCAAACGAGGAGAGTTTGTATGTCGAGCTGGAGCGTAATCATGGGACTCAAGAGTTATGGATGCATTCTGCATTCGTTTCTCAGATTGAGCCTAAGTCTGTAACTGAAGCCCTGCGTGAGCCTGCCTAGGTGGAGGCCATGCAGAGGAGCTTAATCAGTTTCAGGAACTGGGAGTTTGGCATTTGGTAGATTTGCCAAAAGGTGAAAAGAAGATTGGCACCAGGTGGGTGTTGAAGTGTAAGCGAGATGATAGAGGCGTGATTGTTCGAAACAAGGCACGTTTGGTTGTTCAAGGGTTCAAACTGATAGAGGGAATTGATTATGATGAGGTTTTTGCACCAGTGGCGCGGCTTGAAGCGATGAGATTATTTTTATCTTTTGCTGCTCACAGGAAGTTTAAAGTCTTTCAACTGGATGTTAAGTCTGCATTCCTTTATGGTTCATTGAAGGAGACAGTGTTCGTTTGTCAGCCACCGGGCTTTGAGGATCCTATCAATCGGGATCAGGTCTATATCCTCGACAAAGCACTGTATGGTCTTCATCAAGCTCCTCGAGCTTGGTATGAGACCCTCTCGACTCATCTTATTGAACACGGGTTCAATAGGGGTCAGATAGACAAAACTCTGTTTTATCGGGAAAAGGGCAAGGACATTCTCCTTGTTCAGATATATGTGGATGACATCATCTTCGGATCTACCGACGAGCAGATGTGTTTAGAATTTAAGCAGGTTATGATTGAGAAGTTTGAGATGAATGCTATGTCTGACATCAAGTTCTTTTTGGGTTTACAAATCGATCAGTCTGATGATGGTATTTTTATCCATCAGACTAAATACATTCAAGATGTGCTAAAAAGGTTTAGCATGCTTGACTGTAAACCCATTTCCACGCCCATTCAGCCCAATCACGGGATTGAGCCGGATATTAAGGGGGAGCTAATCGATGCTACATTATATCGTGGAATGATAGGGAGCTTGATGTATTTGACGGCCTCTAGACCAGATATTGTATTCGCTACAAGTATATGTGCTCGCTATCAATCAAAACCAAAGGTTTCTCATCTGATTGCAGTCAAGAGGATTTTACGTTATCTGAAGGGTACACCAAACACCGGTTTGTGGTATCCTAAGGATGATAACTACTCCTTCCATGCTTATAGTGATTCTGATTATGGAGGATGCAAGACTGACTCCAAATCTACAACTGGAGGTGCACAGTTTTTGGGGGAGAGGTTAGTCTCTTGGCAGTGTAAGAAACAGACATCTGTTGCTACATCTACATGTGAAGCTGAATATGTAGCAGCTGCCAGTTGTTGTTCCCAAGTCTTGTGGATACAACAACAGATGAGAGACTATGGACTTAATTTTATAACTACCCCGATTCATGTAGACAATGAGGCTGCCATTGCAATTACCAAGAATCCAGTGTATCATTCACGTTCCAAGCACATTGATATTCGGTTTCATTTCATATGTGACTGTTATGAAAAGAAATTGATTGATGTGGTGAAGATACACACAAACGAGCAAAGGGCAGACCTTCTCACCAAGGCCTTTGACAAACAACGTTTTGAGTATTTACTCAAATTAAATAGGATCAGGGTCATGGGTGAGGTAATCAAGAATCAAATTCCTTCATAATCATTTTTTATTGAATTAACATCAGATTTTTATTTTCTTTTTTGTGTTTTTGTTTTTAGGGGGAGAAAATTTTGAAAAATACAAAAACATTAAAAAATAAAAAATACAAAAACATAAAAAAATTAAAAATCTGAGAAATTGATTTGACCTTCTAATGAGAAATGATAGTACATTATTTGCATTTGGAAACATATCTGTATGTGTTATTAAAAGTTAATGAATTATTACGAGTATTAAGTATGATATGAAAGTAGATTTATAACTTAGTCAGGATAAGTTTAAACAAAGTTTTGATTATACTTTATAAGAAACAGGTGCTTAGAATGCAGTACTTAGTTTTGTCCTGAAAGAGTGGTAATTTTTCTGACAAAATGTTCTTGAACAAAAAGTCAAAGTACTAGTTTGATCATGTGTTTAAATTTTAAAAGAAATTCTGTTTTTGTTTTTCTTTTATTTTAGTTTAAAGCTGAAATATTCTTTGCGTATACTTACGTATCGACCTGATTGTTATAGCTTTAAACAATTCAAATTTGTTTTCTTGGTTCTGATTAAGATTTGGACAATCTCTGCGTATATGAAAATATCGAACTGATTGTTAAAAGCTTAATCTTAAATTATTGTTTCGTTCATTTTCTGGATCATTTGAGAATACGTAAGTATCAACCTTGATTCCAAGATTTTGAACAATTTCAAATTGTTTTCTATTTTGTTATTTTCAAAAAGAAATTCTGCTTTATTTTTGCATGATCAGATTAGTTAAAATTGAAATTATAAGTTTGAGAACATTTATGTTTGTTTAGTTATTCACAAATCGGGGATGTGTTCAAGTAAATGGATTATTATAAAGTGTTTTCATAATCTTGTTTTAAACTGCTTTCTTGACTAAGTAATAAATTTAAAAGGATAAGTATATTGACAATCATCTTAAACTTGTAATTTTCAGATAATATTTGAGATAATACAAACAGATATGTTGAAAATTGTAAAATAATATGATCTCATGTCAGAATCTTTCTCAAACAAAAAGATTTTATTTTTTGTAGGGTAGTTCTTTTGTTAATTTTTTAGTTTAATCAATAATTTTTGATTATTTGTTTGACTTTGGAACAATTAAATATGAATTAGTTTTGAAATTAAAAGAAAAATAAAGTTTTGGATAAGGTTCGGCTGGTGAAGGTTTGATCAGGTTCGTTAATAAGGTTCGTTGGTAAGGTTCGATATTTAGGTTCGCTAGCTAGGTGTGTAGCTAGGTTCGCTGAAATGGTTCGCAAGAAAGGTTCGTTGCAATGGTTCGTTGAGAATAGTTCGTTGCAATGGTTCGTTGCTAAATGGTTTGCTGGAAAAAGGTTCATTATCATGGTTCGCTGTGAAGGTTCGTGACATATAAATAAAGGGTTCGTGAAAATGGTTCGTTACTTTCATCAGTTTCACAGACGACGAACCCTCAAGAGAAATTTTGTTGTTTTTCTATTGAGAGCCTCCCAAAACTTTTTGTTGATATCATTAGTTTCAGAATTATCTCGTGAACATTTCTAGGTAGAAATTTTTGATTTTGACCGACTAATTTGAGAGATCTGAGTGATTTTAAGATTTTTAAGTTCGAATCTGTAATTAAACATAAAACTGGTTAAAATCTAAAAATGGGACAAACCATCTTCATTAAAGATGTTCATCGGCATGTTTCGAACCTGGGTGTCAAATTTTATAATTAAATTCGATGTTTTGAAATTTTGATTTCAAATCTGGAAATGGTTCGCTGATGAACAGGTTCGTGTCAATGAACAAAGGTTCGCCGAACCGTAAAGGTTCGTTTGAATTTAAAAGGTTCGTGGCGAACCTCTGGATTTCAAATCAACCGAACCTTTTGGTCAAGGTTCGTTTGACCATCAGGTTCGTGTGATATAAGGTTCGTTCACATAAAGGTTCGTTCAAAAGGTTTGTCTGATGGTTAGGTTCGTTTGATTTAGGTTCGTTTAACATTAGGTTCGTCTAAAGTATTAGGTTCGCTGGTCTACTTTAGAAATTTTTGAATTTTTAAAAGTTTTGTTTTATTTTTTAATTTTGTTTCTAATTGTTTTTATTTCTATTTGTAGAAATGGCAAACCTAGTATTTGGAGACAAACATAATGTTTGTGCTTACTTGGATCCTACCACAAAGAACGATCAAGATTTCAGACCGATGATCGAGTTTCTTAGGAGATCAAGGATTTATTATGCTATCTCCAATTCATGCCAGATATATAGATCTCATATTCAGAGTTTCTGGGGATCAGCTCGGGTTATCTCTGTTGATGATGTTTATGTGATAGATGCGAATGTGCTTGGACAAGCAATTCGTATATCAGAGGCTGATGTTAGGAGGGTATTACAGTTTGGAGGTGAACCTAATGGTGTAACTCTCATTCCTGAAAGTTGCATCAAAGGTTGTTTTCTGCGTATTCGCTATTTTGGAGCCTATAACTCCATTTCTGTGAAGAAGGGAAAGCTACCTCTTCAGTACAAGTTTCTTGCTCATGTTCTACTTCATTGCCTGAGCATGAGGAAAGGCACATTTGATGAGCTAAGGGATTTCATGCGATCTGCTATGGTAGCTCTTATATTGAACAAACCGTTCAATTTCTCTGGCATGATTTTCCGTTACATGTGTGACAATGTCACAAAATCTAAGGATAGATTCTACATGTATCCTAGATTTGTACAGATGCTGATAGATGAGAGGTTGCCTAAAGGCTTATTACCCAGAGAAGCTGGAGATCTTCTGAAACTCAAGCATATGACTGATTCTAGCTTGGGTCAAGTTAGAGTTTATCAGAGGACTGGGGATGCTGTTCTGGAAAAAGAATTGATTGGTCACTGTGCCAGGGCAAACTATGTTGCACCTGAGAATGATGCCTGGAGGCATGATGAGTCAGATTCTGATAATGAAGATGTTGCAGCTGATGATGATCAAGCACCACCTCCACCTCCACCAAGACAACAACCAAGGAAGACTTCTAGTCAATCATCTCAATCTACTCCTCAAGCCAAATCATCCCAAGGACAGAGTTCTCAAGAACCTTTGGAGGTTGATATGTCTGAGATGCAGACAGAGAATGCTGTTGCTGGTGATGATGAAATTGAATCTTCTAACACAGCGTCAGAGTATGAAATGGTTCAGGAAGGGAACCAAATGGTGAAGAGGCTGAAAAAGAAATTTGCTGAGAAGGCTGAAGAAGAAAGGGCGGAAAGAGCTGATCCTAGCTTCATACCTGAGGCGCCTGAGTCTTCTAAGCCAAAGAAGATGAAGAGAATGGCCAAGGGAGGGCCGTATGAGAGGAAGAAGGCAAAGACTGATGAGACCACTGTGTCTTCACCTATGATGCCTACTTCAGTTCCTGTTTCTGTTTCTCTCGTTATTACTTCATCTGTTTCAGCTTCTACTATTCATGCATCTACTGTACAAACTCCTGAGTTTGTACAAGTAGCTTCTTTTACACCATCTTTTGTGGAGGCTACTACTGTATCTACTTCAGTGCCAGAGACTTCTATTCCTCAGGATTCCAGTCCTAGAGATGATTTATTTTCAGGACTTGATGATTTAGGAGATATCAACTTTACTGATTATGATGATTCTGAGATCAAACGGAGATTATCTGCTTTGTTTAAAGAGTTTGAAGAATATACGCAAGAAAAAGAAAGGGATGTTGCTGAGAAACCATCTTCATCTACTTCTGGGCTGAATGAGTTAAAAGCTCAAATGGATCTGATGATGAAATGGAAAGAAGAAGATGATGTTGAGAAGAAAGTTTTGAAAGACAAAATTTCTAAGTTAGAATTTTTTGTTAAAATGCACTATGAGGATATTGTTGATTTGAAGAATGAGAACATGGACTTAAGGATTAAGATAAGAGAGTTGGAGAAAAACATGACAAAGTCAGAAGCTTCAAGTTCTAAAGTTGAAAAGGTGGTGTTAGATTTGGATATTGATAAGGAGGAGAAGATAGAAGAAGAAGAAGAAGAAGAAGAAGAAGAAGAGGTTGATTATGGTGATACAGATGTTGATGAACATCATGATGATTTTGATTTTGATGGTGATGGTGGAGCAGGTGGTGATGCTAGTGGAGTTGCTGGATGTTCTGATAGTTTGAATTCTGTGACAGGGGCTATTATAGTCTATACTCCTCCAAAGGTTTCTACTGATGCTGTACCAGTTTCTTCTGTAGCTTCAGATAGGACAAAGGATTGTAATTCTGTTGAGTTTGAAGATTTGGATTTAATAGAATATCCTGAGGGGATTATTGATTATTCTTTGCCTACGTTTCTTGATTTGTTTAAACTAAATTCTGATATAGAGTTGCAGAGAAACATTGTTGAGATTCAAGTGGATCAGGAAATAGAAGAAGGAGAGATTGTTGGAGATTATTCAGTTCAAGATTTTCAAGATTTTATAGAAGATGATAATGATTTGATATTTGATTTTGAAAAAGATGAAGATGATGATGTATCTGACTATGATAAAGATGTTATTGATGAAGAGTTGTTGAATTTGAATACAACGAAGAAAATTTTTGAAGCTGGAAGTATGTCAAGTACTACTTTGAATCCAATTAGAGTGAAGACAAATATGGATTTATGGAATGAGATTCAAGATGAGACTAAGTACTTTATTGATAATCTTCATGTATTCAAGAGAATGAAAGAAAGCATAGAAGACAAAGATCCAGAGAATTTGTCCAAACAAGTCAAGAAATTCAAGATTGGTTCTACATCTAAAATGATTGGAAATATTATCAGTTATGGTTATTATCATGATATTTCAGGAAGCTTACCAGGTAAAGGATGTTATGTGGTTAAAAGAACTGATGGATGTCAATATTTTGGCAAAGCTTCTGATCTGATGACTCTTCCAGCATTTGAATGTAAAGATCTTTCACGTTTAAAGATGATAAAGCCAATTCAAACTAGACACAATGAGATCTTTGAGAGTTTGTTAAATAAAGAGGCAAGATATCGATGGAGTTTGTTATCTCCTCAGTTCAGAGAAAGATTCAAAGATTATGTGAAGCCAACAGTTTACAAAAGACCAAGACTCAAGAAAGTTGAACAGGATTGGAATCCGTATTTCAAGTTTTGGTTTTATGATGAAAGAACATCTGAAGGTGTGATTGTATTGAAGCAAAATGAAGACTGGAGGGTGATTCGAATGCTTGATCCTATATGGATTGTTAATTGTTCAAGAGAAGATATTATTTTGCTTGATTCAGCTCAGATATATGCTGAAGATGGATTTCATGATTATGGTGTGAGCTTCAAAGATATGGCAATTCAATATCAAACCATTGCACGAATGTGTTTTACTTTGCATATACATTCTGGTTGCAATTGGAATGATGTGAATTATCTTTATACTGAGTTGATGCAATTGCAAAAGGAGAGAGATGAAAGAGATGATAGATTGAAGGCAGAAAGACTTGCAAAGATTCCACGCTCGGTTGTTATACGAGCATTGGATAATGTAGTGACTGAAGATGTTGTAGAAACAAGCGGTGTTAAAGACAAAGATGTAGATCAAGAATGAAGAGTTTGATAGCAAACATTTAGGGGGAGTTTGTTAGTGCATATTTGTAATTGTTTGCTTTTCAAAAGTTGTATTTATTTTGATTTTGTAAAGGTTCGTCTGGCCCACGAACCTAGGCAGGTTCGGCGAACCTATTGTGTTGATAGGTTCGGCGAACCTATGACCTTGAGATAGTTCGGCCTGCAAACCTAAGGGTTTGCTCAACGAACCTTAGGGCTCGGCTGACGAACCTAAGGTTTGCTTGTCTGTTATATAAATAGAAGTTGTTTTTATTTTTTCAGTAGAACTTTGGGATAGATCTGCTGATTCTCTCTGTGTGAGAAGTCTGTAATTCTGAGTGAATTTTTGTTATCATTTGTTGATAATAAAAGATGTGTTTATGGATTTGCTTGTGTTCTTGACTTTTATACATATTGACTATGGATTCCGCACGTAGTTGATAGTTTGTAGAACTTGTGATTCGATCCTGAACGGTTTCACCAAACCAACAGTAGTTCCTCGGTGGTGATTGTTGTGGTTGAAACTGTTGAAGTTGTTGGGAACTTCCTCATAGGGCAGTCTTTTGCAAAATGTCCAAGTATTCCGCAAGTGTAGCAGTGGTGATTGTATTGAGAGGAGGTAGATGCACTTGCCTTCTGATTCTGATTCTGTGTTCCAAGGCTTCGGCACCTCCAAATCGAGTGTCCCTTCTTTCCACAGTTCAAACAAAGACTACATGGATTGTTCCCAGCATGATGAAATCCACACTTGTTACACTTGGGGTGGTTACCAGTGTATTGCCGAAGATTTGATTTTTTTGCAATGAGAAGCCCAGTGTCCTATCCTTCCACATTTCTCACAGCGTTTACACAACATGTCTTCTTTGTGGTGAAAACCACATTTAGTGCATAAGGGAGAGATACCAACATACTGGTGAGGAATTGGGGCTATTGGTGTTTTGCATTGCTGCATCCAATGTCCTGCCTTCCCACAGCGAGTACATTGTACACAGGGTAGTTCAGCCCTGTGATAACAGTTACAGGCTAAACAATGTGGGGTTTTTCCCTTGTGGTGTCCACTAACTCGGACTGGATCTGGCATAACTTGACTGATAGGAATAGCTTCCGTGTAGTTAACGGATCCCTTTCGCTTTTTAGCAGGACGGTGTTTGGGTTTCTTACTGGTGTCACCTTCCGCAGGTTCCTTCCCTTTGGTGGTGACAGGTGGAAAGCTCTTAGCATACTCTTCACTGCTCCTGATTCTATTGATGATCTCAGGAATGATTGCAACCAATTGCTCAGTGATCAAGGTTGCCAGTGCAGCAGTCACTGGTTCCACCTCAGGTGGAGGAGGATAAGGTGGTGATGGTGGTTGTCCCAGTGACATGTTAATCCTAACCGAAAAATCAGCGGTTAGTATTTATGCTCAAATGATGTAACGTATGCAAGTAATCCAGTGTCCTGTGTTTTCTACATGAGGGTCCCTAGGTTATAGTCTAGGCCAAACCGTTTCAGTAATATGACCTATATTTCTCTATAACCATGGCTCTGATACCAATCTGTCACACTCCAGGCCGGCGGGAACGGATCGTGTTTTCCCGTCGGGCGGAAGGTTCCCGGGGCGCGATATCTTGAATGATAATCAATTGATCAGATTGTTTGCATAGCACATGATGTATAATTGAGAAATGTAAACATGACAATGATATAGAATTATAAAGTTAAATTACAAAGTATCGTTCATAATTTAACCCCATAAATCCATCCAAAAGAATCAATGTGTTTATATCTTGTAACTGTACAAGATCTACAAAATATGATTCAATGTTTTTGTCATTCCAAAAGTAATGATCACACAAAATGCAGCTAGGTCTTCTAAAAGTCCTCTAGCTATGATCTTGAAATCTGGTGACTTAAACATGTTCGTCACCTGAGAAAAACATGCATTTAAAACAAAGTCAACACTAGGTTGGTGAGTTCATAAGTTTGAATATTGAAAACCCTGAATTGTTCATGCACACAGTCACAATGTTATATTTGATACTTGCATTAATTGAATCCACTTGTTCCACCCAATGGCCTCTCCTTAGGTATAAATACAAGTGGTATTTCACTCAATCAAGTATGCTTATATATAGGGGCATACGAAAGGGTCAAGCCCAGACGCCACCCCACCACATACTCAATTGAATTCCACACTACTTGTAATACAACTAAGAATATCCATCTTCATCTCCGAATTGATTGATTTGTTCATTATGTATTCTTTCGTTATATCATGTATAGAATAACATAATATGAGGGGTTTAGATATCAAACGGAAGTATTGATAACCCCTCAATGTGTTAAGGAATTTAGATTGATTTAATCTGTTCCTTATATTATCCCATTCTTGTGGGGGTTAACTATTGTTCCACTATTAGATATTAAGAGTGTTAGTTAACCAATTGTAATTTGTTCTTGAACTATAGTGCATAGAGCCTAAAAGGAATCCATTGTAATCCTCACATAATCAAAGTACAATGCATCCGATTTACCTCTACCACCGTATATGTACCGTGTCCTCAACGAAATCTATTACTAGTTGTGTAACATGAGAGTAGATCACTTTCTCAATCTACTAATCAATAGGGTTTCCGCTGGATTAATTACTTATCACTGCAGATTAATATCACCATTTGTCGCTTTCCAGAACCTGACTTGAGGTAGCCCTGTCACCGGTCATACGTTACCCGCCAATGAATCAATTACGATCAACATACTAGCCCTACAAGCTAGAGGTTTGTCAAACCTATGGTACCACTATGCTATCGTCGGTTTAGTCGCGTCAAACTAACTGTTCAGCGAATTAAAGGGGCTTACATGATCACTTGTACAATTTGGCACATGATTGAAGTGATATAATACAACAGGTCAACAGTAACTAATTGTAATTGTGTTCATCTGTATCGTTGTTCTCATTGTCATATGTTCTCCATGATATTAACAAAGTTAAATAAGAACTTGTCTTATTAAGTTATGTTAATTATTTGAGTGAATGATGTTGTTATCATGAAGTTACATTATCATGATTATCATTCTTTGTTCCTTGTACTCTTGTAATATGTATTGAGTTGTAAAGCTAAGTGTTAAAAGGACTTGTCCTATTACACTTACTTAACTCTTGTATCGAATGTTAATACAAAGATATGTAATATCTTTATAACATTCATATGTTTACTTGCAATTGTTCCACTGTCTGTTTATGTAAGAATATTTGAGTGTTATAAGATAAAATCTTGTAACTATATTATTCTAATGTATTGATGAATTAATAAGATATATTATCTTGTTAATCCGATTATCCCTGTCATGTCATAATCATACAAGCATGCATACAATGATAAACGATAATAAACAATTAAGTATTATCTAAATCAAAGTATAAATAACATGTTAAACATAAAACTTTTAAGTAAATAAAAGTTAAGCATGTTTCTCAGCCCCGAGAGTTTAAAATCATTTAAGATTAAAGAAAAGGGGCATATGAACTCACCTTGTTATTGATGTGGTTGACTTAGCTTAAACAAAGAATGCTCACGCTCTTGATTGTACTTGTAGTAGTTTTCACGCTCCTGTATTGATTTCATGTTGTTTGTAACTTGTAAGTATAAGTTTGTAGGGATTCGTGTGTGTGGGTATGTGTTAGCCATAAACTTTGGCTAACACTCGTAAGTCTCGATCGTCCTTCGGCCCTAATTCTATTGTTATTGATCATTATAACCATATGATTTTAGTTTGTGTTCTTAGCTATAATCATTCTTGAAATCTCATCCCTTTGTCATCTCATACCATTTATTTTGATATGAGGTCTAGTGAATGACCCAATAATAAACTTAAATTTATGATTTAAAAGAAAACCTCACATGTGAATCTCATTATTTTTGGAACAATTGTTACATAGTATTCAGATAACTATGCAAAGACCCCTTGTACTCTTGATGTTTTAAGTTTATTTCATTCATTTTGTTAAACCCATAACATTATTTCCCATATTTAAGCAGTCTGTTCTTTAACACAGTCTTAAGTTGGTTTCAAAATGTTAGTTTCCATCTCAAACCAAGTGTCCAAATTAGTCCTTGGACCACCTTCATAAAATTGGTCCGAACAATATGGATCAAAGGGAGAGTGGGCCGCATGAGCTGTATGGGTTAATTTGTTGGGCCTACAGATGGGCTAAATCATTTACGTGTGTGGGCCAAGCTGCTGACTAAGTGAATAGGCTTGGGCCGAAAGTCTCTTGGGCCACAATAGTTTAGTTGGACCACAACAATAATTCTAGGCCACATTGGGCCGAATTGGACTGTGTTTGGGCCTTGTTAGTTGCAGTTGGGCCTAAATAATTTCCTGATCTTGGGTTCTTGGTCGAGTGATACCATCTGGTCAATTGAAACCTAATCCCAACGAATGGAAGTGGTTGAATGATGCTAGATGGCAAAAACAGTGTATGCTACGGGGCCTAAAGGTGGTTAAATGGCCCAACTGTTTGATCTTAATCCAATTGAGCTTGGCCATGTGTCGTGGGCCAAGGGTTGGGCTGGACTGGACAGTGGCTGCTTGTAGAGGAATGGACTGAAGCTTTTGTTTGGTCGGTTGAAGATGGCTGTCGAATGACAACTGGGAGCCGACTGAGAGGTGAGTTCTGACTGAGCAAGGCCGAATGGGGGTGAACCACGAATGGCTTAGTCGACTAGGTATTGCCCCGAATGGGTGCTGGCGAATGTGGGTCGAATGAGGGTGCACCAAAAGAAGCTAGTCGGCCAGGTAGTGATTCGGTAGGGTGGCCAGTCATCCGGCCAGAGGCCATTCGGCCAAGCTGGCCATTCGGCCTGTTGTGGTCTGGTCGTACCCAGGTGACTCCCAACCATCTTTCAGCCCCAATGTCTGGTGATACGTGGTGTGCATGGACGGTTCTCGAATGGGTATAGGTCGTGGTAGTTGGTTTAGAACCGGTTTAAAGGATGGTGGTCGACCAAATGGGTGAAAACCCTAATTTTGGTGACCTTTACAACCTCATACCTTGTTTTTCAGTGGGTTTCACTCCAGATCGGTTGTACTTTCGTGTAGAGGGTGATGAGAGCTTCGATTTGGTTCAAGAATGGAGTGATTTGGTTAAGTTTTGAGAGAGTTATGGTAGAGAGAAGGTAGAGAGAGGGTGTGGCCGGATCTAGGGTTTTAGAGAGAGAGTGGGGAGTAGAAAATGAAGAAGATGACTCATTTAAGGGTATTTATACCCCGAGTGAGTTCGGGTTCGTTTTTGTTGCTCGGTTCGCGTTTCCGTTACGTTTCCGGTACGTAACGCGCGTTTTTGCGGTTTTAAATAAAAATAGTTCATTTATTTAATTTTGATGAGTTTCAAAATTGTAAAACATAAAAATGTTTTATTTTCTTTAATTACCTTCGCTCGTGACGTTTTTGTTTTCGTTTCGTCGGAACGCGTCGCCTTCACGCGTATTCGTTCGAATCGTCACTCGAACGAACACGACGATGGTTTTGCTTTCTGACTTTTGTTTTCTACTTTTCAATCATTATTTCAGAATTCCAAACTCACAGTTATGTTTGTGTGAATCGTCACCCACGCAAACACACTGTCAGTTCGTTATTCTGAAATAACACTGTTTTTTGTGTTTCAATTGTGTTTCCTCACTGACGGACTCAACTAAACTTCCCGTTTTCACATTGTTTTCATTCTGATGTGTCGGCCATCTGATCCCTGTCATCTGCGGATATCAGATCGCAACCGACTTGTACTTGTCGTTTACTTGAACACCTTTGTTTCTCTTGTTTTGGTGTAATATTTGTACTTAGGTTTTCACCTAAATACTAACAACTATTGTGTATTGTGCGTGTTGTACTTACAGTATTTAATTTTTCACTTAAATACGTACAACTGTTTCTTGTACTTTGAATTCTGTTATCACAAACACTGTTCACGTATACGTATTTACACATAGTAAATGGTGGAAGTACACGTACCGTACGGACTTGCCGGACGATCTAGTACTTGATGTTACAGTGACCGGAGACTGCGATCCTGATAGTCCGTCGCTCGCGCCCCGGAAGGGACGGGATTTCTCGGGGTGCGACAAATTGGGAATGTCTTTATAAAGTTTTAAGTTCTGGAACTCATCGCGTACCGCCAAGGCCGATCATGCATGGCCTTGGCGTACCGCCAAGGATTTCGGGATTCAAATTCCCGCCCCTGCTTCGCGTACAGCCAAGATCTTCGTCGAGGAGTCTCGGCGTACCGCGAAGGCTCTATTTCTTTGTTTTTCGATTTCGTTCGTGCTCAATTCTTAACGTTTGTCCTAAATGTCTACTACATGTTTAGCGCCTAATTATATAATAACACATAAGTTTTTTATTATAGTTTGATCAACAATATTCGTGAGACTTGTGTGTGTGTTTTGATAATTCCTCTAATTATCTCTGATAGTTTGTGTTCGTCGTAACGAACCGTTTGCATGATTGATTAAACATAATCGATCATGTAATGCACAATCCAATAATTCCCCGAATTATTGTTTTGCGTTTGCATTTGTGTTTGCCACACTTGGTTTCCGAAACCAATGTGCAATGTACAATTCGATAGTTACTTTTACTATCGTTTCGCAGTTGTTTGTGTTTGACTTATCTAATTAAACATAATTAAATGAAATGCAACAAGTATGAATGTGAAATGTAAAGGATGTAAGCGTTGCAATTTACCTGAAATTGCCAGGTGTCACACATTAAGCTATAACTAGCAATCAAATCTTCACCAAAACACCATGCTTCGCCATGAAAGCCTATGCCCAAAAAACCTGCTATGCGATCAAATAAACAATCCAAAACAATGAATAACTTCTAATTTCATATTTACATGTTTGATGCTTGAGCCACGGCTTGTTAACCAGGGTTGCCATAAATCCAAGCCAAAGCTAAGCGTACCTAGACCAAGAAAATGAGCGAAGAAATTAACTTCATTTAAGTATTCATAGTGAAGTTCAATAAAACACATTTGTTCCATAATTAGATATTTACTATTGTATGTAGAATCTCGGTAGCATACAATGGAAGTCTAACCCTTCAATCATCCATCATTTGTTTAGACAACCCATTTGCTGACACCTCCTTAATGCCAAATGTTATCAATTCGTTCGTTCTAAAATGCAATTGCAGAAGATTATGAAATGTATAAAAAGAAATGAAACATGAGATTAATTGTGTTTTATATCTAGTATTAGATGCCTTGAATATTTTCAATTTGCAACTTTTCTTACAATGTTGATAACATGAGGATGGCGGGTAGAAGGTATTGAAAAATTTCACTACATTCATTTGATTTAGAGGCAAATCCTTAATATTCATGATGAATAACTTTTCTAAATCTTGTGTCCATGACCTTAATAACTAAATTCGTTTGATTTCAATCTTATATCGCCACATTCATATTGACTTTCTTCTTTAGTACATATAATAAATTACATACCTATTAATCATACGCTCATTATATTCTTTTGATTCAAACCCAAACCTCCTAATTTATGATAAAAACTCTAAGTCATTTGTTCATGACCTGAATCACAAAAACATTTATTATATCAAATTATTATAACTACATTTACGTTCATAATTATTAACTTTTTACCACACACAATAAGTGGCATTAAATAATGTTCTTAACCCATATATCTGATGGTGACATAAGTCAAGAAAACAACAATAATTGAGGCGATAAGTGACGTTCTTCACAGCCTAGTGGACCTAAATGGAATCTTCAGATGTGTATGATCCGGAATCACAATCCCTTAACTTCAATTGATCAAATAACACTTAATAATACAGACCAAAATAAACTGAAAGCAAAATTAGTTCAATTTCTAAGAACATGTAAGTCGGGGAACACATAACCGAAGCCCGTATATTCCTATTTATTTTTCTTCATTAACAAATAATTTGTTGCAAAATAAGGACTGATGAGCAAAACCACTGAAGCCAGAAAAAGGAATAAAACCGTGGATTGACCAACCGTGGATACTTCTATTCCAGAAACCTTCTCTTCTGACTGAAGAACTGCTTCAGCATCGGAACATCAACAGCGGAAGATTCGCCAAAAAGAACTATCGCAGATCTTCTCTGCATCGGAAGACATTAGCTGACCATGATCCCTTCGGAAGATAACCATTGCTTCGGAAGACATCCAATGATTCGGAAGACAATCTCCAATTCCGAAATAACTGATTGTTCAATCAGCTTCCGATGAACACCTTCCGAAAGAAGAACCACTAAGCCTCAACACAACTATCACAACATCGGAGAAACTGAAGACTTCTGAAGACACCTGAAAACTCTTGTTTCCGTTGTTTTTGACTTTGTAGTAGTTGAACTATTCTGATGATTCAGTTTCTGTAACAGTGTCAGCTATTTGTCTTATTATTTCTTGTCTTCTAACTCTGAATGTTGGGTATTTAAGTCCAAACATTCCCTGAGTAAATCGAATTACTTCCCCCAAAATTCCTTGAGCTATTATTCTGTTCTTCTCTCTTTCTAGCAAAAACTAAACAACAAAAGTAACTAAGTGCTAAACTTCAGTGGGAGCTAATACCAAAGCTTTGACCGTGTGTCTAAAGTTTTTGTTCCTGGTTAAACAGCCTCTGTGAGTTTTCAAGAATTGGTATCAGAGCCTTGTCCTTAGTCTTGGTTTAACCATCAAGACTAAAACTCAAAGCTCTCTTTGATATCTTGTTGTTTAGTTTTCTGTTTTCTACTTCTCTTTTTCTACTTTTTAAAATCTGCAGGTGTGTGGTTTTACACTAAGCTGTGTTCAAAAACCATTCTAACAAACTACCTTGAGAACTCATCACTCATTGATTTGCTCATAATCGTTTGTAAACCAATGGCAGAAAAATTCACCTTAGACCCTCATAACACCGACTCTGCCACTAAGCCACCAATCTTGGTAAGGCATCAATACAATATATGGCAGAGAAGGATGTTACACTTCTTGTCCAACAATCATACTGGATGTTGGAAGTTTGTGATGTTCGGACCGAACAAACCAATGGTCTTGGACACAGAGACCGGAGACCATGTCCCTAAGGACCCTCGAAACTACATCGAATAAGACTTCAAGAAATTGAAGCTTGATGCCAAGGCACATGCTCAGCTGGCTATGGCCCTCCCGAATGAAATTTATTCTGGTCCTCTTCACCACGACTCCGCTAAGGACTTGTGGAATGCTCTAAAAGAGCAGTTCGGTGGTACTGATGATGTTGTGGCCAATACAAGGGAGATATTGGCTCAACAGTATGAGACATTCTGCCAACTAAATAATGAGTCACTAACTCAGAAATTTGAGAGGTTCACTTCTCTCTTAAGTGAACTAAAATTAGCTTGTCAAGTGTACCCCACTATTTCTGTTCTTAACCGCTTCTTGAGATCTCTTCCTGATAAATGGGAAACTTATTCCATAGTCATGAGATCTTCGCCAGACTTCGACAAATCTCACTTACCCAACTCCATGGTTAGTTGCTCACTTTTGAGCGAGAGATTGACCAGAAAAGAAAACTAATAAAGTCTGGTAAATCAATATAAGATTATGTTCAAGGTGTAGCATGTAAGGCCCAAACTTGAGCATCATGAGGGGGAGATGTTGTTTTTGAAGGCGGAAGCAGAGCAAAGATTGTGATGTTCGGACCCCATAAACCGATGGTCTTGGACACAGAGACCAGGGACCATGTCCCTAAGGACCCTTGAAACTACACCGAATAAGACTTCCAGAAATTAAAGCTTGATGCCAAGGCACATGCTCAGCTGGCTATGGCCCTCCCGAATGAAATTTATTATGGTCTTCTTCACCACGACTCCGCTAAGGACTTGTGTAATGCTCTAAAAGAGCAGTTTGGTGGTACCAATGATGTTGTGGCCAATACAAGGGAGATATTGGCTCAACAGTATGAGACATTCTTCCAACTAAATAATGAGTCACTAACTCAGAAATTTGAGAGGTTCACTTCTCTCTTAAGTGAACTAAAATTAGCTGGTCAAGTGTACCCCACTATTTATGTTCTTAACCGCTTCTTGAGATCTCTTCTTGATAAATGGGAAACATATTCCATAGTCATGAGATCTTCGCCAGACTTCAGCAAACTCTCACTTACCCAACTCCATGGTTAGTTGCTCACTTTTGAGCGAGAGATTGGCCAGAAAAGAAAACTAATAAAGTCTGGTAAATAAATATAAGAGTATGTTCAAGGTGTAGCATGTAAGGCCCAAACTTGAGCATCATGAGGGGGAGATGTTGTTTTTGAAGGCGGAAGCAGAGCAAAGATTGTGATGTTCGAACCCCATAAACCAATGGTCTTGGACACATAGACCAGAGACCATGTCCCTAAGGACCCTCAGAACTACACCGAATAAAACTTCCAGAAATTGGAGCTTGATGCCAAGGCACATGCTCAGCTGGCTATGGCCCTCCCGAATGAAATTTATTCTTGCCTTCTTCACCACGAGTCCGCTAAGGACTGGTGGAATGCTCTAAAAGAGCAGTTCGGTGGTACCGATGATGTTGTGGCCAATACAAGGGATATATTGGCTCAACAGTATGAAACATTCTGCCAACTAAATATTGAGTCACTAACTCAGCAATTTGAGATGTTCAGTTCTCTCTAAAGTGAACTAAAATTAGCTGGTCAAGTGTACCCCACTATTTCTGTTCTTAACCGCTTCTTGAGATCTCTTCTTGATAAATGGGAAACTTATTCCATAGACATGAGATCTTCGCTAGACTTCGACAAACTCTCACTTACCCAAATCCATGGTTAGTTGCTCGCTTTTGAGCGAGAGATTGACCAGAAAACTAATAAAGTCTGGTAAATCAACATAAGAGTATGTTCAAGAGAACACAACTCTACTTAGTCATAACTCTAAGATCAATGATCAGGGTTATGATTAGTACATTGACATAACTACTTGCATCACCTCTTCTCCTACATGTGATGACCATTCTCTCATTTCTGACCATCTGTGTTTTATCATGGATGATTTCCATCAGTTTCCAAGTCATGACTTGGAAGAGATGGATATCCTCGATCAACTTGCCCTCTTGAGCATCAGAACTAACAAGTTCTACAAGAGGACAGGAAGAAAATTTCCTGGTATCCATGGGAAAACCAGGATTGGTCTAAATAAGGATAATGTCCAATGTTACAGGTGTCATGGCACTGGACACTTTGCAAGGGGATGCAAAAATGCTGCCAGTTCTAATTCTTCACCTTATGTGACTTTCTTAAACACACACTCACATGCTTCTACCGCACCTTTTTCTTCTTCTTCTTCACATTTTAAAAGGCAAAACAACTCTCAAGAGACAGCTCATATTGTACATAACTCTCCTTCTACCAATGTTCAATATGTACAAGCTGCCAATGGTAGCATGTACCAGCTCACTCCTGTCCCACTTCAGATTGTTGCACGATCTCCTCAAATAAATGCACGAGGCCCTGCTATCCGGTCTTCATCTTCTAGTCAACCCGCTCTTTTCACCCAAGAGTACATAGACTGGAGCAGCATGCCTAAAGATGTAGGTTATGCCCTCATCACTTCTGAGCCAACAGAATTTGCTCTTATGGCTGTTGGTGAACATTCCACTCCTTCTGATCAACCTGAAGTAGACTCTTCTGATGCGCATGTATCCTCTTCTACTCTTGAAAAACTGTGCACAGATGCGTGCAATGATGCTTTCGTAAAAATAAAGAAAGCCAATATGTTGCTTTAACATCAAAATCATGAGCTGGAGCAACTACTAGCTAATAAAAATTTAGAAGTACAAAAGTTAATAAAGAATAAACATAGCCAAATTTCTATCTTAAAAACTGAAAAATCCAACCTACAAGCTTTATTAGATTTGAAAAATGAAAAATATTCGGCTTGTAGAGATGAACTGTCTCAAACTAAAGTCAGTTGTGAAAAGTGGGTTGAATCGTGCAAAGGATTCAAGATGCTTCTGAATAAGCAAGTTCACAGTAGGGCTAAGTTTGGAATCGGGTACAATCACACTAGTACTCCAGAGGACTATGCACCGATTGAGAGTAAACTAAATGAAACAATTTCTGAAACCTCTATCCCCCACCTTTCTCCCTGAGGAAATTCCAGCAATAAAGATCACAAATCCAAGAGTGTATCAACCTAGACAGTTTTCAACGTTTGTATATCCCACTGATACTAACTTTGAAAAACCGGAAGAGACACACCTGGAAAGTGATCATAACAATAATTCTTCTGAAAAACTGAGATTGCTCTAGCCATGAGCTCTACTCAAAGTTCAGAAGGTACAACACAACTTGAAACCTCTGATAACACTATGGCCTATCTTGACAAAGGAAAGAGGCCCTTGGTTGACATTAAATTCCCTCCTTCTCATCCACGCCCACCTTATCCAATAATGAAGGTAAATAAGCCATTCATCCCTAACTACTTTTCACTATCTCCTGCTTGCCTGAAATGTTTCAAGTACAATCACTCTACTGAAAATTGTAGGACAAAAACTCCTTTGGAGTAAGCTAGAGATAAACTGAAGGCTGAACAGTTGAAAGCTGAACAAGCTTCTTCATCCAAAGGGAATCCCCCTAGTAAGATGAAGAAGTCCAAGAAAGCAAATAGACGATCAGTTAACAGTGCAATAAGACCATACACCCATTCACCCTTCCACTTATCTTCTCCTCTACTTTCATCTCCAGGACCATCCATTTTTGGTACACCACCTTCTTATCCCATAGTGACTCAGGCTTCCTATTCCCCTGCTGTTATGAACCCTCCTTCTGTGGATTCACAAATTAACATCTTGCATCAAAATCGGCAACAGCTGATACAGATGATTCAGAAGTTGATGAATAATACTCAGCAAAACAAATAAATTCCTAAAATGTTCTCTTCCTTCTTCCAAAGATAAATAATTACCCTTATCTAACCTATTGCATTTAATCCTCATATGTAGAGACCTTCTTCAAACCAAAATCATCTATGGTATGTGGACAATGGGGGATCTAGGCACATGACAGGATGCAGATCCATTTTAAATAACTTCTTTCCAAAGAATGGAGGATTTGTTTCCTTTGGAAACAATGCAAAGGGTTGTATAGTACGGTCTGGTTCTCTCCTTAGTGGAATGTTGCCCTTCAAAGATGTAAGCTTAGTTGAAAACCTCAAGTTTAATCTTTTGAGTGTTTCTCAATTAGCGGACAAGAAGTTTAGTGAATTTTTCACCAAGGAAAGTTGTAAAATTCTTTCTCCTGAAATAAATTCAAAAATAAAGATCTTAGTTGATCAACATACTTTGCTAAAGGCTAAGAGAAGTGGAAATGTCTGTGTTGTAAACATGACTACTGATTCTCAAACATCTTCTACTACATGTTTGATAGTCAAAGCATCATCTTCTGAAACTGCCCTTTGGCA
This sequence comes from Mikania micrantha, assembly GCA_009363875.1. Lineage (NCBI taxonomy): Eukaryota > Viridiplantae > Streptophyta > Magnoliopsida > Asterales > Asteraceae > Mikania > Mikania micrantha. The sequence goes on from CM018693.1 coordinate 78,870,459, forward strand.
CAGAATATTTAGTCACCTTAACCATCAAACTCTTCACAAGCTTTCTACTCTTTCTTTAGTAAGAGGATTTCCTTTAAAGAATTTGACTTTGAAGGTCATTGTGAATCTTGCTTAGAGGGAAAGCAACATAAAACATCACATAAGTCTATTGAGGAATCCAAATCAACTAACTGTCTTAATTTGCTTTATATGGATCTGTTCGGTCCAGTGTAGGTAGCCAGCTTGGCCAGAAAAAGATACTGCTTAGTTGTTGTGGATGATTACTCAAAATTTTGCTAGACCTTCTTCCTCTTCAACAAAGACGAGACTAGTGATGAAATAATTGCCCTTATCACTCAACTTGAAAGACAATTTGGTCTTCCTGTCAAGATAATTAGGAGTGACAATGGTACATAATTCAAGAATCATGTTCTTGATAAATTTTGCATCTCTGAAGCAATCCTTAGACAATATAGTGTTCCTAGAACTCCTGCTCAAAATGGAGTTGTAGAAAGAAAGAATAGGACACTTATTGAAGTTGCAACTACCATGCTTGCAGACTCAGGATATCTCTATCCTTTTGGGCTGAGGCAGTAAACACCGCTTGCTATGTCTTAAACAGAGTTCATATTGTGAAAAGATATAACAAGACTGCCTATGAAGTCCTTCATAACATAAAGCCCACTCATTTCTTTTTTCAAAGTTTTTGGGTGTCCTTGTTTCATTTTGAATACAAAAGACTCTTTGTCCAAGTTTGCTGCTAAAGTTGACTATGGATATTTGTTGGATACTCTCTAATTTCTAAACCTTACCGAGCTTTCAATCTCAAGACTAAAATTGTTAAGGAAACCATTGATGTTAAATTCAATGAATTCGCATCAACTTTCTCTTTCCTGTCTGCACCTGATGACCTCTCTGATCTTGAAAGCTTTACATACTCTTCTCCTACCTCTTCCTTATCTCCTTTTTCAGAGTCATGTCAAACCACTGAAGATCTGTCATCTCTTGAGGAATGTTCAGTATCTCACTTCTTTACCTCTATCCCTTCTTATCCAATAAATCCTCAAGATCAGGATGAACAAATATCTACTCTTTCATCCCCAACACTGGATAATGTACTTGTAGATATTCCTGCACATGCTCATGCTACCTCACCAGAAAACTATCCCGGTCCCACTGAAAATTCATCTACTTCTGATGTTGTTTCTACAAATAACTGTTTGGACATCATTCCCTTTAACAAAAAGCATCCACTATAGCAGATCTTAGGTGATTTAGGTAAAGGTGTTCAAACTAGGAGCCAGATTTCAAACTTTTGCCTTCATGCAGCCTTCTTGTCCCAAATTGAGCCCTCCAAGTATCAGGAAGCCCTTAAGGATAATAATTAGGTGGAGGCTGTTCAAGATGAACTATTACAGTTCGAAAGGCAAAATGTTTGGACTCTCTGCCCCTTGCCAGCAGGAAAATACCATGTAGGAACTAGATGGGTATTTAGAAATAAACTAGATGACAGAGGCATTGTAATCTAGAATAAAGCCAGATTGGTAGTACAAGGGTACTGCCAAGAGGAAGGCATTGATTATGATGAAACATTTGCCCTTGTGGCCAGACTAGAAGCCATTAGACTCTTCCTAGCATTTGCTATATCCCATAACATAAAGGTATTTCAAAAGGATATAAAAAGTGCATTCTTGTATGGAACTATAAAGGAGGAAGTCTATGTTTGTCAACCTCTAGGGTTTGATGATGTTCATCACCCTGATTGGGTGTACATATTAGACAAAGCACTTTATGGTCTGAAAAAAGCACCTAGAGCATAGTATGACACTCTTTCTCAATTTCTTCTTTCAAATAAATTTTCTCAGGTAACCATTGATAAGACCTTGTTCATCAGGAGGGTAGACAAGGAACTTTTGCTCATCCAAATCTATGTCAATGACATCATTTTTGGATCAACAAAACCTTCCTTGTGTGAACAATTTTCTAAATTAATGTCTTCCAAATTTGAAATGAGTGCTTTATGTGAACTAAAAACATTTTTAGGACTCCAAGTCAAACAAACTTGTCACACCCCCTGCGTCGCGTGCAGAATCCACGGCGCGGTGACGATCGATGGTTGAATCATGCACAAGTATTGAATAAGAACAACCACAATGCATTACTAATTTTCATAAAGTTTAGACAATTGTTTAGTTACAGACATTTTATCTATCTACCAAAAAAATGACAACTACAGACCCAAAAATATTGTTTACAAAATAAGACTCAGAATAGACAATTAGACAATCAGGATTATGTGAGTTTCTAATCCATCCTAGCTTGTCTCTTCATCTTGTTCTATCTTAATTATGCTCTCCTTAGTTGTCCTTGTGAAGCTCTATACCTGATTACCTGAAACACGTGAAAAGTAACAGTCAACTACAAAAGTAGTTGGTGAGAACAATAGGTTTAACATTTGTAAATATGAATCTGCATTGTAAAATATGTGTATAAAAAATTGAATGAAAATGACATGGATAGTTGCAACCCAAACTAACATCAAGTAAGAATAACGTGTGAAAACAGTCGTATGACTGTCTACTAGAAAAGCCAACATATATTCAAGTGCCAAACTACGTTTGGAGTCAGAAAGCAGTCAGCAAATGCATTCAACACGAGATGTACTAATGAACACAAACTCCGTGTTGACGCACACGGTCAATATGACCTATGCTGGTAAAGTTAATTAGCAGCAAATCCAAATTACCGTACGCATCCAATCTGCAGTTAGTTTTTAAAACAAACTTAAAACGATAACCGCAGCCTTGGCATAGTGGCCCGCTTTCCCTTGTTGTGATCACCCAATACTAACGTTATAAGAATAAGAATAAGATTGAATAAGTGTCTTGATGTGCGTATAATTTGTTCACAACGATGAACACCATGCTTTTAAGTTTTCAAAATTGAATCCTTTGATTAAAAACCTTTGGTTGAATACCTGTGGTTGATTACCATGATTTTGAAATCCTTTGATTGAATACCACCATGAAAACCCTTGAATATCTTTTTTTGAAATCCTTGATTGATTACCACATTGAATACCTTTGATTGAATACCTTGTTCAAAAACCCTTGATTGAATCCGGAGATAGAAGACCCTTATATAAATACAAGGTTTGAACGAAAAAATTTAATAAAACATTTATTTAAAAATACGGGTTATAGTTTAAAAGCTTGTAAGAATTTGTAAAACTTAATCTTTCAAAGTGTTTAACATTTATAAAACATTTTATGTAAAACAGGTTGTAAAATAATTTATAAAACTCTTTTATATAACCTTTTAACAAAATGTGTTTAACAGTTGTAAAGACATTAGAACTAAAGAATAAACCTTTGATTGTTGTAAAAGATTAGTGGATACTGTATTTGATAAGTTGTAGTACAAACGATGTTTGGCGACGTGTTCCACCCCAAAACAGTTATAAAACAGTAAAACGAGGGGCTAATGTTCTCACGTGGCAGCAGTAGACTCTGAACTTGAACAAGTAGCAAGAAAATAGACCTCTAACTGGTTCCTATATCATTGTAATCATACATATAATATAAGATTTAATATGTTATAAACTTTGATTGATTGATTGAGTCATGTTAACCTGTTAATGAATATGGCTTTGTATAATTGTTATCTTTAAGAACATTAGATTATCCTTGAAAACATGATTGACTTCCTTGTAAAAATATCAGGGGATTTGGATCCCCCATAGGGTGTTGTACATGAACCAAAACGGGAACATGTGTATTAACCTAAGGATCCCCAGTTAGGTCTTCGTAGAAGAACCAAAAGCGGGAACATGTGTATTAACTTGAGGATCCCCCGTTAGGTCTTCATAAAAGAACCAAAAGGGAAAACCTGTGTATTAACTTAAGGATCCCCCGTTAGGTCTTCAAAGAAGAACCAAAAGTGGGAAATCTGTTGTCTGGGATTACGATCCCCCATAAGGTGTTGTACATGAACCAAAAACGGGAACCTGTGTATTAACCTGAGGATCCCCTGTTAGGTCTTCAAAGAAGAACCAAAAGTGGGAACATGTGTATTAACTTGAGGATCCCCCGTTAGGCCTTCAAAGAAGAACCAAAAGTGGAAAATATATCTTCTTTTTTGAATCTATCTTGTTCAAACACGTTTTTGATTTTTAGGATTTCTGACTATCCAAGTTAGTTCAAGGTGATACTAAGAATGGTGGAGGCTTGATATGTTCGATTTAAGCAAAACCGGTTGTCTAACACCACCCCCATCGACCGATTCTGCACAAGCAGCCCCAATCCTTAGATATTAACTTTTGTGATCGAACCAGCCCCTCCATGATTCCCATAACCTTAAAGTAACCTTGTCCAAATGGTTTCCAAGTGCCCTTAAGTCGATTTCAGGTCAGGTTCTTGAGTATTGAAAGCTGAAAACCGATTTTAAAAGGAAGAAGATGATGAATAGTAACATACCTTCGGCGTAGTAACTTCTCTCTAGGATTCTGGCCAGAATACTTCGAGCCAGCTCCGATCCCTTGTACTTCCAGCTTCCTCTCGTCGAGACGGTCGTTTTGATGTATAATATGCACGATTTTCTTAAAGAACGAAGAAGATATGAACGTTTTAATGAAGGTTTTTCTAGAGAGAGAGATGGCTGCGGGTTTGAAGAGAGAGGGAGATGAGAGCTGCATTTTTTAGGGAAAATGGGGAAGAAATAAGGCTTTTATGCCCCGGTTGGTTCCCCGCGTGTTCGGTCTCGCTCGGTGTCGGTTTCGCGTATTTTTACGTGCGTATCGTTACGATTATGAAATTAAATATTTTGAATTGTAAAAATAGTTTTCCTAATTGTTTTTGATGAGTTTCAAAATTGTAAAATGTAAAATATTTTACTTATTTTTACTTTTTGTTCGTAATCAGACCGTTAAACGAATATAATTACGTGTATACCCATAATTACGTACGTTTTTGGTCGTTTTGTGTATTTATTGATGTTTACTCATAATTATAAGTTCGACACTCATATCATTACGAATTGTCACCCATAATGATACTCAGTCTCGCTCACGCATTACGATTTGTTTAATTGATTTGTTTGTCATACTATTCGTCATAACACTACGCACTAACACTATCCTATTACACCGAACGCAGTATATGTATAGGGCATACGTAGAGTCCAGCTACCTACCTTATCAGCCGATAGCCCACCACTGTTTCGATATAATACAATATTGTTCTTGCCTAGCGTAATCGACTGTAAATAAATAATATATATACTTGTTCCTAATTAAATAAGATCCAATAACACACAAACACAAACATGAACACATGAATCACATTGACATACTGAATAGGAATACACATTGTTCTATCACTGTTTATGACTACCATGACTAAATGTATAGATGTTACAAAACTCCAAATGGGACTTTCATTCATCAATTTAAATATGTAAAGGATCTTCTGAATAAATTTGTAAAGAATGATTGCAAAATAATTTCTACCCCCATGGCAACCACACCTGGAATAAGTCGAGATGAAAATGGTGAACATGTAGATCACACCCTCTACAGGTACATGATTGGATCTTTGATGTATCTTACTGCATCAAGGCCAGACATCATGTACACATCATGTTAGTACATGTTTGTAATTGTTTGCTATTCAAAAGTTGTATTTATTTTGATTTTGTAGAAAGGTTCGGCTAGGTTGTGCCTAAGGTTCGTCTGGCCCACGAACCTTAGCATTTTGGCGAACCTATTGGGTTGATAGGTTCGGCTTAACCTATAGCCTGGCAAAGGTTCGGCGAACCTTTTGATTGTTTTCATAGGTTCATCTAGCGAACCTAAGGGTTCGTTCAGCGAACCTCAGGGTTCGGCTGGCAAACCTTAGGTTCGGCTACCTATGAAAGGTTTGCTGGTCTAGTATCTATAAATAGTAGGTTTGTTTGTAGATCTGGTTAGAACTCCTGACAGATTGTTAGAAACTCTCTGTATTTTCTCTGTGTGAGAATTGTGATCTTGTAATCATTTGTTGATAATACAAGAGGTTTTATTGAATTGCTTGTGTTCTTTGTATTTCTACATATTGACTATGGATTCCACACGTAGTTGATAGTTCGTAGGACTTCGTATTCGATCCTGATCGGTTTGACGATCTCATCAAACCAGCAGTGGTATCAGAGCGTTTGGTTGATGTTCAACACTACAATTTCAAAGAATTCAATCAATTGAAGATTTGAAGACATTTGATGGATCAAATTCTTTCTTCTTGATTGATTTTCTGGTGATTTGATACAGTTTTCATCATCAATTGTTGTTGAATTACAACAATTGAAGACTTGGAGGTGTTTTGGTAGAGATTTGGAAGGATTTTTTGAAGTTTTGGAAGGTTTCCCGCCCAAAAATTTCAAAATCTGCGCTACAGGTACGTGGGACGAACCTGTGACTTGGTGAAGACAAAGGTTCGCTGTTAGAAGGTTTTTCAGAGGGTTCGTTTGATAGTTCGCTGAAGGTTCGGCAGAGGTTCGGCAGAGGTTCGGCAATAGCTCGGCGAAGGTTCGGCAAAGGTTTTGTGAAGGTTTGGCAAGTTTGGGTGATAGTTCGGCAGAGGTTCGCTGCTTAGTGTTCATAGTTCGGCTGAGGGTTCGCTTGAACTAAAGGTTCGCCAGTTTCTTGGTTCGTCTGTGCAAAGGTTCGTGAGTTTCAAGGTTCGTTGTTCAAAGGTTCGCTGCTCAAAAGACAAATTTTGTCCATAGGTTCGGCTGAGGTTCGCCTGAAGGTTCGGATAAGACAAATTTTAGTCCGTAGGTTCGGCTGAGGTTCGTCTGAGGGTTCGGCTAAGACAAAATTTTGTCTGGAGGTTCGGCTGAGGTTCGTTTGAGGTTCGGCTAGGGTTATTTTGGAAAAAGGTTCGCTGCTTACATTTCTGAAATCATGTCTAACATGTGCGCAGCAATGTCAAGTCAGAATTCCAAACTTCAGAGCATATTAATCAGTGAGACTGAAGTGGGCAGTACAAATAAAGTGCCAAAGCTATTGGATTTAGCTGATTATGACAACTGGAAAGGACGATTTGAGACTCATCTCAATGGCACAGATACAAACTTATGGGAAAGAATTTTATCTCCTTATGAGAGACCAAGGGTAGTTGGTACTGATTTGTTTCAACTCTTGGAAAGATTGGATGTAGATGAAAGGAAAAAGTATGACTCAGAGAAGAAAGCTTATTGGTTATTGAGTAAGGCCATTCCCAATCAAATTCTGCATCAGTTTGATGAACACAAGACTGCTTACAGTCTTTGGAATGCATTAAAGGCAAGAGTTGAAGGCAACACTAATATGAAGAAAATGAAGGCTACTGACATCAGAAAGGAGTTTGAGAATTTCAACATCATCGGAAATGAAACTTTAGATGCCTTAATTACCAGATACAGACACTTGTTGACTGAAGTGAGGAAATATGGCATTGAGTATTCAGAGGATGAGAAGATAGATTGTTTGGCTGATACATTACCTAACAAATGGAACTCCTTGGTGCTCATATTGAGAGAAAACCTACCTGGATTGACATGGTAGAGTTTATTTAGAAACTGGAGGAACAAGAAATGAAGGACAAACGTAAAGCAAGACGGGTAAATGTTACTCAAGACCCTTCCTTGTATGCTGGTTCAATTGCTATACCCCCGGCTGCATCTGCGAAGATACAGACTGCTTTCGCGTCCAGAACTTCTGAATCTACTAAGAGTTCTTCGGTGTCTACAAGTTCTAGTTCACACTGTCCTATCAATGAGAAAAAGTCTGAGTCTACACCACCTCCAGTTCAGCTTAACACAACAAATTTGGGAAAAGTGGCAGTTGAAGCAGTTAAAGAACATATGTCTATTTTGTCATGTGTAGTGAGTGCTTATGATGAACAGGTGGCGGGTAGAATTGGAAATGCAAATCTGACTTTTGAAGATTATGCACAGATTGATGAGGATGAGATGGAGTTGATAGATACACAGTGGGCGTTGGCAAGTGTTATTCGCAGAATTAATAGATATAAGAAGAAGACTGGGAAGAAATTCACTTTTGACCGGAACACAAAGTTTGGATTCAATCCAATATCTACCCAGTGTTATAACTGTGGTGAACATGGTCATTTTGCAAGAGAGTGCAAGAATCCCAAGAAGCAGGGAAATCTGAATCCATTCAAGCCTAAGGAAGATTATCATAAAAAGAAAGAGAAATATGAAGAATCATCTTCTAAAGCTCTTGTAAGTCAAGCGGATGAAGGCTATGACTGGGGCGAACAATATGAAGATCTTATGGGTGCTTTTATGGCTTCATTGGAAGAAGAATCTAGCAAAGGAAAAGAGAAGGTTGATGAAGTGAATGAGGTATATAATGATCTGCTTGAGATGATTGATAGATTGAAAGAGATGAACTCTCAGTTAACTTCTGATTTGAGAGAATGCACATAAGCCAACAAAAAGTTGATTTCAAAAGAAAAAGCATTTGACAAAAAGATAATTGATCTTGCTAAGGAAAACGAAGATTTGAAAATCAAGGTTTTACAGAATAATCATGTTGTTTCTGTGCATTTGGATTCAGTTCAGAAGTTGAAAGTAAAGTTATCAGCTGCAAAATCTGAAGCTGAGTTGAACAAAGCCAAGCTTGAAAACTACCAGAATTCAGCATATGTCATTGATTACTTTGCAGCTATGCAAAGATCTTCCCGTGATAATTCTGGTATTGGTTTTCATGCTGTGCCAAATCCTCAAAGTTATGTATCAAGAACACAATTTGATCCAGAATTGGAAGTTAATCCAGTTTCTTTAAAGGAAAGTGTGTCTGATCAAGTGTCTGAGGATATAGAAAGTTCATCATCTCATGAGAGTGAATTTGTTGATAACGATGCTCCTATCATTGAGGACATCACTAATTTAGAATATCCAGAGGATATTCTAAGAATGATTGGTCATCAACAACCTAAAAATGTTGAGAAGATGAGTCCAGTTTTCCAGAAACCAAAATCTGAAGTAAAATCAGCTGGGAAAACAGTGGCTAAACAAAAGTCTGTTTTCAAATCAAATCTAAAAGTCAAGACTAATTCTACTCTAAAGCCAATTGTGTTTGTTGAGTCTTCTACCACACAAAAAGGAGAGTCAAGCAAAGTTTGTCAAAAACAAGAGAAATTTTCTAAAAAGATTGACAAGAAGTTTATCAAAATTGGTGAAAAAGTTAATCAAAGTGGGGATGGAAACATGGGCAAGTCAAAGATTTATCAAAAGAATGTCAAGACTAAAGTTACGGGTTTGAAAAATAAGGTTTTATCTCCATCTGTAGCATCCAAATCTTTGGGTTCATCTAAGAGGTGTGATGAATTAAAACCAAAGACTGTATCATCAAGGAAGTGCTACAGATGTGGGAAAGTGGGTCATGTCATTGCCGAATGTGATTTGGATACTTGTAACCGATTTCATACTTTTACTCCACGTGAAACAAGACAGTGTTTTACTTGTGGAGGAAAAGGACATATTTCAGTCAATTGTCCAAATCACAAGGTCAAGAAGAAAACTTCTGTTAATGACAGTAATGTGATCCATTCTGGTGGGAGTCTTAGGAGGGTAAAGTCTAGTGAAGAGGAGATGAGAATACTCAGAAAATTTGATCCTGAGTGTGTCTGGGTCAAGGAGGACAAGGTTCATAAAAGAACAATTTTTTATAACCAACAAAAGGTTAAAAGAGTTTTGAAAAAGACATCATCATCTGATGATGAATTTTATGACAATTTTTCTCCTAAAAGATTTTCAAAACAAAATGTTAATTCTAATTCTTTTTGGAAATCCAGACCTAGGTCAGATGATCGATTTTTTGTGAGGAGGGATGAATACTTGGTGGAAGAAGGGTCTTCAAGTAGTTCATCAAGATCGAATGGCAGGAGGCTGTTCGGGGAGACTCAACGCCGGAATGGCGGGAGTCATCCCTTTTGGTACTGATTTTTTTTTGTTTTAATTTATTGTGCATGTGGCATTCACGGGCCATATCAACAGTCGCTGGATTGTTGATAGTGGATGTTCATGGCACTTGACAGGAGAGATCAGTTTGTTGAAAGATTTTCGTGAGATGAACGGATGTTATGTTAACTTTGCAGGTGACAAAGGTGGTCAGATTACCGGGAGTGGTAGTTTGACTAATGGTAAAGTTTCCTTTGACAAAGTGAATTACTGCAAGGAGTTAACTAATAATCTTTTGAGTGTGTCGCAGATAAGTGATAAAGGTTATAAGGTTTTGTTTGATGATAAGAAATGTTATGTGCTCAAACAAGGAATTAAGATTCCAGATGACTGGATTTGGATGACTGCTGAAAGGTGTAAAGATTTGTATGTTTTAGACATGGCTAATGCGGAGACGGTAAACAAAGTTGAGACGTGTCTGGTGTCGAAGGCCACAGAGCAGGATACTCGGTCTTGGCACAGACGAATGGGTCATATACACATCAGAAAGATGAATCATCTTGTACACAATCACTTGGTTGATGGTGTACCTGTTAAAATTTCAAATTACCTGATGTGTGTGTTTCCTGTAAGAAGGGTAAAAAGAAAAGGAGGTCACATAAGTCCAAAACAGTGTTTTCTATTGATAAACCATTGGAACTACTTCACATGGATCTGTTTGGACCGATTAATGTGAAGAGTATCGGTGGTGAATCATATTGTTTTGTTGTGACCGATGATTTTTCTAGATTTTCATGGGTACAAGTTGAGGGTTAGGCGAGTTCAATCAGACAATGGAACAGAATTCAAGAATCAGAACATGGAAGCATTTTGTGATTCAAAGGGCATCCAGCAGCAATTTAGTGCACCGTATGAACCACAGATGAACGGTGTAGCTAAAAGGAAGAATCGTACATTGATAGAGTCTGCTCAAACAATGCTCGCTGATTCGAAGCTGCCCATTACTTTCTGGAGTGAAGCTGTAGCGACCGCCTGTTTCACTCTCAACCGAGTGCTGATTGTCAAACGACATAACAAGACTTGTTATGAACTTCTTCAGAATCGGAAACCAAATTTGGAACACTTGGAACCTTTCGGGGCTCCTTGTACCATGCTCAAGAAAGATGCTAAATTCAACTCTAAGGTTGAAGAAGGTTTCTTTCTGGGCTATAGCCTTCCCAACAAACGTGTGTTTAACAGATGCACTGGTGTTGTGGAACTCTGGTATAATGTGGATGTTCAAAGACATACACCTATACCTGAAGGCAAAGGTCCAAATTGGTTATTCGATTATGATAAACTTTTCGAGTCTTTTAATTTGTCTCCTAATGATATTGTTGATGAAATTTCTTTGCAGATGTTATATGACTTACAAAATTCTGAAGATCAAGGAGTTTCTCATCAGGTTGATGATAATCATCCAACTGAGGAAGGCATTTTTGAAGCAGATAATGATGACTGGTCATCGGAGGATGATCAGGATATTTTTGAAGATGCTGTTTCTCAAGATCAAGATGAAGATCAGAATATCACAAATCTTGATCATGGTGTTGGAGTCCCGCAAGTGCCAGTGTCCATAATTCATGTGAATCATCCTGTGAAGCAGATTATTGGAGATCCATCTGTTGGAGTACAGACAAGAAGGAAAGTTGCAAACGAGGAGAGTTTGTACGTTGAGCTGGAGCGAAATCATGGGACTCAAGAGTTATGGATGCATTCTGCATTTGTTTCTCAGATTGAGCCTAAATCTGTAACTGAAGCCCTGCGTGAGCCTGCCTGGGTGGAGGCCATGCAAGAGGAGCTTAATCAGTTTCAAAAACTGGGAGTTTGGCATTTAGTGGATTTGCTAAAAGGTGAGAAGAAGATTGGCACCAGGTGGGTGTTGAAGTGTAAGCGAGACGATAGAGGCGTGATTGTTCGAAACAAGGCGCGTTTGGTTGTTCAAGGGTTCAAACAAATAGAAGGAATTGATTATGACGAGGTATTTGCACCTGTGGCGCGGCTTGAAGCGATTAGATTATTTCTATCTTTTGCTGCCCACAAGAAATTTAAAGTGTTTCAACTGGATGTTAAGTCTGCATTCCTTTATGGGTCTTTGAAAGAGACAGTGTATGTTTGTCAGCCACCGGGCTTTGAGGATCCGATCCACCGGGATCAGGTATATATCCTTGACAAAGCACTGTATGGTCTTCATCAGGTTCCTCGAGCTTGGTATGAGACTCTCTCAACTCACCTTCTTGAACACGGGTTCAAGAGGGGTCAGATAGACAAAACACTGTTTTATCGGGAAAAGGACAAGGACATTCTCCTTGTTCAGATCTATGTAGATGACATCATCTTTGGGTCTACTGATGAACAGTTGTGCTTGGAATTTAAAGAGGTTATGATTGAGAAGTTCGAGATGAGTGCTATGTCAGACATTAAGTTCTTTTTGGGTTTACAAATAGATCAGACTGATGATGGCATTTTTATTCATCAGACCAAATACATTCAAGATGTGCTAAAACGGTTTAGCATGCTTGATTGTAAACCCATTTCCACGTCCATTCAGCCCAATCACGGGATTGAGCCTGATCTTAAGGGGGAGTTAATTGATGCTACATTATATTGTGGAATGATCGGGAGCTTAATGTATTTGACAGCCTCAAGACCGGATATTGTATTCGCTACAAGTATCTGTGCTCGCTATCAATCAAAGCCTAAAGTTTCCCATCTGATTGCAGTCAAGAGGGTTTTACGTTATCTGAAGGGTACACCAGACACCGGTCTGTGGTATCCTAAGGATGATAACTATACATTCCATGCTTATAGTGATTCAGACTTTGGAGGATGCAAGACTGATTCCAAATCAACTACTGGAGGTGCACAGTTTCTGGGGGAGAGATTAGTCTCATGGCAGTGTAAGAAGCAAACATATGTTGCTACATCTACATATGAAGCTGAATATGTAGCTGCTGCCAGTTGTTGTTCCCAAGTCTTGTGGATACAACAGCAAATGAGAGACTATGGACTGAACTTGTTATCTACACCGATTCATGTAGATAATGAGGCTGCCATTGCAATTACCAAGAATCCAGTGTATCATTCACGTTCCAAACATATTGACATTCGGTTTCATTTCATACGCGATTGCTATGAAAAGAAACTGATTGAGGTTGTAAAGATACACACAGACGAGCAAAGGGCAGATCTTCTCACCAGGCCTTTGACAAACAACGTTTTGAGTATTTACTCAAATTGAATGGGATCAGGGTCATGGGTGAGGTAATCAAGAATCAATTTCCTTCATAATCATTTTTTATTGAATTAACATCAGATTTTTATTTTTTCTTTTGTGTTTTCGTTTTTAGGGAGAGAAAATTTTGAAAAATACAAAAACATTAAAAATCAAAAATACAAAAACATGAAAAAATTAAAAATCTGAGAAATTGATTTGACCTAATGAGAAATGATAGCACATTATTTGCATTTGGAAACATATTTGTATGTGTTATTAAAAATTTTAATAAATAATTACAAGTATTAAGTATGATATGGAAGTAGGTTTATAACTTACTCAGGATAAGTTTAAATAAAGTTTTGATTATATTTTATAAGAAACAGATGCTTAGAATGCAGTACTTAGTTTTGTCCTGAAAGAGTGGTAATTTTTCTGACAAAATGTTCTTGAACAAAAAGTCAAAGTTCTAGTTTGATCATATGTTTAATTTTTAAAAGAAATTCTGATTTTATTTTTTTCTTTTATTTTAGTTTAAAGCTGGAACATTCTTTGTGTATACTTACGTATCGACCTGATTGTTATAGCTTTAAACAATTCAATTTGTTTTCTTGGTTCTGATTAAGATTTGGACAATCTCTACGTATATGAAAATATCGAACTGATTGTTAAAAGCTTAATCTTAAATTATTGTTTCGTTCATTTTCTGGATCATTTGAGCATACGTAAGTATCAACCTTGATTCCAAGATTTTGAACAATTTCAAATTGTTTTCTATTTTGTTATTTTCAAAAAGAAATTCTGCTTTATTTTTGCATGATCAGATTAGTTAAAATTGAAATTATAAGGTTGAGAACATTTATGTTTGATTAATTATTCACAAATCGGGGATGTGTTCAAGTAAATGGATTATTATAAAGTGTTCTCATAATCTTGTTTTAAACTGATTTCTAGACTAAGTGATAAATTTAAAAGGATAAGTATACTGACAATCATCTTAGACTTGTAATTTGCAGATAATATTTGAAATAATACAAACAGATGTGTTGAAAATTGTAAAATAATATGATCTCATGTCAGGATTTTTCTCAAACAAAAAGATTTTATTTTTTAGGATAGTTATTTTTGTTAAATTTGTAGTTTAATTGTTCTAAAAATTTGAAAAATTACAAAAAGATTTTAATTTTTCATCTGATGTTAAATCAATAATTTTTGATTATTTGTTTGACTTTGGAATGATTGAACATGAATTTGTTTTGAAATTTAAAGAAAAATTCAAATTTTATAAAAGGTTCGTCTGGGTTTGAGAAGGTTCGCTGAAATGGTTGGTTGATTAAGGTTCGTTGGTTAGGTTCGCTGGCTAGGTTCGCTTATTAGGTTCGTTTGAAATGGTTCGGTGAAATGGTTCGCCGCAAAAGGTTCGCAGCAAAGGTTCGTGAAAGGCTCGTCTAAAAAGGTTTGTGAATAGATATACAGGGTTCGCCAGAAGGGTTCGTCACTCTTATCAGATTTCTGTGTCGCGAACCTGCAAGACTTATTTTTTAGATTTTCGATTTTGGACCTTCTAGACTTTTTCATTGATATCATTAGACTCAGAATCATCTGCTGAACATTTCTAGGTAGAAATTTCTGATTTTGACCGGTTAATTTGAGAGATCTGAGAGGTTTTAGGATTTTTAATATCGAATCTGTTTTTGGACTTAAAACTGATTAAAATCTAAAAATTTGGACAAACCATCTTCATTAATGTTGTTCATCGGCATGTTTCGAACCTGGGTGCATGATTTTTATTATCAGATTCAAAGTTTTTAAATTTTGATTTGAAATCTGGAAAAGGTTCGCTGATGAACAGGTTCGTTGAATGAACAAAGGTTCGCCGAACCTTGAGGGTTCGTCTGAATGTGATAGGTTCGTGGCGAACCTATGGATTTCAAAAGAACCGAACCTTTTGGTAAAGGTTCGTTTGACCAACAAGGTTCGTTCATTTGAAGGTTCGTTCATTCTGTGGTTCGTTCATTCTGAGGTTTGTTCATCAGAAGGTTCGTTCATCAGAAGGTTCGTTCATGATAAGGTTCGTTCATCAAAGGTTCGTTCAAAAGGTTTGTCTGATTAACAGGTTCATCTAAATTAGGTTCACTGGTCTACTTAGAAATTTTTTTAAATTTTTGATTAATTTTGTTTCTAATTGTTTTTATTTCTAATTGTAGATATGACAAATCTAACTTTCGGAGACAAGCATAATGTGTGTGCTTATCTAGATCCAACAACAAGGAACGGTCAAGATTTCAGGCCTATGATAGAGTTTCTCAGGAGATCGAGGATTTATCATGCTATTTCCAACTCCAGTCAGATATATCGTTCACATATTCAGAGTTTCTGGGAATCTGCTAGAGTGATTTCAGTTGATGATTCTTATGCGATTGATGCGAATGTGCTTGGACAAGCAATTCGGATATCAGAGGCTGACATTAGGAGGGTGTTACAATTTGGAGGTGAACCTGATGGTAGAACACTTATACCAGAGAGAGGTGTATCAAGGGTTGCTTTCTACGCATCCGATACTTTGGAGCTTATAATTCCATTTCTGTGAAGAAGGGAACGCTACCGTTGCAGTACAAGTTTCTTGCTCATGTATTACTTCATTGTATCAGTATGAGGAAGGGTACTTTTGACGAGCTCAGAGATCTGATGAGGTCTGCTATGGTTGCTCTTATATTGAACAAACCGTTCAATTTTTCTAGGATGATATTCAGATATATGTCTGACAACATCACGAAGGTTAAGGATAGGTTCTACATGTATCCTAGATTCATACAGAAGTTGATAGATGAGAGGTTCCCGAAGGCTTGCTACCCAGGGAAGCAGGAGATCTTCTGAAACTCAAACATATGACTGATTCCAGTTTGGGTCAGTTTAGAGTATATCAGAGGACTGGGGATGCTGTTCTGGAGAAAGACCTGATTGGTCACTGTGCCAGGGCAAACTATGTTGCTCTTGATGAGGATGCCTGGAGACATGCTGACTCAGGATCCGACAATGAAGAAGTTGCTGCTGATGAAGATCAAGCACCACCTCCACCTCCTCCAAGGCAACAAACAATGAAAACTACTGGTCAATCATCCCGATCCACTCCTCAAGCTAAATCATCTCAAGAACAGAGCTCTCAGGAACCTTTAGAGGTTGATATGTCTGAAAAGCAGACAGAGGCTGCTGTTGCCGGTGATGATGAAGATGAATCTTCTGATACTGAGTCAGAGTATGAGATGGTTCAGGAAGGGAATCAAATGGTGAAGAGACTGAAGAAGAAGTTTGTTCAAAAGGCTGAAGAAGAAAGGGCTGAAAGAGCTGATCCTAGCTTTATTCCTGAGGAGCTTGAGTCTTCTAAGCCTAAGAAGATGAAGAGAATGGCCAGGGGAGGGCCTTATGATAGGAAGAAGGCCAAAACTGCTAAGTCCACTGTGTCTTCACCTGTGTTGCCTGCTTCAGTTCCTGTTTCTATTTCACCAGTTATTACTTCATCAGTGTCTGTTTCTATTATTCACACTTCTACTTTACAAACTCCTGAGTTTGTAAATGTAGCTACCTTTATGCCTTCTTTTGTGGATACTACTACTGTTACTACTTCCTTGCCAGAGACTTCTATCCCCCAGGATTCTATTCCTAGAGATGATGTGTTTTCGGGACTTGATGATTTGGGAGACATCAATTTCACTGTGAACTATGATGAAACTGATCTTAAGCAAAGATTATCTATGCTCTCCAAGGAGTTTGAGAGTTATAGGAAGAATAAAGAAAAGGATGTTGCTGAGATGGATGAGCTGAAAGCTCAAATGTCCTTGATGATGAAGTGGAGAGAGGAGGATTTGATTGAGAAAAAGAAGACGAAAGATAAAATTTCTGAGTTGGATTTCTTCATCAAATTACAATCAGAAGATTTAGTTGTATTGAAGAATGAGAATACTGACTTAAGGTTCAAGATCAAAGAGTTGGAGTCAAAGACTGCAAAGACAGAAGCTTCAAGTTCTAGAGTTGAAAAGGTGGTGGTTGATGTAGATGTTGAGATGGAGGAGAAAGAGGAGGAGAAGGTGAAAGATGAAGATGAAGAAGAAAAACTGGATTATGGAGATACTGATGTTGACGAACATCCTGATGATTATGATTATGGTGGTGATCAAAAGGATGGTGATGGTGCTGGAGGTGTGACTAGAGTTTCTGGAGAGTTGAAGTCTGTTTCAAGTGCTATAGTAGTTTATTCTCCTTCAAAGGTGTCTTCTGAAGCTGTTCCACTTAGGTCTGTGTCATCTGATAGGGCTAGGGATTGTATTGAAGTTGAATTCGAAGATTTAGATGAAATAGAACATCCCATGGCTATTCTTGATTACTCTCTGCCTACTTTCCTTGATTTGTTTAAAATGAATTCTAACATAGACTTGCAGAGAAATATTCTTAGTAAATGATGATGACTTAATGTTTGATTTTGAAGTGGAAGAATATCTGGATTTGTCTGATTATGATAAAGATATCATTGATGAAGAGTTGTTGAACCTAAACACTATGAAGAAAGTGTTTGAAGCTGGGAGTGTTTCAAGAAAAACTTTGGATCCTGTTAAAGAAAAGACTTTTAAAGACTTGTGGAAGGATATTGAAGAAGAGAAAAAGTACATCATTGATAATTTGCATATATTCAAGATTATGAGAGAAGTTTTAGAAGACAAAGATCCAGAAAACCTATCTAAACAATCCACAAAGTTCAAGATTGGATCTATATCCAAAATGATTGGAAGGATTATTAGTTATGGTTACTTTCACAACATTTCAGGAAGCTTAACTGGTAAAGGATGTTATGTGGTTAAACGAACTGATGGATGTCAATACTTTGGCAAAGCTTCTGATTTGATATCTTCCAGTATTTGAATGTAAAGATCTTTTTAGATTAAAGATGATAAAGCCCATTCAGACTCGTCACAATGAAATTTTTGAGAACTTGTTAAAGAAAGAAGCACGATTTGGATGGAGTTTATTATCACCACAGTTCAGAGAAAGATTTCATGACTATGTGAAGCCAAATGTTTTTAAAAGACCAAGACTACGAAAGATGGAACAGAACTGGAATCCATACTTTAAGTTCTGGTTCTATGATGAAAGAACATCTGAAGGTGTTATTCTTTTGAAGCAAGATGATAATTGGAGGGTTATTCAGTTGCTGGATCCTATTTGGATTGTTAATTGTTCAGAGGATGATGTTGCTTTTCTGGATACTGCAGAGATTTATGCTGAAAATGGTTATCATGATTTTGGAGTGAGCTTCAGAGATATGGCAATTCAATTTCAAACTATTGCATGAATGTGCTATACATTGGGTATTCATTCAGGATGCAAGTGGGAAAATGTGAATTACCTTTATACTGAATTGATGCAAGTTCAGAAGGAGAGAGATGAAAGAGTTGCTAAGATTGAAGCTGAAAGGTTGGCAAAGATACCACGTTCGGTTGTTATACGAGCGGTGGATAATGTGGTTGTTGAAGAAGTTGGGGAATCGAGTGGAGTAACAGACAGAGTTGAAGAAAATGTTGAAGATAAAGTTGAAGATAGAGTTGAAGGCAAAGATTGAAGATTTTGATAGCAAACATTTAGGGGGAGTTTGTTAGTACATGTTTGTAATTGTTTGCAATCAAAAGTTGTAATTATTTTGATTTTGTAGAAAGGTTCGGCTAGGTTGTGCCTAAGGTTCGTCTGGCCCACGAACCTTAGCATTTTGGCGAACCTATTGGGTTGATAGGTTCGGCGAACCTATAGCCTGGCAAAGGTTCGGCGAACCTTTTGATTGTTTTCATTAGTTCATCTAGCGAACCTAAGGGTTCGTTTAGCGAACCTTAGGGTTCGGCTGGCAAACCTTAGGTTCGGCTACCTATGAAAGGTTCGCTGGTCCAGTATCTATAAATAGTTGGTTTGTTTGTAGATCTGGTTAGAACTCCTGACAGATTGTTAGAAACTCTCTGTATTTTCTCTGTGTGAGAATTGTGATCTTGTAATCATTTGTTGATAATACAAGAGATGTTTATTGAATTGGTTGTGTTCTTTGTATTTCTACCTATTGACTATGGATTCCGCACATAGTTGATAGTTCGTAGGACTTCGTATTCGATCCCGATCTGTTTGACGATCTCATCAAACCAGCACGTCATGTGTCTGTGCAAGGTACCAATCTGCCCCTAAAGAATCCCTTTTATCATTTGCAAAGAGGATATTCAGATATCTTAAAGGCCCTCGAGTGTTTGGGATTTGGTATCCTGCTAATCAAACTTGTAAACTTGTTGGTTTTTCAGATAGCGATTATGCTGGATGCTCGCTCACTAGAAAATCTACTTTGGGAGGATGTCAGTTCTTTGCAAATTGCTTAGTGTCATGGCAAAGCAAAAAGCAAACTTCGGTGTCAAATTCAACTGCTGAAGCAAAGTACATTGCAACAGCTCATTACACTGCCCAAATCCTTTGGTTACAATACCAATTGTTGGATTTTTGAATAACAGAACTAAAAGGCCTCTCCTAATAGACAGCGAAGCTGCCAAAAATATAATGAAGAATCCTGTCTATCACTCTAAAACCAAATACATAGAAATAAGGCATCTCTTCGTTAGAGACTGTTTTGAAAAGGGACTAATTGTCCCATAACATGTTTCTACAAGTGACCAAATAGCGGACATATTGTTAGTACATATTTGTAATTGTTTGCTTTTCAAAAGTTGTATTTATTTTGATTTTGTAGAAAGGTTCGGCTAGGTTTTTCCTAAGGTTCGTCTGGCCCACGAACCTTAGCATTTTGGCAAACCTATTGGGTTGATAGGTTCGTCGAACCTATAGCCTGGCAAAGGTTCGGCGAACCTTTTGATTGTTTTCATAGGTTCGTCTAGCGAACCTAAGGGTTCGTCCAGCGAACCTTAGGGTTCGGCTGGCAAACCTTAGGTTCGGCTACCTTTGAAAGGTTCGCTGGTCCAGTATCTATAAATAGTAGGTTTGTTTGTAGATATGGTCAGAACTCTTGACAGATTGTTAGAAACTCTCTGTATTTTCTCTGTGTGAGAATTGTGATCTTGTAATCATTTGTTGATAATACAAGAGGTGTTTATTGAATTGCTTGTGTTCTTTGTATTTCTACATATTGACTATGGATTCCGCACGTAGTTGATAGTTCGTAGGACTTCGTATTCGATCCTGATCGGTTTGACGATCTCACCAAACCAGCAGTGGTATCAGAGAGTTTGGTGAGGTTCTACACTACAATTTCAAAGAATTCAAGCAATTGAAGATTTGAAGACATTTGATGGATCAAATTCTTTCTTCTTGATTGATTTTCTGGTGATTTGATACTGTTTTCATCATCAATTGTTGTTGAATTACAACAATTGAAGACTTGGAGGTGTTTTGGTAGAGATTTGGAAATATTTTTTGAAGTTTTGGAAGGTTTCACGCCCAAAAATTTCAAAACCTGCGCTACAGGTTCGTGGGACGAACCTGTGACTTGCTGAAGACAAAGGTTTGCTGTTAGAAGTTTTTTCAGAGGGTTCGTTTGATAGTTTGCTGAAGGTTCGGCAGAAGTTCGGCAATAGTTCGGTGAAGGTTCGGCAAAGGTTTTGTCAAGGTTCGGCAAGTTTGGGTGATAGTTCGGCAGAGGTTCGCTGTTTACTGTTCATAGTTCGGCTGAGGGTTCGCTTGAACTAAAGGTTCGCCAGTTTCTTGGTTCGTCTGTGCAAAGGTTCGTGAGTTTCAAGGTTCGTTGTTCAAAGGTTCGCTGCTCAAAGGTTCGCTGCTCAAAAGACAAACTTTGTCCATAGGTTCGGCTGAGGTTCGCCTGAAGGTTCGGCTAAGACAAAATTTAGTCCATAGGTTCGGCTGAGGTGTTGGTTCTATCTGCCCAAGAGACATAACAAATAGATGTGGCTAGTATGTTATGATCCAAGTCGGGTCATACCCAATAACAAACTAGACAGACACCTACTATATTTATTTGATTGATATGATCAATTAATTAAATAACAACACTTAGAAAAAATTGTGTTTTCTAAATAGAAGCACTTGTGAAATTAATAGATTACTTGGGTAATTTATTTATGAGAGAACTTTATTTTGTTATTTAATTGGTTAAATAACATTTATAAAGTTTAAATAAAATGTAGCAAGTAACTAATTAAATGTCACTAGTTAAAATGGTTTTTACTATGACTAAGTTACTTAAAAGTGAAATGGTAAAAGTGAAATGGTAAAAGATAAAGTGGAAAGTATCTCATTGGTGAAGAGATGCATGGCCCATGAGTGGTCAATCCCACACATGCTTTACTACCTTTTTCACTAACCAATCATAAGACATGCAATTACACATTTTTCCATATAAGTATCTCTCACACAATAAAAATGAACTCTCTCATCCTCTCTCCTTGAAAGTTTCGGCCAAGAGCAAGAGCAAGAGAAAAAAAGAGTTTTGTGTTGTTCAATCCTAGCACATCTTGGTGTTTGTTGTAGGTTTGTGGGTATACAAGCTTGTGGTCTTCATCCTTTGGAGATTTCATTCAAGAATCATCATCTATTTCAAGAATCACACCCTCTAGAGGAGGAGGTAGTTTTCTTGTCTCTAACTATGTTTGTTTGTAAGCATGAACATCCTCATATGGATCCTTTGATTCGGGTTAATCATAAAATGGTTTATGATCATTTTAAAACAAGTTTTAAATTACTAATATCCGCTGCGTTTTTACATTTTAAATGGTTAAAATGGCTTTGATAAACTTGTTAAAAAACCCAACAATGGCATCAAGAGCCACTTATGTGGATGCATGCTTCAAAAATCCAAGAAAAAAAGGTGATTTTTGACACACTTGAGCCTAGAGGCTGATGTGTTTTGATAAAATGGTTAAACCCTTGTCTTTCAAAGTTTACAATATGCATGTGGAAACTTTGAAAGATTAGTCATTTGGATGATAGTTAATTTGGACAAAATCGGTTTTGTTGAATTTTTTTTTTGTGTTTGGCCGTAAGTTTCAACACAAAAAAGGGACCATTTTTTTCTTGAATACTTGTATGATTGTATATTTGGTGTTCATAACCTTGCCATGACCTTGTGGATGTGTTTGGTTGATTTGGTTGTTTTTGGCATTTGACTATTCAAAGGATTGTAATAATTATTTTATTCATTTGGGCATGTAATTTATTTATTTCATTTGGTATGTAATAAATAGATTAGTTGTATTTTGGTTTCATTTACTAGATAAAAATGTATTAGGATATCTTTTTGTAATTGTAAATGGAAGACACAAAATGGTGTTTTTGGTTTCAGCAAATTTGGGTCCAAAAGGAATTCATAGTCCATAATGGGATTCAAGCCCAAAACCAAGTAACACCTTGGATGCCCAACTAGATTTTGGAGCTGAAAAATGAAGCCCAATTGAAGCCCAAAGCAACATGGAGAAATCACAACACAAATGGACACTTGAAGCATTTGGATGCAAGATCAAGTGGGAGTTCATGGACACAACACTTGTGTCATTTTCACCCTTAGGAAAGACCTTTTGGCACACTTGTTTTGGCTAACAAGTGTGACAAGATTAGTTGGCTATGGTTATGCACTTATTTAGTTTATGTTTATTTGGTGGTTGTTTTGTATTATATTTGGATATGCATGATTAACAAACAAATAAACGCGACAAACTAAAACCGGTTCTTTAAAATCATTAAAATTGGTAAATACTTTGATTTTATTAAACATAATGATTTAATAATAAAATGGGTTTTATTATAAAAGAACCTAAGGCTACCACTCATTTGGATGCATACAAATGCAAGCTACACAAAGTTTTCTAAACTAGAATTAAGAAAACTAAGAAAAATTCCCTTTTTAAAACAAGTTTAACACCATCCTTTTATGCAACACTTGAATCACTTAGAAAATCTTTGTGGGATAAAGGTCACCTAACCACTTGGAGGAAACTTGTGTTTTAAGGTGGGAATACTATACTTGTGGGATAAAGGTCACCTAACCACATGTTTAAGTAAACTCACACGAGTGTGTAAGTAGGACAACTTAATTTGCAAACCGTATGGAATGGATCACCTAACACATGGGTTTCCAAATGGTGTTGATGGGATAAACATGCCAACTAAATATATGATATTTAATTGATCCCATACACTAGAAGTTGCAAAGGTTGCAATTGTCAAATGTTGACTACCTTGTTAATTTAAAAATGGGATAAAGGTCACCTAACCATTATTTGAATGTAACATTGGATTCTAGATTTATTTATTTATTAATTGTCATTAAGACACAAAGGGTATTAATAATTAAAACGTAATAAAGAAAGTACTAAAATCAAACTTTGTTAAATTCTTGCAGATGGCCGCAAACGATGCTAGTAACGATAACCCAACCGGTAATAGCCAATCACTAAGAGCAATTCTCCAAAGATAACGTCTAAATCACACAAACTTTATGAATTGGTATCGAATGGGTTAAATATGTCGATGAACCCAACGAGGATGATGAGGATGCCTATCTCGAATGTGTTAAATATGTCGAGGAATCCGTACAAGTCTATTGCCTAATGTTGGCAAGTATGACTACCGAACTCCGAAAGGAGTATGAGCTCCACGGGGCTTATGACATGATTACCCAATTGAAGGAAACGTTCCTTCAGCAAGCAAGGGTAGAAAGGTTCGAAACGGTTCGAGCACTTCATGCATGTCGTATGGAAGAAACCCAATCGGTTTCATCTTATGTACTTAAGATGAATAGCCACATTGATCGCCTCGAAAGGCTAAATTGTCCCGTCTCGAAAGAGTTGGCAACGGATTTGATCCTCAAATCTTTGTCAAAAAGGTTTGACAACTTTGTCATGAACTATAACATGAACGGATGGGACAAGAGCGTTGGTGAACTTCACTCAATGCTCAAAACTGCCGAGGCTGCAATGGGTAAAAAGGTTTTATCCGTTCTCAATATCAATGAAGGGGCTAACAAGAAAAGGCAGCATCCTGAACCTAAGGCAAATGTTGCCATAGGTAAAGGGTACTCAAAGGGAAAAGGGAAGGGTAAGGCTAAAGTGGAACCACCAAAACCCAAAGAAAAGAAGCAAAAGGTTGCTGCAAATGACCCATGCTTTAAGTGTGGTGAGATAGGACATTGGATGAGGAATTGTCCAGTCTATCTCAAAAAGTTGAAAGAAAAGAAGGATGCAGGGCAAACCTCAGGAACAACTTTCATGATTCATATTGATCTTAATGTTATTTCCTCTAACACATGGGTACTGGATACCAGATGTGGAACTCATATTTGCAATTTGTTGCAGGGGTTCAAAAGAAGTAAGGACTTCAAGAAAGGAGATGTTAGCCTCTTCATGGGCAATGGAGCAACAGTTCAAGTTTAATCCCGAGGAGACTATACATTAAAACTTCCAAGTGGTTTGGAAGTAATTTTGAGAAATGTTTTGTATGCTCCTAGTTTGACTAGAAACATTATTTCTATTTCCATTTTAAGACAATATGGTTATGGTTTTAAATTTATTGAAAATGATATTCATGTTTCTTTAAATGATGTGTTTTATTTCAAAGCTATTCCTTTAAATGGTATTTATGAATTGGTTCATGATAATGCATTGAATGATAGCTCATTGTACCAAGCAACCACCAAGAAACTCAAAATGGATTTGAGTGAGACCTATTTATGGCATTGTCGCCTTGGACATATAAACAAGAAACGTATAGAAACACTTCAAGTGAATGGTCTCTTGAAAACGAATCAAAATGATTCATTTGATATATGTGAATCTTGTTTACAAGGCAAAATGACCAAAGCCCCCTTTAATAGAATTAATGAAAGGGCCAAGGATTTATTAGGAATCATACATTCGGATGTATGTGGTCCTTTTAAACCAATAAGTAGGAATGGTGAAAGATACTTCATTACCTTTACCGATGACTATAGTCGTTATGGGTATGTGTACTTGTTAAGACACAAAGATGAAGCTTTTGAAACGTTCAAAATCTTTAAGAATGAAGTAGAAAATCAACTCAACAAGTCAATTAAAATTCTTCGAACCGATAGAGGAGGTGAATACCTAAGTGATGCCTTTCAAGAGCATCTAAGAAGTTGTGGGATCATCTCACAACTCTCTCCACCTGGAACACCGCAACATAACGGTGTGTCTGAAAGGAGAAACCGAACCTTATTGGATATGGTTCATTCTATGATGGCTTGAAGCACACTACCTTTATCATTTTGGGGTTTCGCTTCGCTCTCTGCAGCCCGTATTTTAAATATGGCACCAACCAAGAAAGTTGAAAGGACACCTTATGAAATATGGCATGGAAAGGCTCCATCGCTATCATATTTAAGGGTATGGGGTTGTGAGGTTTATGTTAAACAACATGTTCCAAACAAACTAGAAGCCCGATCCGCTAAGTGTATCTTTGTTGGATATCCTAGAGATTCTATGGGATATTATTTCTATGATCCAACCGAGCAAAGAGTATTCATTGCTCGAAAAGGGGAGTTCATGGAAACTAAGTTTCTCATGGAAGAAACTAGTTGTAGAACAGTGGAACTTGAGGAGGATCAAGAACCGCAACCCGATACACGTTTGGTTGATACTAGCACTCAACAAAAGGTTGTTGAAAATGATCAAATGGTTGATCAACGTACACAAAACGTTCGTACATATGGTAGAATAAGCAATCCACCTGAAAGATATGGATTTTTCATGGATGGATGCTATCTGGTAGATTCGGATGAACCGACCACATACCGAGATGCAATGTCCAATCCAGATTGTGACAAATGGCTCGAAGCCATGAACGTTGAGATGCAATCTATGTATGACAACCAAGTTTGGGAACTGGTTGTACCACTTCTTAACTCCAAATTAGTTGGAAGTAAGTGGGTTTTCAAGAAGAAAACGGACATGCATGGAAACTTGGATACTTATAAAGCTAGACTTTAGCAAAAGGTTTCACTCAAACTCAAGGGGTTGATTATGATGAAACTTTTTCGCCTGTGGCGATGCTAAAGTCTATTAGGATATTATTTGCCATAGCTGCACATTATGATTATGAGGTATGGCAAATGGATGTCAAAACGGCTTTCCTAAATGGACATCTTGAGGAAGATGTCTATATGGCTCAGCCTGATGGTTTTGTCGATCCTAAACATCCCAATAAGGTATGCAAGTTAAAGAAGTCAATCTATGGATTGAAACAAGCATCAAGGAGATGGAATCAACGTTTTGATGAGGAAATACAAAAGTATGGATTCATCAAGAACGCTGATGAAGCATGTGTATATAAGAAAGCTAGTGGGAGCATCATTACCTTCCTAGTATTATATGTCGATGACATTTTACTATTTGGGAATGACATTCCGACCATGGAAGGTGTAAAAACCTGGCTTGGAAGTCGTTTTTCCATTAAGGATCTTGGAGAAGCCGCCTATACTTTGGGAATAAAGATCTATAGGGATAGATCTAGGCGGTTGATAGGCTTAAACCAAAGTGCATACATTCACAAAATCTTGAAAAGGTTCAAGATGGAAAACTCTAAGAAAGGTTTGGTACCTATTCAAAGAGGGACAATATTGACTGCTTCTCAATGTCCAAGCTCAAAGGATGAGCAAGAGAAAATGAAAGGAATCCCATATGCTTCGGCTATAGGATCCATCATGTATGCAATGATATGCACTAGGCCGGACGTGTCATGCGCTTTGAGCATGACAAGTAGATACCAGCAAAATCCTAGTGATAGTCATTGGATGGCTGTCAAAAGCATACTAAAGTACCTGAGAAGGACTAGAGATATGTTTCTTATCTATGGATCTGGTGAAGAGGAACTCGTTGTAAAGGGTTAAACGGATGCGAGTTTTCAAACCGATAGAGATGATTCTCGATCGCAATCGGGTTATGTCTTCATTCTAAATGGAGGACCTGTTTCCAGGAAAAGCTCAAAACAAGACGTCGTAGCATTGTCCACTACAGAATCAGAATACATCGCTGCTTCAATAGCAACACAGGAAGCTGCTTGGTTGAAGAAGTTCATATCCGATCTCGGGGTTGTTCCTTCCATTCAGGATCCCCTAGAGATCTTTTGTGATAACGAGGGTGCGATTGCTCAAATCAAGGAACCTCGTAGCTATCAAAAGACGAGGCACATTGAACGTAGATTCAACTACATAAGGGATGAAGTTGAAAAAGGAAAGATATGTATTCGCAAAGTTCACACCGATCAAAACATTGCGGATCCACTCACGAAGCTCCTTGAAAGGCCAAAGCATGAGGGTCATACTTGTGGCATGGGACTTCGATATTCTAGTGATTGGATTTGATCATATGTTGTACTTAAATGTTGGAAACTTTTGATTATTTGAATAAATTATTTGGTTATAATGTTTCATATAATATTCCAATTTTGCATGTTTAATCCATGAATAAGTTAATTATTCTAAATGTCCGTAGTCATTCATACTTGTGGGAACAAGCATGAGGGTAAGACTATTATGAACCTGGATTGGTGGATATCCATAAGGTATGAATATAAAGTTTGGGTGATAGTTCGGCAGAGGTTCGCTGTTTACTGTTCATAGTTCGGCTGAGGGTTCGCTTGAACTAAAGGTTGGCCAGTTTCTTGGTTCGTCTGTGCAAAGGTTCGTGAGTTTCAAGGTTCGTTGTTCAAAGGTTCGCTGCTCAAAAGACAAATTTTGTCCATAGGTTCGGCTGAGGTTCGCCTGAAGGTTCGGCTAAGACAAAATTTAGTCCATAGGTTCGGCTGAGGTGTTGGTTCTATCTGCCCGAGAGACATAACAAATTGATGTGGCTAGTATGTTATGATCCAAGTCGGGTCATACCCAATAACAAACTAGACAGACACCTACTATATTTATTTGATTGATATGATCAATTAATTAAATAACAACACTTAGAAAAAATTGTGTTTTCTAAATAGAAGCACTTGTGAAATTAATAGATTACTTGGGTAATTTATTTATGAGAGATAACTTTATTTTGTTATTTAATTGGTTAAATAAAATTTATATAGTTTAAATAAAATGTAGCAAGTAACTAATTAAATGTCACTAGTTAAAATGGTTTTTACTATGACTAAGTTACTTAAAAGTGAAATGGTAAAAGTGAAATGGTAAAAGATAAAGTGGAAAGTATCTCATTGGTGAAGATGCATGGCCCATGAGTGGTCAATCCCACACATGCTTTACTACCTTTTTCACTAACCAATCATAAGACATGCAATTACACATTTTTCCATATAAGTATCTCTCACACAATAAAAATGAACTCTCTCATCCTCTCTCCTTGAAATTTTCGGCCAAGAGCAAGAGCCAGAGAAAAAAAGAGTTTTGTGTTGTTCAATCCTAGCACATCTTGGTGTTTGTTGTAGGTTTGTGGGTATACAAGCTTGTGGTCTTCATCCTTTGGAGATTTCATTCAAGAATCATCATCTATTTCAAGAATCACACCCTCTAGAGGAGGAGGTAGTTTTCTTGTTTCTAACTATGTTTGTTTGTAAGCATGAACATCCTCATATGGATCCTTTGATTCGGGTTAATCATAAAATGGTTTATGAACATTTTAAAACAAGTTTTAAATTACTAATATCCGCTGCGTTTTTACATTTTAAATGGTTAAAATGGCTTTGATAAACTTGTTAAAAACCCAACATGAGGTTCGTTTGAGGTTCGGCTAGTGATAATTTTGAAAAGGTTCGCTGTTAATCAACTCAGAAATTATGTCTGACATGTACGCGTCGTTGGCAAGCCAGAATTCCAAACTTTTGAGCATTTTAATCAATGAGAATGAAGTGGGTAGTACAAATAAAGTGCCAAAGCTATTGGATATAGCTGATTATGACAGTTGGAAAGGACGATTTGAGACTCATCTAAATGGCACAGATACAAACTTATGGGAAAGAATCTTATCTCCTTATGAGAGACCAAGGGTAGTTGGTACTGATTTGTTTCAACTCTTGGAAAGATTGGATGTAGATGAAAGGAAAAAGTATGACTCAGAGAAGAAAGCTTATTGGTTATTGAGTCAAGCCATTCCCAATCAAATTCTGCATCAGTTTGATGAACACAAGACTGCTTACAGTCTTTGGAATGCATTAAAGGCAAGAGTTGAAGGCAACACCAATCTGAAGAAAATGAAGGCTACTGACATCAGAAAGGAGTTTGAAAATTTTAACATCATCGGAAATGAAACTCTAGATGCCTTAATTACCAGATACAGACACTAGTTGACTGAAGTGAGGAAATATGGCATTGAGTATTCAGAGGATGAGAAGATTGATTGTTTAGCTGATGCACTACCTGATAAATGGAATTCTTTGGTGTAGCATATTGAGAGAAAATCTACCTGGTTTGACATTGGTAGAGTTTATTCAGAAACTGGAGGAACAAGAAATGAAGGACAAACGTAAAGCAAGACGGGTAAATGTCACTCAAGACCCTTCCTTGTATGGTGGTTCAGTTGCTACACCTCCTGCTGCATCTGCGAAGATACAGACTGCTTTCGTGTCTTGAACTTCTGAATCTACTCAGAGTTCTTCGGTGCCTACAAGTTCTAGTTCACACTGTCCTATCAATGAGAAAAAGTCTGAGTCTACACCACCTCCAGTTCAGCTTAACACAACAAATTTGGGAAAAGTGACAGTTGAAGCTGTTAAAGATCATATGTCTATTTTGTCATGTGTAGTGAGTGCTTATGATGAACAGGTGGCGGGTAGAATTGGAAATGCAAATCTGAATTTTGAAGATTATGCACAGATTGATGAGGATGGGATGGAGTTAATAGATACGCAGTGGGCGTTGGCGAGTGTTATTCGCAGAATTAATCGATATGAGAAGAAAACTGGGAAGAAATTCACTTTTGACCGGAACACAAAGTTTGGATTTAATCCAAAATCTACACAGTGTTATAACTGTGGGGAACATGGTCATTTTGCAAGAGAGTGCAAGAATCCCAAGAAGCAGGGACATCTGAATCCATTCAAGCCTAAGGAAGATTATCAGAAAAAGAAAGAGAAATCTGAAGAATCATCTTCTAAAGCTCTTCTAAGTCAAGCTGATGAGGGCTATGACTGGGGCAAACAATATGAAGATCTTATGGGTGCTTTTATGGCTTCATTGGAAGAAGAATCTAGCAAAGGAAAGGAGAAGGTTGATGAAATGAATGAGGTACATAATGATCTGCTTGAGATGATTGATAAACTGAAAGAGATGAACTCTCAGTTAACTTCTGATTTGAGAGAATGCACAGAAGCCAACAAAAGGTTGATTTCAAAAGAAAAAGCATTTGAGAAAAATATAATTGATCTTGCTAAGGAAAACGAAGATTTGAAAATCAAGGTTTTACAGAATAATCATGTTGTTTCTGTGCATTTGGATTCAGTTCAGAAGTTGAAAGTAGAGTTATCAGCTGCAAAATCTAAAGCTGAGTTGAACAAAGCCAAGCTTGAAAACTACCAGAATTCAGCATATGTCATGGATTACTTTGCTGCTATGCAAAGATCTTCCCGTGATAATTCTGGTATTGGTTTTCATGCTGTGCCAAATCCTCAAAGTTATGTATCAAGACCTCAAAAACAAGAGAAATTTTCTAAAAAGATTGACAAGAAGTTTATCAAAGTTGGTGAAAAAGTTAATCAAAGTGGGGATGGAAACAAGGGCAAGTCAAAGATTTCTCAAAAGAATGTCAAGACTAAAGTTACGGGTTTGAAAAATAAGGTTTTATCTCCATCTGTAGCATCCAAATCTTTGGGTTCATCTAAGAGGTGTGATGAATTAAAAACAAAGACTGTGTCATCAAGGAAGTGCTACAGATGTGGGAAAGTGGGTCATGTCATTGCCGAATGTGATTTGGATACTTGTAACCGATTTCATACTTTTAGTCCACGTGAAACAAGACAGTGTTTTACTTGTGCAGGAAAAGGACATATTTCAGTCAATTGTCCAAATCACAAGGTCAAGAAGAAAACTTCTGTTAATGACAGTAATGTGAAGAGGAGATGAGAATACTCAGAAAATTTGATCCTGAGTGTGTCTGGGTCAAGGAGGACAAGGTTCATAAAAGAAAATTTTTTGAAAACCAACAAAAGGTTTAAAAGAGTTTTGAAAACGACATCATCATCTGATGATAAATTTTATGACAATTTTTCTCCTAAAAGATTTTCAAAACAAAATATTAAGTCTAATTCTTTTTGGAAATCTAGACCCAGGTCAGATGATCAATTTTTTGTGAGGAAGGATGAATACTTGAAAGAAGAGTCTTCAAGTAGTTCATCGAGATCGAATGGCAGGAGGCTGTTCGGGGAGACTCAACGCCAGAATGGCGGGAGTCATCCCTTTTGGTACTGATCATATTTTGTTTTAATTTATTGTGCAGGTGGCATTCACGGGCCATATCAACAGTCGATGGATTGTTGATAGTGGATGTTCACGACACATGACAGGAGAGATCAGTTTGTTGAAAGATTTTCGTGAGATGAACGGATGTTATGTTAACTTTGCAGGTGACAAAGGTGGTCAGATTACCGGGAGTGGTAGTTTGACTAATGGTAAAGTTTCCTTTGACAATGTGAATTACTGCAAAGAGTTAACTAATAATCTTTTGAGTGTGTCGCAGATAAGTGATAAAGGTTATAAGGTTTTGTTTGATGAGAAGACATGATATGTGCTCAAACAAGGAATTCAAATTCCTGATGACTGGATTCTGATGACTGCAGACAGGTGTAAAGATTTGTATGTGTTGGACATGGTGAAGGCGAAGACGGTTAAAAAAGTTGAGACGTGTTTGGTGTCGAAGGCCACAGAACAAGATACTCGGTCTTGGCATAGGAGAATGGGTCACATACACATCAGAAAGATGATTCATCTAGTACACAATCAATTGGTTGATGGTGTACCGGTTAAACATTTCAAACTACCTGATGTGTGTGTTTCGTGTAAGAAAGGCAAACAGAAAAGGAGGTCACATAAGTCTAAAACAGTATTTTCTATTCACAAACCTCAAGAACTTCTTCACATGGATCTGTTTGGACCGATTAATGTGAAAAGTATTGGGAGTGAATCATATTGTTTTGTAGTGACCGATGATTTTTCTAGATTTTCATGGGTTATGTTCTTAAAATTTAAATCTGAAACTTATAAAAATTTTGTGTTGCTTGTGAACAGATTGGAGACATTGTACAAGTTGAGGGTTAGGCGTGTTCGATCAGACAATGGGACATAATTTAAGAATCAGAACATGGAAGCATTCTGTGATTCAAAGGGCATCCAACAGCAATTTAGTGCACCGTATGAACCACAGATGAACGGTGTAGCTGAAAGGAAGAATTGTACATTGATAGAGTCTGCTCGGACAATGCTTGCTGATTCTAAGCTGCCCATTACATTCTGGAGTGAAGCCGCAGCGACCGCCTGTTTTACTCTCAACCGAGTGCTGATTGTCAAGAGACATAACAAGACTTGTTATGAACTTCTTCAGAATCGGAAACCAAATTTGGAACACTTGGAACCTTTCGGGGCTCCTTATACCATGCTCAAGAAAGATGCTAAATTCAACTCTAAGGTTGAAGAAGGTTTCTTTCTGGGCTATAGTCTTCCCAACAAACGCGTGTTTAACAAACGCACTGGTGTTGTGGAACTCTGGTATAATGTGGATGTTCAAAGACATACACCTATACCTGAAGGCAAAGGTCCAAATTGGTTATTCGATTATGATAAACTTTTCGAGTCTTTTAATTTGTCTCCTAATGTTACTGATGATGAAATTTTGTTGTAGATGTTATGACTTACAAAATTCTGAAGATCAAGGAGTTTCTCATCAGGTTGATGATAATCATCCAACTGAGGAAGGCATTTTTGGAGCAGATAATGATGACTGGTCATCGGAGGATGATCAGGATATTTTTGAAGATGCCGTTTCTCAAGATCAAGATGAAGATCAGAATATCACAAATCTTGATCATGGTGTTGGAGTCCCGCAAGTGCCAGTGTCCAGAGTTCATGTGAATCATCCTGTGAAGCAGATTATTGGAGATCCGTCTGTTGGAGTACAGACGAGAAGGCAAGTTGCAAACGAGGAGAGTTTGTATGTTGAGCTGGAGCGAAATCATGGGACCCAAGAGTTATGGATGCATTCTGCATTTGTTTCTCAGATTGAGCCTAAATTTGTAACTGAAGCCCTGCGTGAGCCGGCCTGGATGGAGGCCATGCAAGAGGAGCTTAATCAGTTTCAGAAACAGGGAGTTTGGCATTTAGTGGATTTGCCAAAAGGTGAGAAGAAGATTGGCACCAGGTGGGTGTTGAAGTGAAAGCGAGACGATAGAGGCGTAATTGTTCGAAACAAGGCGCGTTTGGTTGTCCAAGGATTCAAACAAATAGAAGGAATTGA
Organism: Mikania micrantha; assembly: GCA_009363875.1. Classification (NCBI taxonomy): domain Eukaryota; kingdom Viridiplantae; phylum Streptophyta; class Magnoliopsida; order Asterales; family Asteraceae; genus Mikania; species Mikania micrantha. Next base: position 78,904,074 of record CM018693.1, read on the forward strand.
TTATGACGAGGTATTTGCACCTGTGGCGCAGCTTGAAGCGATTAGATTATTTCTATCTTTTGCTGCCCACAAGAAATTTAAAGTGTTTCAACTGGATGTTAAGTCTGCATTCCTTTGAAAGAGACAGTGTATGTTTGTCAGCCATCGGGCTTTGAGGATCCGATCCACTGGGATCTGGTATACCTCCTGGACAAAGCATTGAATGGTCTTCATCAGGCTCCTCGAGCTTGGTACGAGACCCTCTCGACTCACCTTATTGAACACGGGTTCAATAGGGGTCAGATAGACAAAACATTGTTTTATCGGGAAAAGGGCAAGGACATTCTCCTTGTTCAGATCTATGTTGATGATATCATCTTTGGATCTACTGATGGACAATTGTGTTTGGAGTTTAAAGAGGTGATGATTGAGAAGTTCGAGATGAGTGCTATGTCAGACATTAAGTTCTTTTTGGGTTTACAAATAGATTAGACTGATGATGGCATTTTTATTTATCAGACCAAATACATTCAAGATGTGCTAAAACGATTTAGCATGCTTGATTGTAAACCCATTTCCACGCCCATTCAGCCCAATCACGGGATTGCACCTGATATTAAGGGGGAGTTAATTGATGCTACATTATATCGTGGAATGATCGGGAGCTTAATGTATTTGACAGCCTCAAGACCGGATATTGTGTTTGCTACAAGTATCTGTGCTCGCTATCAATCAAAGCCTAAAGTTTCTCTTCTGATTGCAGTCAAGAGGATTTTACGTTATCTGAAGGGTACACCAAACACCGGTCTGTGGTATCCTAAGGATGATAACTACTCCTTTCATGCTTATAGTGATTCTGACTATGGAGGATGCAAGACTGACTCCAAATCTAAAACTGGAGGTGCACAGTTTTTGGGGGAGAGATTAGTCTCTTGGCAGTGTAAGAAACAAACATCTATTGCTACATCTACATGTGAAGCTGAATATGTAGCAGCTGCCAGTTGTTGTTCCCAAGTCTTGTGGATACAACAACAGATGAGACTATGGACTGAACTTGTTATCTACACCGATTCATGTAGATAATGAGGCTGTCGTTGCAATTACCAAGAATCTAGTGTATCATTCACGTTCCAAACATATTGACATTCGGTTTCATTTCATACGCGATTGCTATGAAAAAGAAACTGATTGATGTTGTGAAGATACACACAAATGAGCAAAGGGCAGATCTTCTCACCAAGGCCTTTGACTTCAAAAAGTGACTTGAAGTTTCATCCTTTGACTTCAAAACATCATCTTCAGACTTCTTCATCTCACTTTTGATATCAGAATCATCAAGAATGTGTGTATCTTCAGTTACATTACATCTCTTATCTACAACTTCATTCATCTGTTTGCTATCTTCAGACATTTCAGGTTCAATTGTTTTATCAGATTCTGACATTGAAAAATCCTCACTCTTTTCTTCATCACTACTTTCCATCTTTAAATTCACACTTGTCTCAATACAATCTTCAGTTTTCAGATCATCTTCCGTTCCTCTATCAACATCTTCTTTTTCTTTTTCAACACTCATACTTGCCTTTAACATGTTTCTTTGTTCATCAATCCATGAGAAATCAACAATTTTCACAATCCATGTTCCGGTTCGTCTTATCTCCAATTCCATTTTATCAACCACATCTTTGAAGTTCATTAATTTGACATGATGAATAACTTCTGTTTCCTTCATTCTTTCAACAAAATCACTCCATCGATAAGGTAAAAATTGCGTAAACTTCTCAATGATTTGTCCATCAGTGATATCAAACTGAAAATATTTCAATTCTTGCATAAGTGGTAAAAGACGATCATAAGCATCATTGATCTTCTTCGCAACATGATTGTTGTATGCAAGTTGTAACAAACTCCACTTTGCACATGAATGTGGCATTTTTTCAAAATCAGTCTTTTTAATATCTTCAGAAATGATCACCGAAAACAAGTCACACAATTCTCTTTCTTGATTAAATTCAGACATTTGATCTTCATTCAGTTTTGATGTCCCAAAATAATCATTTGATTTCAGACATGGTTTCTTGTATTGTTGGTACAATAACTTCTGGTAATTGTCATCCGCTTTGGTAATAAATGTTTCGAATGTGGATCTCCAGTTCGGATAATTATCCAAGTTGTCCAACACAAGTCCATTGTTAGCCAACCATTCCACATTCCAGTTCTTGTAAGTCATATTTAACTTTTATGTTCAGAACTTGAAAATTTAACCTCTCAAAACAAAACAGCTCAAACCTCGTCTTAACGTCCGAATTAGGTCTTGAAACCGATCCCAAATGATCCGGAAGGCCCAAAATAGGTAAACAAGGTTTACTTGAACTTTTAAAATGGTATATTTCTTGCAAAACTCTTCGAACAAACCTATTAGAGGTTCTCCCAAACCTTTTCACGAACCTTTTGAGGTTTTCACGAACCTTTTGAGGTTTTTCATGAACCTATTGAGGTTTTGGCGAACCTATGAAGGTTTTGGCGAACCTAACAAGGTTTTGGCGAACCTAGGAAGGTTTTGGCGAACCTAGGAAGGTTTTTGGCGAACCTATGACGTTTTTGGCGAACCTAGAGGTTCCCACGAACCTATTTCTTACGAACCTATGTAGGTTCGGCTCTTAGGTTCGTCAAAGGTTCGGCAGATCGCACGAACAGATCTGCAAATCACTAAAATGGCTCTAGAATCTTCATTTTTTTGAGTTAGAAGGCCTATGAGTAGTCAAAATCTTCATTTTTTCGAGGCGCATCTTTCTATCGGATCAAAACTTGCAAAAACTTGATAATTTTTCGTAGATCTGGCTTTTTGTTGACAAAAACGTGAAGAACTTCAAGAACATCTCCAAGATGATGAATTTTCTGATCAAATTACTTGAGATTGATGTCCAAATAGTCGTAAAATCGAGCCTAATGCTCTGATACCACTATAGATTTGAAGAATCGATCACGAAATTCTACGATTCGATCATAAACGTGCGGAATCCGTTTACAATTAGATTTGAATCAACAATGACAATGTAATAGATCATGAATCTAAATTCTTCATTGATATCCAAGTGTTTACAAACAATAAACGTGAAAATACAACACTTGAACAATCAAAATAAACAAAGATGAAGAGAGTCTTGATCTTGAGCTTGAGAGAGAATTTGACTTTGTGTGTGTGAATTGTGAGCTCTAGATCTCCAAATCTTCCAAGTCTACCTGTATATAGGTTTCAAAAGGTTTGCCAAACCTATAGGTTTGCCAATAGGTTTGCCAAACCTATAGGTTTGCCAATAGGTTTGCCAAACCTTAAACCATGTGAGCACCAAACCTTTTAGCCATCAATCATAGCCAAACCTTCTTGGATCTTTAGCCGAACCCTTAATCATATTCAACAGACTATGATTTCATATGCAACAAGCCAGGTTCACACATTAAATGCAGCTTTCACACAGAAAATGCACTAACAAAAATTGTAAAATAATATGATCTCATGTCAGGATCTTTCTCAAACAAAAAGATTTTATTTTTTTAGGATAGTTATTTTTGTTAAATTTGTAGTTTAATTGTTCTAAAAATTTGAAAAACTACAAAAAGATTTTAATTTTTCATCTGATGTTAAATCAATAATTTTTGATTATTTGTTTGACTTTGGAATGATTGAACATGAATTTGTTTTGAAATTTAAAGAAAAATTCAAATTTTATAAAAGGTTCGTCTGGGCTTGAGAAGGTTCGCTGAGATGGTTCGTTGATTAAGGTTCGTTGGTAATGGTTCGCTGGTAAGGTTCGTTGGTTAGGTTCGCTGGCTAGGTTCGTTAGCTAGGTTTGCTGACTAGGTTCGCTTATTAGGTTCGTTTGAAATGGTTCGGTGAAATGGTTCGCTGCAAAAGGTTCGCAGCAAAGGTTCGTGAAAAGCCCGTCAGAAAAGGTTCGTGACATATATATACAGGGTTCGCCAGAAGGGTTCGTCACTCTTATCAGATTTCTGTGTCGCGAACCTGCAAGACTGATTTTTTAGATTTTCGATTTTTTACCTTCTAGACTTTTTTCATTGATATCATTAGACTCAGAATCATCTGCTGAACATTTCTAGGTAGAAATTTCTGAATTTGACCGGTTAATTTGAGAGATCTGAGAGGTTTTAGGATTTTTAATATCGAATCTGTTTTTGGACTTAAAACTGATTAAAATCTAAAAATTTGGACAAACCATCTTCATTAATGTTGTTCATCGGCATGTTTCGAACCTGGGTGTATGATTTTTATTATCAGTTTCAAAGTTTTTAAATTTTGATTTGAAATCTGGAAAAGGTTCACTGATGAACAGGTTCGTTGAATGAACAAAGGTTCGCCGAACCTTGAGGGTTCGTCTGAATGTGATAGGTTCGTGGCGAACCTATGGATTTCAAAAGAACCGAACCTTTTGGTCAAGGTTCGTCTGACCAACAAGGTTCGTTCATTTGAAGGTTCGTTCATTCTGAGGTTCGTTCATCAGAAGGTTCGTTCATGATAAGGTTCGTTCATCAAAGGTTCGTTCAAAAGGTTTGTCTGGTTAACAGGTTCGTCTGAATTAGGTTCGCCTAGCATTAGGTTCGTCTAAGGGGGATAGGTTCGCTGGTCTACTTAGGAATTTTTTTAAATTTTTAAATTTTTGTTAATTTTTGATTAAATTTGTTTCTAATTGTTTTTATTTCTAATTGTAGATATGGCAAATCTAACTTTCGGAGACAAGCATAATGTGTGTGCTTATCTAGATCCAACAACAAGGAACGGTCAAGATTTCAGGCTTATGATAGAGTTTCTCAGGAGATCGAGGATTTATCATGCTATTTCCAACTCCTGTCAGATATATCGATCACATATTCAGAGATTCTGGGAATCTGCTAGAGTGATTTCACTTGATGATTCTTATGCGATTGATGCGAATGTGCTTGGACAAGCAATTCGGATATCAGAGGCTGACATTAGGAGGGTGTTACAGTTTGGAGGTGAACCTGATGGTATAACACTTATACCAGAGAGGCGTATCAAGGGTTGCTTTCTACGCATCCGATACTTTGGAGCTTATAACTCCATTTCTGTGAAGAAGGGAAAGCTACCGTTGCAGTACAAGTTTCTTGCTCATGTATTACTTCATTGTATCAGTATGAGGAAGGGTACTTTTGACGAGCTCAGAGATCTTATAAGGTCTGCTATGGTTGCTCTTATATTGAACAAACCGTTCAATTTTTCTGGGATGATATTCAGATATATGTCTGACAACATCACGAAGGCTAAGGATAGGTTCTACATGTATCCTAGATCCGTACAGATGTTGATAGATGAGAGGTTGCCCGAAGGCTTGCTACCCAGGGAAGCAGGAGACCTTCTGAAGCTCAAACATATGACTGATTCCAGTTTGGGTCAGGTTAGAGTATATCAGAGGACTGGGGATGCTATTCTGGAGAAATACCTGATTGGTCACTGTGCCAGGGCAAACTATGTTGCTCCTGATGAGGATGCCTGGAGACATGCTGACTCAGGATCCGACAATGAAGAAGTTGCTGCTGATGAAGATCAAGCACCACCTCCACCTCCTCCAAGGCAACAAACAATGAAAACTACTGGTCAATCATCCCGATCCACTCCTCAAGCTAAATCATCTCAAGAACAGAGCTCTCAGGAACCTTTAGAGGTTGATATGTCTGAAAAGCAGACAGAGGCTGCTGTTGCTGGTGATGATGAAGATGAATCTTTTGATACTGAGTCAGAGTATGAGATGGTTCAGGAAGGGAATCAAATGGTGAAGAGACTGAAGAAGAAGTTTGTTCAAAAGGCTGAAGAAGAAAGGGCTGAAAGAGCTGATCCTAGCTTTATTCCTGAGGATTCTGAGTCTTCTAAGCCTAAGAAGATGAAGAGAATGGCCAGGGGAGGGCCTTATGAGAGGAAGAAGGCCAAAACTGCTAAGACCACTGTGTCTTCACCTGTGTTGCCTGCCTCAGTTCCTGTTTCTGCTTCACCAGTTCTTACTTCATCAGTGTCTGTTTCTACTATTCACACTTCTACTTTACAAACTCCTGAGTTTGTAAATGTAGCTACCTTTATGCCTTCTTTTGTGGATACTACTACCGTTCCTACTTCCTTGCCAGAGACTTCTATTCCTCAGGATTCTATTCCTAGAGATGATGTGTTTTCGGGACTTGATGATTTGGGAGACATCAATTTCACTGTGAACTATGATGATACTGATCTTAAGCAAAGATTATCTATGCTCTCCAAGGAGTTTGAGAGTTATAGGAAGAATAAAGAAAAGGATGTTGCTGAGATGGATGAGCTGAAAGCTCAAATGTCCTTGATGATGAAGTGGAGAGAGGAGGGTTTGATTGAGAAAAAGAAGATGAAAGACAAAATTTCTGAGTTGGATTTCTTCATCAAATTACAATCATAAGATTTAGTTGAATTGAAGAATGAGAATACCGACTTAAGGTTCAAGATCAAAGAGTTGGAGTCAAAGACTGCAAAGTCAGAAGCTTCAAGCTCTAGAGTTGAAAAGGTGGTGGTGGATGTAGATGTTGAGATGGAGGAGAAAGAGGAGGAGAAGGTGGAAGATGAAGATGAAGAAGAAAAATTGGATTATGGAGATACTGATGTTGATGAACATCTTGATGATTATGATAATGGTGGTAATCAGGAGGATGGTGATGGTGCTGGAGGTGTGACTGGAGGTTCTGGAGAGTTGAATTCTGTTTCAGGTGCTATAGTAGTTTATTCTCCTTCAAAGGTGTCTTCTGAAGCTGTTCCTCTTAGGTTTGTGTCATCTGATAGGGCTAGGGATTGTACTGAAGTTGAATTCGAAGATTTAGATGAAATAGAACATCCCATGGCTATTCTTGATTACTCTTTGCCTACTTTCCTTGATTTGTTTAAAATGAATTCTGATATAGATTTGCAGAGGAAGATTTTTGAAATTCAAGTGGATCAAGAAATAGAAGAAGGAGAGATCATTGGTGATTATTCAGTTCAAGATTATCAAGACTTCTTAGTAAATGATGATGACTTAATGTTTGATTTTGAAGAGGAAGAAGATCTGGTTTTGTCTGATTATGATAAAGATATCATTGATGAAGAGTCGTTGAACTTAAACACTATGAAGAAAGTGTTTGAAGCTGGGAGTTTTTCAAGAAAAACTTTGGATCCTGTTAAAGAAAAGACTTTTAAAGACTTGTGGAAGGATATTGAAGAAGAGAAAAAGTACATCATTGATAATTTGCATATATTCAAGATTATGAGAGAAGTTTTAGAAGACAAAGATCCAGAAAACCTAACTAAACAATCCACAAAGTTCAAGATTGGATCTATATCCAAAATGATTGGAAGGATTATTAGTTATGGTTACTTTCACAACATTTCAGGAAGCTTAACTGGTAAAGGATGTTATGTGGTTAAACGAACTGATGGATGTCAATACTTTGGCAAAGCTTCTGATTTGATGACTCTTCCAGCATTTGAATGCAAAGATCTTTCTAGATTAAAGATGATAAAGCCCATTCAGACTCGTCACAATGAAATTTTTGAGAACTTGTTAAAGAAAGAAGCACGATTTGGATGGAGTTTATTATCACCACAGTTCAGAGAAAGATTTCATGACTATGTGAAGCCAAATGTTTTTAAAAGACCAAGACTACGAAAGATGGAACAGAACTGGAATCCATACTTTAAGTTCTGGTTCTATGATGAAAGAACATCTGAAGGTGTTATTCTTTTGAAGCAAGATGATAATTGGAGGGTTATTCGGTTGCTGGATCCTATTTGGATTGTTAATTGTTCAGAGGATGATGTTGCTTTTCTGGATACTGCAGAGATTTATGCTGAAGATGGTTATCATGATGTTGGAGTAAGTTTCAAAGATATGGCAATCCAATTTGAAACCATTGCACGAATGTGCTATACATTGGGTATTCATTCAGGATGCAAGTGGGAAAATGTGAACTATCTTTATATAGAGTTGATGCAAATTCAGAAGGAGAGAGATGAAAGAGTTGCAAAGATTGAAGCTGAGAGGTTGGCGAAGATACCACGTTCTGTTGTTATACGAGTGGTGGATAATGTTGTTGAAGAAGTTGGAGAATCTAGTGAAGTAGTTGACAGAGCTGAAGATAAAGCTGAAGATAAAGGTGAAGAAAAAGACTGAAGACTTTGATAGCAAACATTTAGGGGGAGTTTGTTAGTACATATTTGTAATTGTTTGCTATTCAAAAGTTGTATTTATTTTGATTTTGTAGAAAGGTTCGGCTAGGTTTTGCCTAAGGTTCGTCTGGCCCACGAACCTTAGCATTTTGGCAAACCTATTGGGTTGATAGGTTCGGCGAACCTATAGCCTGGCAAAGGTTCGGCGAACCTTTTGATTGTTTTCATAGGTTCGTCTAGCGAACCTAAGGGTTCGTCCAGCGAGCCTTAGGGTTCGGCTGGCAAACCTTAGGTTCGGCTACCTTTGAAAGGTTCGCTGGTCCAGTATCTATAAATAGTAGGTTTGTTTGTAGATCTGGTCAGAACTCTTGACAGATTGTTAGAAACTCTCTGTATTTTCTCTGTGTGAGAATTTTGATCTTGTAATCATTTGTTGATAATACAAGAGGTGGTTATTGAATTGCTTGTGTTCTTTGTATTTCTACATATTGACTATGGATTCCACACGTCGTTGATAGTTCGTAGGACTTCGTATTCGATCCTGATCGGTTTGACGATCTCACCAAACCAGCACATATTTACCAAACCTTTGGACTCTTCAACCTTTTCTAAGTATGTGGCCAAATTAGGAATGATAAATATGAGCTAATAAACAATTATGGTTAAGAATATGTTTCTTAAACCTTACAATAAATATATAAAAGGATAATTCTCAAGAATTGTCTTAACAACGGATATTTGATAAACCACTGATAAAGCAACCTTGGTTTCTCTCAGTGGTTATCCTAAAACATAGGTAGGATCAGTGGTTATGCTAGCCACTGTTTCATATCTATCCACAGTTATAACCATCCGTTGTTACATTTTAAACCTTCTGTGGTTTCTACCCCTTCCGAGGTCTCCATTCCTTCCGAGGTTTTTAATCTTGCAACTTATCCATGGTTAAACTTCTTCCGAGGATAAGGTTCTTCCGACATTAAAAATCTCTTCCGTGGCTAAAATCTTCTCTCTGTAGGTATCAAATTTTGGATACTTACGCCTGATTTGACCGTCACTAATCACTCTGCAAGATTAGACTCCCTACAATTAATTGAATTGACCCTCATTAATTGTTCTCACGGCTTGATAATATCTTCTCATTTTACCATCCTACCCTTCTCACCTTTAGCGACCAATGATCTTGTTTATATCAGTGGCTATCTTCTTCAGTTCTTCCATAATCACTTGATAAAGCCTCTTGATCATCTTTTGATCAAGAAAATCTCTTCTTTCAAATTCAAAAAATTCAAAATGCTACTTATGGTGAAGGACAAACGCTTGTCAGGCATGTCGCCTGACACGACGCACTTACATTGTTTTCGTCTGAGCTTGATGCTCATGATGATGGTGTAACGGCATCGGACCAAGCTTCATTCCTAACAAAGCTTTGTCTGTACATCAGGGTGTGCATGAACGTACTCATTTTTCCTTTGTCTTTCTCTCTATTGCTCACATGTTTGTCCAGCGGGTAAAAACCCTAAGGTAAAACTCTCGGTAAGTTATAAGTAGTGGTGGTTTTTCTTTATTAAAACCGCACTCATTTGCAACGGTTACACTTCTCTGTCTTTACTCCTCTAAACTTAAGGCAAAAAATTGGTAAACCTACTTTGCACTTGTAACTGCTCTTCACTCATCATCGCAACAATGGCGTCTGAAGCTTTGAAAATCAAGCCGATTCACAATCTCGAAGCCTACCTTGTTATGTCTTCTGAGTACCCTCAGAGTGACGAAGTGATTGACATTCTAGTAAACTTCGTCTTTCATACTGCTCTCATCATCGATCCTCCTATCTCAGAAGTTCCTCTAAACCAGGTTTGGGCAAACTCTACCTTGGTGTCGAAGGATGACTCTGTTGAAAGCATCTCTTCGGTGGTCGCTGGTCAACAAGTAACCCTCTCTCCCTCCAAAATAAGTGTTGCCCTAGATCTGAACGACACCGAGGCACCTACCACTATTTCTTTAAAACTCCTTCATAATGTTTTTGTTCAGTGTGATTATCAGGGAGACCTGAAAAATAGGACCTTGTACAAAAGCCTTCTTCTACCCTAAGTACAAGTTTCTTTATCACACCATTTTACAATGCCTTTCTCAAAAGACGACTAGTTGGAGAGAAATGTCGCATGACATGCAATATGTTATGTATGCTGTTCTGTCCAATGAAAAAGTCCACTTGTCAAAAATAATTTTTGATCATTTGGTACATCACCAAAAGAGCCCCAAATTTTTATTGTATCCTATGTTTGTAATTGTTGTCTTTTTGCTAAGATCAATAATGCTTGTCATGTTGCTCCTCTCTCTACTATCAAGAACATCGACAAACAAGTGTTCACTAGGTTGAACACTGGAGCAAAACACATGGATGAAACTGAGGATACAACCATCTTTGGTGAACCCACATCCACCTCCTCTTCCACACCTGTAAAGGTACTAGCCAAAAGGAAAACATCAACCAAAGCCTCTAAACCTAAAAAGGTCGAAAAGACTATTCAGGAAGATGAGATCCCTGAACATGTCTATGTCCCCACTGGACAGATAGATACATATGTTCCATCCTCAAAGGTGAATCAAGCATCTCTTCCTCATCTAGCTCCTCATCAATCCTCTCAACGGGATGATGTTGTACTCCAAATGGGACCCCTTACAAACCACTGAAGTGTTACTTGAAACTCAGATGGCAGTCCACTCTCCCAAGGAAACCTCTGCTTCTTCTCCACGAAAAGCCCTTCACCCTATTACCCATGTTCTCCATGAGATTGATTATACCTGTGAACAAATTGGTTCTCCTCCCCTTTCACCAATTGAGGAACAGCCCTATCAAACTTTGCTCAAACTAATCCATCTCCTACCCATGGAGGAGAGGATGAGATCAGGGTGTCCATTCCATCTATACATCATGATCATATATCTGGAGCATCCATCTCATATGAGAGCCCAATAGGACCTCATCTGGATGGATCAGGCAATAAGACTCCGGGTATGGCAACAGCCCATTAAGTTCTTGAAACTGAGGGCTGGAAATCCCCGGAACCAAGAAAAAGGGGTCCATGACATTCCTAAGATGGACTCAGGTAATGATAAAACTGACTCATCAGTCAGGGATTCAGATGATATCCATAAAAGGATGGACGAATCAGATCTTAAATTCAAGGAGTTGACAGATTCTGTTGCTCATATTCAGGCTGATGTGGCCAAGCTCACTGAGTTAGTCACAATACTCTTGAATTAGCAAGTCCTGCAACCACAATCCATGCCAATGCAGGTACCTTCACTTGAAGGTACCCCACACATTCCACCTACTTCCACTGCACCTACCTTCTCAAGCCAAGCTTTTCAAGAAGTGTTGAACCCAATTCTTAATGCCCATCTCACCACCATGTTCACCAACTTTCAAGGATTTCCTCACCACTCAAAAGATACAACTGGATCTACTGAAAATTTCAGTAGATTCCAAAATCTCTTCTTTACAGCATGAAGTATCTAACCATACTCTTTTTCTAGAATCTCTTATAGGGATAGCTCCTCCTCCTCCTTGGTTCAAGGAACATGCTGATGAAGCCAAAAAAAGAGAGAATGAAAGGCTCTTGTCTGCAGCCCAAGCTGCCAAGAGGGCAGAAGACTAAACAGAGCAAAGGAGGATGAAGGAAATAAGATTGAAAAATCAGGAGGCACTCCTCAAAGCTGCACTAAATCAGCAGCATCAGACTGAGACTGCTAAGGCTAGCTCTGAGCAGAAACAAAGGGAAGCTGAAGCTCTAGTCAACACTGGGGCATCTGGGGTCTCTAGAAAACCCAAGCCCTCCAAATCTGGTCCCACTGAGCCAATAAGATCCACAATCTCTGCCCTTTCTTCCTTTGCCTCAACCACTCAGGACATACCAATTCCAATTGGTTATGTCCAATCTGAACATAACTCAATCTTTCCCAAATAGATTTCTCTCACCATATCTATCCCTTCTTCACCCGTACACACAAATAAAAAAACTCGCCTACCCTTTTTCCAAATTCTGCTTCTCAAACCCTCCTAGAACTATCCTCACATACCTCCCTTCCTACTACTCTCAATGCATCCAAAATTGGCCAAAAACCGGCTCCCATAATCACTCAGTCTTTCTCAAGAAGACAAAAGAGTGTGGACAAAAAACCCAAAACCCCCACAGAAAAACCCAAGAAACCTTTAACTCCCATTCTGGAACCATGCTCAGACTTAAATGATGATCAACCTATTGCCTCTCTTATTCCAAGAAAGAGAAGGCTCATATTGGCTGATGATGATGATGAGTTTGACTTACCCAAAACCACCACAGCTCCCTCACCAATAAAGTCAGCACATGCTGCAAAATCACAAACTTCTCCGTTGAAGGATCATATTCTCCTGTAAGGATATTCCCTTCTGATGAAGACCTTCAAGAGACAAAGCATGAAGAAACTGAAAAGGAAACTAAAATCCTAGCTAGTCTAGAAGCCACTGGTCTCTCAGGAGATGATCTGGCCAAGACCTATCATGAACAAATAGCCTTGATGGATCAACAGCAAAATGAAACCTATCAGGCTGAAAGGGAGCAACTGATCAAGTTTCTACTGGATGAAGGTAAGTACAAAGTTGAAAAATTCAGCAATTTGGATATCACCAGCCTAAGAAATGAAGCTGAGGTTTTGTCCAAAAGAATAAAGGTAGACATCAAGAAGAAAAAGACCATTGAGCAAAGAAGAAAAATAAAACACATCCTCATCCAAAACCAATGGGGACCAAAGAACACTATAACAAGATGGAGAGATGATGTTCTGTTTGATGAATGGTCAAAATTCAAAAGAGTGAACAGTGATCATCCTGAGCTTTGGAATGAAGCCACTTCACCCTTCACACTACAGTGTCCCAGCTCAAGGATGCCAATCCAAGCACATTGCTTGACCATCTGCTCAATGCACCTATGGGAAGCCTAGGTGTTGGGTCTGCAGAATCTCCATCTTGTTTCAACTTCAGACCTTGGGTTGAAGTTGAAAAGGAAATTCTTCCTTATCTTCTGATAAACTACGAGCCTCGTCAGCATGCTGTAGTAAAGAAAGCACTTGATTCCAAAGATCAAGTAAAAAGAAGAGAAATAATTCACTGACCTGCTGGAGCTCCTCGTCCTTTAGGTCCATCTTCTAAATCCCATCCTCCTCAGATCAAAAATTCAACAACCAGAATAAAAAGATGGTTCTATGACTCTGTCTCCAAGAACATGATAATTGAAAGATACAATGGATCAAAATCCTTCTTCTTAGATTAGGATGAAATTCTCAATCTACCAAAGAATGATCTGAAGGAACTGCAGCATATGAATCTGGATAATGCTGATACAGAATATGAAGTCCTGAACTATGTGCGGACTCTTAGAAATAAAATTAGTCTAGATCTTAGACAAAAATAAATGGTTTTGGCTTCATCAGTCCAGAGGGAGATTGTTGGAAAATAAGGACTGATGAGCAAAACCACTGAAGCCAGACAAAGGAATAAAACCGCGGATTGACCAACTGCGGATACTTCTATTTCGGAAACCTTCTCTTCGGACTGAAGAACTGCTTCAGCATCGGAACATCAACAGCGGAAGATTTGCCAAAAAGAACTTCCGCATATCTTCTCTGCATCGGAAGACATTAGCTGACCATGATCCCTTCAGAAGATAACCATTTCTTAGGAAGAAAGCCAATGATTCGGAAGACAATCTCCGATTCCGAAATAACTGATTGTTCAATCAGCTTCCGATGAACACCTTCCGAAAGAACAACCATTGAGCCTCAACACAACTATCACAACTTCAGAACAACTGAAGAATTCTGAAGACACCTAAAGACTCTTGTTTCCGTTGTTGTTGACTTTGTATTAGTTGTACTATTCTTATGATTCATTGTCTGTAACAGTGTCAGTTAATTGTCTTATTACTTCTTGTCTTGTAACTCTGAATGTTGGGTATTTAAGTCCCAACATTCCCTAAGTAAATCGAATTATTTCCCCAAAATTCCTTGTGCTATTATTTTGTTCTTCTCTCTTTCTAGCAAAAACTAAACAACGAAAATAACTAAGTATTAAACTTTAGAGGGAGCTAATACCAAAGCTTTGACAGTGTGTCTAAAGTATTTGTTCCTGATTAAACAGCCTCTCTGAGTTTTCAACATAATTATAACTTACCGAAATATTGATTGCCTACTTCCAGGGATTCAAATTTAATCAACTTGTACCCACTAGTTATGCCTTCCATAGCAGCTCGTAAAACAAGTCTATCAACTACTTCATACACTTGCTGAGTTTCTGCATATAGATTCAAAAACATTATGTAATGTAGTACACATCCAAAACCCATCAGTATTGCATCATAGATTAGTATCCAATGCATCCACTTTACCTATTGCTTATTTTAAATTCAACAATCTAATATTAGTATCAAATCCCTTCGTGTAGGACTAAAAGCAAGTCAAATTAAGATCTACTACTAACTAGCATTACCTCAAAGGCCTAAGTAATGCCATTGGTTTTGACCAGAAAATTACCGAAAATTTGGTTTGACGTTTTGTCCTGAGAGAATCTGAGCGGCGGCGTAGTAAGCACGTAATGTGTCTTCGGATGAGTCAAAACTACAAAGCCAAACCCTAGTTTTCTTCCAAGGATATCTGATTTCAAAGGAGAATCGAACCATGTTCGCTTTCTCACCACTCGAAACTTAACTTCTAGTGCAGGCTCAGATCCGTAGATGAGTAGATCGGTTGGCTTAATCGTCGGCGTTGTTCATCCTCTTTGCATAAATGGTCAAGAAAATGGGGATACATGTTAGATTGTGAGGATAGTGATGGAGAAGAAGATGATGATGAGCGGAGTTCAAAGTTGAAGGTGTGTGTTTTAGGGTTTTTAGGCAGGACGGGAGTGGAAGATAGAACGCTCTACCTGATGATTTTGAATTTTGAAGGAGTGTTGAAAGTAGTTCTGGTTTGAGAATTCATAAATTTGAATTTTGAATAAGTTGAAAGTTGTTTTAGGAAAGATAAAAAGACTCAAATCCGACTAGTAGCAGCAAGCTAAACTGATTTAAGAACTTATGCATTAAACATTTGTGCATTCAACATTGATCTTTGTACATCTCTTTATTTTAAGACATTTTTCTTCTTTCTCCAATATTCTTTATAAAGTAGTAAAGATATATTTATATTTATATTTATATTTATATTTATATTTATATATATATATATATATATATATATATAGTTAAATGCCAAAATGGTCCCTATGTTTATATCAAAAATGCCATTTTACTCCCTAAATAAAATTTGTTGCCATTTTAATCCTTGTGTTTTAATTTAGTTGCCAATATAGGGACTATATTGGCAACTAAATTTCAAACACAAGAATTAAAATGGCAACAAAAATATAGACGAAGGACTATATTGGCAACTAAATTCAAAGACAAGGATTAAAATGGCAACAAATTTTATTTAGGGACTGAAATGACATTTTTGATATAAACACAGGGACTTTTTGGCATTTAACTCATATATATATATATATATATATATATATATATATATATGTCTAGGTTATACACCCGTGTAATACACGGGTGTGCGAATATTTTCTTCTTTCTCCAATATTCTTTATAAAGTGGTAAAGTTATATATAATATATATGTATGTATGTATGTATATGTATATATAGATATATGTATATGTATACATATATATATCTATACTCCTTTATAATGCATATTGGATGGGTTAACCCATGGGTTTTAAGAGATTAAGAGTTGTACAATGAATAAAGCAATATGTACAAGTGTTTTATGCAGAAAATCAATACATGACAGATTCATGGATCTTGGATGGGTCGGGTATTCAAAACTCAAAGGGAATGATTATGTATTTGCTTTCGTTTACTTGGAAAAAAAATCACCAAAGAAGAAATGGATGAAGGTCTTGAAAGAGAAACCCACGCTCCAATTTCAAAATTCAAATCCGCCCTTCTCAAATGGTACCTAAAAGTTGCTCCAGTCAAGAAACTCAGCTCCAAATCCCTAAAGCGCTCACTCGATCTCCATTCTTCGGCTCACTCGCAGTTGCTCCTCCCGATCCCAACAGGTTTCGTTCTAACCCTAATTTTGATTTCATAATATACATACATTCATTGTCATTCTAATATCATCATCTAATTGTTCTTGACTTGTTTTTCTACAGCAGGAGGATACGCACGACCAGCAAGGTTCATGTCGTCCGAGAACAACAATGCTTAAGTTCATGAACTCCGAGAACAACAATGCTTAAGTTCATGTCGTCCGAGAACAACAATGTCTGGCAATCGCAGGAGCCGGAAGCGAGATTGTTGTCTGGAGAAGATAATTTGATGCATTTGAATTAGAATGACACATACGAAATGGTGGAAGTCATCGTCTCTTCAAATGGCTATAATCAGGTTGATTTATGTTACATAGCAACTAATATATGATTGTGCATGCAAACAGATGATTTGTATATGGTGACCCAGCCGGTGGCCGCTTTTAAACTTGGTTGATGTTCATTGTTCTGTATTTTTGTTTGGTTGGTGAATCATGTAGGAAAGAAATATACACCATTTATAAATGAGGTTATGCTAGAATAAATTTACTTTGTTTATTAATGTTGATTGATATGAAAGAGCCTTCAATCTTTTGTTGTATTTTGTAATACTGCATCTTCAAATGAGTTGCTGCAAACGACTGCAATATGTTGCACACATGTTGCTTGATCATTTGTCTCAAATTAAAAGTTGTTTTCCTTATGCTTCACTAAATCTCATTTATTATTAATATTGATTGTTTTGAATGGGCCATGATTGTTTTGTCGTATCTGGAAGATGGAAGATGGGCGATGGGCGATGGGCGACAAATGGAAGACGGAAGATGGCCGACAAATATCGGAATCGTTGTTGTTGTGAATCTTAAGGGTTTAATGGAAGATGGAAGATGGGCGACAAATATCGGCAAATCGGCTCTTAGAAACTTCTACACAAGAACTTGATGAGTTTATGAACGAGGTAATATGTATTCACATGTTTCAGGTGACTAATATTAAATTGATTAGAACTCTATTACTCATTCACATAGGTGGCTGAAATTAACTGCTTAATTCAAGTATTTGTCAACTAATCAAAGTATGTAATTTGATTATAACTTGAATTTAACCTTTTTGATGTGATAAAATGTTTATTTTGATAATTTAATTTCCCTTGCTATGTATCTTCATCAAATAGTAGTTCAGTTACCACATATGTGTTCAATTTTAGAAATAGAACTTCAGAGATGCGTTTAATACCTAGATATACTTTAGCACGTTGAGTTCATACTTGGAATTAAATGCTAAATTTGTCTTCTTGTGTTTTTCATAAATTCACTAGTTGTATATAGTTTGACGTATGCATGTGATTTGGTTAGAAATGGAATAATCTGAATGCGATAAATATTCTGTTGATATTGAATTCTATTGTCTTCAATCGAATGGTAGTTCAATTGCTAACTTGTGTTCAGTTTTAGAAGCAAAATTCATGATTTCATTAAAACGTTAAGTTTTCTTTTGAAATTTAGAGGTATTTGAGAACAATGAATTCATATGCATTGATCTCCTTCATCAAAATCCATGTCATTTTTAAAGATAGATGTAGGTGAGCATATTTGCAGGTTTTTGATCTATCAAAATCTCAAAACAAGGAACAAGCACACCAGTTGTTACTTGCTCATCCACGGCCGCCAAAGACAGTTTATTAGAACTGTTGTTGAGCAATTTAACTCATTTCATTTACCATTTGTTTAATTTTGTTTTTTACAATGAAAGCGTTTTGGTTACCTTTTTTGTTTATCTTGTAGTTACAGATACCCCATGTTTAACCACTTCAAGGTCAACATGCACATCCTCTGCTCCAAGTCGGTCAACCAGGTCAACAATATTCAATACAATCACTTTCTAGGCTGCCCCATCTTGCTCAGAACAAAGTGCCACTTGGGTTCATGCAACAATCTCAAAACCAACCATCTTCTTCATTAGTTCCCAGCAAGTATGCTACACCATCACTTCCTCTACAGCCTCGGTTTAAAACTCCACTGTCAGATCAACATCAAGTTTTACGTTATCCAACATTATCAGGACCATCAGCTTCCAGAATTCTTTAGTCTTTACATCAACAACAAAAATCACTGTTAATTGTTCCTATTCAACCTTCTATCCGACCCATAGGGTCCCAATAAATACTTATCATGCAATATGTGAATATTGGGATCATCTGTCACGTAGAATATTTCTTTGTTTGTCTATTTTCTGTCAAGTTTTAATAATGACAAAGATCAAGTTGTTCATCCTCATAAACAATTGAAAATGGAGGATGGAAGGGCTGCATCTGTCATGTATTTGTTTCACAAGCACACACGCACACGCACAAGCACTTAGCCTGGTTGGTTGATGAGCTGAAAGTTGTTCATTTCGATCTTATAATGCATAATATTAGCTTAATAATGCATAATACTAAAGTTGTTTCACTTGAAAATGATTGATTCCATTTGAAAATGATTGATCTATTAATTGTTGCAAAGTGAATTGCTTTTCCTTATCTTCGGTAAGTCCTGATTAATTGCATCATTGTTTATTTCAAAGTTGTATGCATCCACTTTTGTTGTTACCTTTCTCATGTATGCAAAGTGATGATTTTTACTAATAAATTCACATAATTAATGACTTCGGCAACTTATTTTACATGACTTCAGTTTATAATTACAAAACAATACTAATTTATCTTTTTCACCTCTTATCTTATTTGTGTTATCTCTTTTATATATGCAGGTCAGCCTTTTATTCAACCATCGAGCTCTATAGTCTTCTAGAGGTAAGTGGTTCTTTTAATGATCAAGTGAACCAAATTTACCATAGGATATTATCAAATGTGCAGGTGAACATACTTGATCAGTCTCTTGGGAGAATGTTATTTTTTATTCTTATTCTTATTCTTATTTTATTTGTATTATTTATATTTTTTTGGGATGCAAGGCTATGTGTTTTATTAAATCTCAAATTCACATGTATTTTCTTTGTTAATTTAGGTGTAATGGCACATATGATAGCCAGGAGGTGGCTATCAAGATGCTTAAGGCCAAGAACATAACCACTAATATACAATAGGAGTTTGCCTAAGAAATTTATATCTTGAGGTTTGTCAATCATATCCTTCAAAACTTTAGGGTCATTTATACACTTTTACCCTTTTGAAGTATACAGAAAAATCATGATTAGCTTCTTTTATGTTTTTCATCATTAGCTGTAAACACGTATCAAATTCTAATTGTCGTTGCTATCGCATTGCACGGTTATTCTTTGATTTCATGGTGATTTTTTTATTATTACGGGTCAAGTAATCCATTTTGGATGGTCAATTTCATATTCACCTTACTTTGGCCTAATTTTATGTCTTCTACTTTGGTCAATTTCATGTTTAATTTACAAATTGTTTTTGATTAATTTTCATGTTAAATTTATAAAATGTTTTTGATTTGTTTTTTATTAATTTGTCTTGTTTAATTTATAGATTGTTTTTTTTTCCTGGTTGTCGCATATGCCATGAAGAAAGTGAAAGATCTTGAAAATGTTTGCATGGAACAAGATGTAGAGACTGAAAAGTTGAATAAATTGTGAAGTTATGACAGTTGTTACATCTCAAAATCTTATTGATGAATTCAAACGAGATGATTGAGAAAATAACTTAAAACGAGTACAACTTTCTAAATATTCATTACCGCAGCATCGCGCGGGTTCTCAACTAGTGTGTATATATATATATATATGTATGTATATATATTGGTCTAGGTTATACTCCTGTGTAATACACAGGCATGCGTATAAAAAATAATGTAATTTTATAATTATGTCTTCATGAATTTACATAATTAAAATAATTTTATTACACGTGTTAAATATACATGATTATATTAATACTAATAATATTAGTTATACATTTTTTTACATAGACGTATTAAAGATTTACACATGTTAAATATTTGAATTTTTAAATTATTTGTTTAAAATAACATAATACATATTTTTCGAAGACGTTTTATAAAAAATGAAAGAGTTGATTCATAATTTAATCATATTATTTAATAAGTAAAATAAAATCATTCATATTTAATAGGAGAGAGAAGATAAAAAAAATTATTATGAGAGAGAGGAAGGAAAAAAATCTTTAAGTGGCCTAGAATGTTGACTGAAACATCACTGTATTTCAGGTATTGTCATTTCATCTATACTTTTTATTGATAGGACTTGTTATGATCATTTGACATCTTAGATTTGATTGATGATATTATTATTGTTATGCATTAATGAGAACATATGATTAATAAGCATTAAACCACGGGGAAGTTTAGTTTGGAATACAACTAGACTGAACCGTAGTGTTTATTGTAGTTGAATGAATATGATATGATTTGCTTTCATTTGGAATGGTAGTAGTGTAGGATTCTATCATCAAATATAGGCAAGGGTATAGTCATGGTCTATTGAAGAGGTGGTGGACTGGCAGATGGATAAGTTACGACTGATTCCTATGTATGCCTTATACATAAGCTTTCTTTGGTTTATCATGAGTATGTCAATGTTGACGATTTGGTGAGGAGAATATGATGTTGTTTTGAGTTGTTAAAGGTTATGGTTTAGTCACTAAATATAGTCAAGCATACATGGTCATGGTTTATCTAAATGGTGGTGGGACGACGGCTGGATAGGTTGCGATCGACTCCTACGTATGCCCTATACATAAAGTTATTTCGATATATCATGGATGTGTCAGTGATATGATTTAATGGGGATATGGATTGGAAAATATATAATTGATAAACATATTAAATTACAATAAAATAATGAAAGCGATAATGAAAACGTTTACGCGATGGTGAGGTCAAAGATAAAACTTAAAATGTGAATGTTATTTCAGAAATGATAGCCGAATAGTGTGTTCGCGTGAGTCACGATTCACATGAATACATTTATCAGAAATAATATTCTTGAACGATATTCTATGAATCGTAAATCAAGTTGAAATACAATACGAACGTTGTATTTATAAAGGTGACGATCTTTATAAATGCATAAGTAAGTAACGCGTTTCAACGAGATAACCGAAATAGTATTTACGATATTTAAATTAATAAAGAGGATTTAAAAATGTTTACTAGGAATTAACACCTTAAAAGATTTTAAATGTGCTGGTGGCCAAGAATGAAGAATGATATAGCTGAGTATGTAGCCAAATGCCTTAACTGCGCAAAAGTCAAGGCTTAACACCAGCGATCTTCGGGATTGTTAATAAAACCAGAAATACCGATGTGGAACAGGGATAGTATATCTATGGATTTTATTACCAAACTCCCACGAACCGCAAGTGGTCACGATAGTATATCGGTGATAATAGATCGGTTAACCAAATCGGCTCATTTCCTACCGATACGCAAAACGTACCCTGTGTGGAAATTAGCTCATATGTACGTAGATGAGATTGTTAGCTGGCATTGAATTCCCTTAAGCATAATATCGGATCATGATGCTCTATTCACTACACGATGTTGGGAATCATTGCATGAGGCTTTTGGAAAACGATTGGATCTTAGCACGGCTTATCATCCTCAAACAGATGGACAAACGAAGCGGACGATCTAGACAATAGAAGATATGTTAAGATCTTGTGTCATCGATTTCGGTAGGAACTAGGATAGCCATCTTCCATTAGTCGAGTTCTCGTATAACAACAGTTATCATGCGAGCATTGGTATGGCACCGTTTGAAACTCTTAATGGTATAAAATGTTGGTCACCTATCTGTTGGAACGAGATCAGTGAATCGTAGATAACGGGTCTCGAAATCATTCAAGAAAAGACCGACAAGATTTAGTAGATCCGTGAGAATTTGTTAGCTGCTCACAGTTGACAGAAGAGTTACGCGGATAAACGTCGTAAGCCTTTAGAGTTTCAAATTGATGATATGGTATAAGTTATGGTCTCGCCATGGAAGGGAGTCGTGCGATTCGGGAAGAAGGGTAAGCTTGGTCCACGTTATGTTGGCCCTTTTAAGATTCTTGAATGAATCAGGAAGGTTGCCTATAAGCTGGAGCTTCCTCCTAAGCTCAATAATGTACACCCGACCTTTCATGTGTCAAATTTCAAAAAAATACTTTGCTGATCAAGATCTTCAAGTACCGCTTGATGATATCCGCATCGACGGTACTATGCATTTTGTTGAAAAACCAGTCGAGATCATGGACTGTGATGTTAAGAAACTCAAGCGCACCCGAATCCCAATTGTCAATGTACGATGGGAGTCGACGCGTGGTCCAGAGTTCACCTGGGAACGGGAAGATCAGATGAAGCTTAAGTATCCACACTTATTCACTACAGTTACTCCAAGTTGAATTTCGGGACGAAATTCTCTCAACTAGGGGAGACTATAACATCACTGTATTTCAGGGATTGTAAATTCATCTATAATTTGAATTGATAGGACTTGTTATGATAATTTGACATTTTAGATTTTATTGATGATATTATTATTGGTATGCAAGGATGAGAATGTATGATTAATAAGGATAAACCATGGGGAAGTTTAGTCTGGAATACAACTAGATTGAACTACAGTGTTTATTGCAGTTGATTGAATATGATATGATTTTGGTTTCATTGGTACTGGTAGTAGTGTAGGATTCTATGACCAAATATAGCCAAGGGTATAGTCATGGTCTATCGAAGAGGTGGTGGGCTGGCGGCTGGATAAGTTACGACTGATTCTTACGTATGCCCTATACATAAGCCTTCTATGTTTTATCATGAGTATGTCAGTGTTGAGGATTTTGGTGAGGAGAATATGAGGTTGTTTTGATTTGTTAAAGTTTATGTTTTAGTCACTAAATGTAGTCAAGGACACATGGTCATGGTTTATCGAAATGGTGGTGTTACGGTGACTGGATAGGTTGCGACAGACTCCTACATATGCACTATACATAAACATATTTCGATCTATCATGGACGTGTCAGTGATATGATTTAGTGGGGATAAGGATTGGGAAATCTATAATTGATAAGCATATTTAATTAAAATAAAATAATGAAAGCGATAATGTAAAATTTTATGCGATGGTGAGGTCAAAGATAAAACATAAAATGTGGATGTTATTTCAGAAATGGTAGCCCAATAGTGTGTTCGCGTGAGTAACGATTCACACAAATACATTTATTAGGAATAATATTCTGTAACAATATTCCATGAAACGTAAATCAAGTTGAAATGTGATGCGAAGTTGTATTTATAAAGGTGACAATCATTATAAATGCATACATAAATAACGTGTTTCAACGAGATAACCGAAATAATATTTACGATACTTAAATTAATAAAAAGGATTTAAAAACGTTTGCTAGGAATAAACACCTTAAAAGATTTTCAATGTACTGAAGGCCTGAAATGAAGAAGGATATAGCTGAGTATATCGTTCGAGATTTTTAGTAAAACCAACGTCCTTCGAGATTTTTAGTAAAACCAGAAATACCCATGTGGAAGTGGGATAATATATCTATGGATTTTATTATCAAACTCCCATGAACCGCAAGTGGTCACGATAGTATATGGGTGATAATACATCGGTTAACCAAATCGGCTCATTTCCTACCAATACGCAAAACGTACCCTATGCGGAAATTAGCTTGTATCTACGTAGATGAGATTGTTAGCCGGCATGGAATTCCCTTAAGCATAATATCGGATCGTTTTGATCGATTCACGTCACGATTTTGGGAATCCTTGCATGAAGCTTTTGGAACACGATTTGATCTTAGCACGGCTTATCATCCTCAAATGGATGGACAAATGGAGCGGACGATCAAGACATTAGAATATATGTTAAGAGCTCGTGTTATGGATTTCGTTTGCAACTGGGATAGCCATCTACCATTAGTCGAGTTCTCGTATAAGAACCGTTATCATGCGAGCATTGGTATGGCACTATTCGAAGCTCTTTATGGTAGAAAATGTCGGTCACCTATCTGTTGGACCGAGATCAGTGAATCACAGATCCAGGGTCCTGAGATCATTAGGAAATGACTTACAAGATTCACCAGATCCGTGACAATTCGTTAGCTGCTCACAGTCGACAGAAGAATTACGCGGATAAACGTCGTAAGCGTTTAGAGTTTCAAATTGATGATACGGTATTACTTAAAGTCTCGCCATGTAAGGGAGTCATAGGATTCGGGAAGAAGGGTAAGCTTGCTCCACGTTATGTTGCTGGAACTTCCTCCTGAACTCAGTAATGTACACTCAACCTTTCATGTGTCAAATTTGATTAAATGCTAAGCTGATCAAGATCTTCAAGTACCGAATGATGATATCCGCATCGACGATACTATGCATCTTGTTGAAAAACCAATCGAGATCATGGACTGTGATATTTATAAACTCAAGCGCAGCCGGATCCTAATTGTCTAAGTATGATGGGAGTCGACGCGTGGTCCAGAGTTCACCTGGGAACGGGAAGATTAGATGAAGCTTAAGTATCCACACTTATTCAATACAGTTACTCCAAGTTGAATTTCGGGACGGAATTCGCTCAACTAGGGGAGACTGTAACATCACTATATTTCAGGTATTGTCATTTCATCAACACTTTGTACAGATAGGACTTGTTATGACAATTTTACATTTTGGATTTGATTGATGATATTATTATCGATATGCATTGATGAGAACACATTATTAATAAGCATAAACCATGAGGAAGTTTAGTTTGGAATACAACAAGACTGAACCATAGTGTTTATTGTAGTTGAATAAATATGATATGATTTGGTTTCATTGGGAATGGTAGTAGTGTAGGATTCTATCACCAAATATAGGCAAGGCTATAGTCGGTCTATCGAAGAGGTGGTGGGCTGGGGGCTGGAAAAGTTGCGACTGATTCCTACGTATGCCCTATGCATAAGCTTTCTTTGGTTTATCATGAGTATGTCAGTGTTGACGATTTGGTGAGGAGAATATGAGGTTGTTTTGTGTTTTTAAAGGTTATGGTTTAGTCACTAAATATAGTTACGGACACTTGGTCATGGTTTATCGAAATGGTGGTGGTACTGCAGTTGGAAAGGTTGCGACCGGCTCCTACGTATGCCCTATACATAAACTTATCTCAGTCTATCATGTATGTGTTAGTGATATGATTTAGTGGGGATAATGTGACATCCAGTACCTGATCGTCCGGCAAGTCCGTACGGTATGTGTACTTTCACAATTTACTGTGAGTAAATACAATGTATGAATAGTGTGTGTGATAACATAACTTAAGAACACAAGCAACAGTTGTACGTGTTTAAGTGAAAACTTAAATACTTTAAGTACAACAACTCATGATGAACAATAGTTGTTTGTATTTAGGTGAAAACCTAAGTACAGTTAATACAACAAATCAAGAGAAGCAACAGTGTACAAGCAAACGACAAGAACATATCGGTTGCGATCTGATATCCATAGATGACAGGAATCAGATTGCCGATAATTCATTATGAAAACAATGTGAATTCAAAGAAAACAATGTGAAAACAGGAAGTGTAGTTGAGTCCGTCAGTGAGGAAACACAATTCAGAACATAAATGAAGTGTTATTTCAGAATAACAAACTGACAGTGTGTTTGCGTGGGTGACGATTCACACAAACATATCTATGAGTTTAATGTTCTGAAATGATGACTGGAAAGTAGAAAACAAAAGTCAGAAAGGGAAACCATCGTCGTCTTCGTTCGGGTGACGATTAGAACGAATACGCGCGAAAGTGACGCGTTCTGACGAAACGAAATCGAATAAACAATTCGAACGATAATAAAATAAGAAAAATAATTACAACACATTTATTAGGAATCACAATCTTTAAAACTTGAAAATAAATCCTTTCTTATCTGAGAATTGTAAAATACGCGTAACATGCCGGAAACACAAAGAAAACGCGAACCGAGCAAACGAAACGAACCCGAACACCCTCGGGGTGAAAGACTCATCTTCTTCATTTAATTCCTCCACTTTCTCTCTCTAGAACCTCATTCCCGGTTCCCTCTCTCTCTCTCTAAAATCTTGAACTTCAAACAACCATAACTTGCTCATTTCTTAACGAAATCGAGTGATTTTTGAGCCAAATCGAAGCTCTCGACCTCCTCTACACGAAAAGTACAACCGATCTGAAACAAAAACCAACTAAAACGAGGTAATATGTGATGAAAAGTAGCGAAAATTAGGGTTTTCAACCCACCTTGTTCGACCCAAGCCCTAACCGGCTAAAACTACCTCAAAATCCACCAACTCTACGTAAACACATCAAGGGAAATGGGGTGGGTGCTACCTTGTGAATGGCCGTGAAACCCGACTAAGACAGGGCTGGGATCAACTGGGTTCAGACCGGCCGAATGAACCTTGCCGACTGACCCAAGACCGACCTAACCAACCAGCCGGCCGAATGGCCCTATTCGACCACCACACCCATTCGACCAACCCCTTCATTCGCAAACCCCTTTGATTCGGTCCCCACCATTCGCAAGTGGATCTATTCGGCTAGGGACCCTCATTCGACCATCACCATTTGGTCACACCCATTTGGCTGGTCACAATAGTTCGACCACCCTCACCCGGACAAGTTGCATTCCACTCGGCCCAAATCAACGCCTTCGGCCCATGGGACAGATTTCGCCCATTTAACCGGTCCATAGTGCATTGGTTCGACCCATATCACATTTGGCCCATAATGTGGTTCAGCTCACCTAACTAATGACGTAACAAACACATTTTGTTGATAACCATGCATGAGATTTTACTACAAAGGTGGTATAATTTTGGACTTAATGCATTCATAACACCTAAAACATTAAGTTTCACAAGGTTAACTTCATGGTTATTTACTAACTATTTGACAACCTATTCAAGTTCTCACAAGGTGTTAAGGATTTATAACCTTTAAACAAAAACTTAAGTTTTGTAGTTATGAACTATAATAGTTTCAAGGCTACACATCACAATAAGGTTCATATCAAGTCAAACAATAACACATAACGGACTATACTAAACTCAATCTAATTGGATTGAGTGTTAGTGTGATCTATAACCATTAAACCAAGGCCGAATGATGACAAGGACCGACACTTACGGGTGTTAGCCAACTCTAGGGCTAACACATACACGCTCACAAGTACATAAAACTTACACTTATAAGTTACAAACATCGTGAAATCAATACAAGATCGTCAATACAACAAGTACAACAAAGAGCGCGTGCATTCTTGTTTAGGCTAAGTCAACCACAACAGTTACAAGGTGAGTTCATACGTCCCTTTTCTAATCTTAACTGATTTTAAACTCTCGGGGCTGAGAAACATGCTAAATCTTTTATTTATTTAAAAGTTTTAGTTCAACATATTGCTTATACTTTGATTTAGATAATATTGCTTGACTTATTATCGCTTATCACTGTATGCATGTTTCTGTGATCATAACATGACAGAGACAACTAAGATGAAACATGACAATGTAACTTCATGAATCATCAACACAATAGAATAATGTAGTTGTAAGATTTTATCTTATAACACTTCAATTATTCTTACAAGAACAGATAATGAGATTATCACAGGTAAACATGATGACAACAACAACAAACAAGAATGATATGAAGATAATATATCTTCATAACATCATTCATCACCGGAGTTAGCCAAGTGTAATAAGACAAGTTCTTATAATACTCAGCTTACAACTCGGTGCAGACTACAAGATAACACGAACAAATATCATCCACCACCTAAGTCGACTAAGTGTAGTAAGACTAGCTCTTACAATACTGTAGTGAAAACAGGGTGACCATATGGAACAACAAGAATGATTATCATGATAATGTACCTTCGTGACAACAACATCATTCACGCAACAACTAACATTGTATAATAAGACAAGTTCTTATATAACTTTGTTAAGAACAACGAGAACACACAACATCGAGAACAAACAACATTGGTGAACACAATACAATTGATTACTATTGAACTGTCTGTATTATATCATTTCAATCATGTGCCATGTATTCAAGTTGATCATTGTAAGTCCCTCACACAAATCGTTGACCAGTTAGTTTGACGTGACTAAACCGACGATAGCATAGTGCTACCATAGGTTTGACAAACCTCCAGCTTGTAGGGCTGGTACGATGATCGTATTGATTCATTGGCCGGTAATGTATGACCGGTGACAGGGCGACAAACAGTCAGGGTCTGGTAAGCGACACTTGGTGATATTAGTCTGCAGTTATAATTGTAATTAATCCATCGATTCCTGTTGACTAGTAGACTGAGGAATTAATTTTCTCTCATGTCATAATACTGGTAATAGTTTTGATGAGGCCTATGGGAATACAAAGTGGTAGAGGTGAATCGAATGCATTGTAATCTGATTACGTGAGAATTGCAATGGATTCCTTTTAGGCTCTATGCACTTCAAGTTGAGAACAAATATCAATTGGTTAACTAACACTCTTACTATTAAAAGTGATTAACAGTTAACCCCACAATAAATAGAATAATAACAAGGATCAGATTAAATTAATCTAATTTCCTTAATACATTGAGGGTGTATTAATACTTCTGTTTGATAACTAAACCCCTCTCAACATATTATTCTACATATGATACAACGGGTGAATATCAAATGGGATCAACAGGTGAAATGAAAATGGGGATCTATAGTTGTATCGCAAGTGGTGTTAAGTTCTATTAGATACGTGGTGGGATGTTGGCTGGGCTTGTTCCCCTACATATGCCCTATATATAAGCATAGCTAATATGTGACACCCGGCAATTTCAGGTAAAATTGCAACTCTTACACTCTATGTATTTCACATTCATATTTGTTGCATTTCATTTAATTATGTTTAATTAGATGAGTTGAACAAAAACAACTGCGAAACGATAGTTCGAGGAACTATCGAATTGTACATTGCACATTGGTTTTGGGAAACCAAGTGTGGCAAACACAACACTAGCGCAAAACAATAATTCGGGGAAATATTGAATTGTGCATTACACGTTGATTATGATTAATCAAGCGTGCAAACACTTCGTAAGACAAGAACACAAACTATCGAAGATAATTCGAGGAATTATCGAAACACACACACAAGTCTCACGAATGTTGGCGATCAAACTTATGTGTTATTATTGTATTATGTGCTAAACGTTCATTAGATATTTAGGATAAATGTTAGGAAACGAGTACGAACGAAATCGAATCATCGAAATCGAAAAAAAATGAAAATGGAATCATCGCAGTACGCGAAGACCCCAAGGCAAAAGGCTCCGCGATGATTTCACTATTGATTGAGTTGACTGTGGTCCTCCGCAGTGTACAATATTGTCACTTATGCATATTAGGAATATCGTTGATTGAGGTGACTGCGCTCCTCCATGATGATTCCACCTACAGTTGATTGAGTTGACTAAGGTCCTCCGCGGTACATTATTTGAGCTTATTATGGTGATTGATGGTTATTGATTTAATGTGTTTGGTTGATATTGAATGAATGTATATGGGTGATTACTTGTGATTACTTGGATTATTTGACTTGGTGTGTTTGTTTGTGTGTATACATCATGATTATCTTTACAGGTTCACACGTGTTATTCTTAAAACTTTTATAAATATTTTTGGAATAAGTAATACATATGATTACTCACCAACTATGTATGTAGTTTACACTTGATTTTCTACATGTTTCAGGGAATGAGGAAAAGTAGGTAGAGGAGGATAGCTCTATAACTTTTGGACATCATCAACTAGGATCTTGGACTTAGCAAAATTAACTGGATCTCTAAAGAATAGCGTTTAGTAAATTTAGCTACATCTTTTTTGTAATTTGTTGTATTTAAATCATTACGAACATGATTTTTGTGTAATTACTTTAATTGAATTAAATGTTATATGATGAAACTTTTAGAAGCCCACGAGCTTATGAACAATCTACAGATCCCTCGTGGCATCTCGATGTTTCCACCATCGGTCGGTGTCACACCCCCTGCGCCGCATGCGGAATCCACGGCGCGGTGACGATCGATGGTTGAATCATGCACAAGTATTGAATAAGAACAACCACAATGCATTACTAGATTTCATAGAGATTAGGCCATTGTTTAGTTACAGACAATTTATCTACCTACCAAAAGAATGACAACTACAGACCCAAAATATAGTTTACAAAATAAGACTTCAAACAAGACAATTAAACAATCAGGATTTTAATGTGTTTCTAAATCCATCCTAGCATGTTTCTTCATCTTGTTCTATCTTAAATTGGTCTCCTTAGTTGTCCTTGAGAATGATCTAAACCTGATTACCTGAAACACGTGAAAAGTAACTGTCAACTACAAAAGTAGTTGGTGAGAACAATAGGTTTAACAGTTTTAAACATAAATCTGCATTGTAAGGCATATGTAATGAACAGTGAATGAAAATACATGGATGGTTGCAACCCAAACTAACATCAAGTCTGTAAAACGTGTGCAAACAGTCAAAAGACTGTTTACTAGAAAAGCCAACATATAATCAAGTCCCAAACTACGTTTGGAGTCAGAAAATGTATCAGCAACTTTGATATAACCATACTGTAACCAATTCTGCAGTTAGCTTTTAAAACAAATTTAAAAGCTAACTCCATCTTTGGTCTGTCCAAATGTGTCCGCTTTCCCTTGTTGTGATCACCCAGTACTAACGCTAAATGAATATGTAACTTGATGTATGTATAAGTTTGTTCACAACGATGAACACCATGTTTTTGAAATACTATGACTTGAAACCATTGATTGAAATGCCTTATTTGATTATCATGATTTGAAAACCTTGCTTGAATACAATGAATTTAAATCCTTTGGTTGAATACCGAGAATAGAGTCCTTGTGTAATAACAAGGTTTAAAAATATCATTCTATTGAAAACACAAGATTTTAGTAAAAGAGTTTATAAAACTTATTTCTTAAAAGTATTTATCATTTATAAAAACCATTAATGTAAAATTGATGTAAAACAATTTATTGTATCCTTTTATAAAACCTTTTAGTAGAAAGTGTTTAACAGCTGATAAATCCTTTGAAAATAATTGAGAAATCCCTAGGATTTCTAAAGTGAACTTGTAACAGTTGAACTGTAGCATAAATCATGTATATGAAATATGTTTGGCATAAAGATTGTTTGATCACGTGTTCCACCCCAAAACAGTTGAAAAACAGTAAAAGAGGGGCTAATGTTCTCACCTGTCTGCAGTAGACTCTGAACTATAACAAGTAGCAAGTAGCAAGCAAGACTTCTAATTGGTTCCTATATCATCATAATCATACGTATAATATAAGATTTCATCAATAATGTTTTAGGCTTTGATTGATTGATCGACTTACATTAACTGGTTAACTTTTGTTCTTGTTAGAGATTACATCTTGAATAACTTGTTCTCATGTTTAAGAATGTTGTGTGAATTTGAATATCATGATTGAGTCCCTTGATTGATAATTGATTCATGAAAAGAATGTATCATGTTTCTTTTATGCACAAACTTGTTATGCATAAAATAACATGTGTTTGTGAATTTGATAAACCCTTTGTTCAACATGTGGTTTGAAGAGAGGTTACAATGTTTAAAGCCTTCGTGTTTATGACTTGATCTCATGATTTGGTTGAATTAAACCTAAACCGAACAAGATCATTTCATAATTTATGGATTAAAAGACCAAGATTGGGCCGAGATATAATCCCATGGGCCTATCTCTTTCTATTGGGCCTAAGTATTTGTTATTGGGCCCTTGGGCCATATGTATGATGCATATAACCAATTGGGCCATGGTGGGCTAATTGGGCCAGATTAAAATATGGGCCATGACTAGTAAAAAGGTTTATTGGGCTGGCCGAGTGTTGTGGTCCGAATGTCTAGACGTGGTTCAAATGTTGGGTCACAGTTTCTTGTGTATTCCGGCCCATTACATGGGTGTTAACCGATTGTCATCTTCCTAGCATCCATAACCAGCGAACCTTATGGGTTTCGACTAAAGGTTCGGCCCTTCCTTAGGTCAACGAACCCTAAAGTTCGTTCGCTGTATTCATGGGTTCGGCAAGGAGGGTGAAAGGTTCGGCTAAGCTCACAGGGTTCGGTGTTGCCTCGGGTTCGTGAGCATCAAAATGGTTCGGTGAAGGTGTGGTTCGGTTGTAGACTCAGGGTTCGTCTGATGGCGATGGTTCGACAGCACAGGAAGGTTCGCCTGAAGGCTTAGGTTCGGCCAAGAAGGTTCGCTATGCTAGCTGCATGGTTCGCCTATATGTAGTGTTCGTGACTCTGCAAGAAGGTTCGTATGGCCCCCTAGGGTTCGGCTGATGTTCAACGAACCATGCAGGTTTGTTAGGGTTGAGGTTCGTCTTCCTAAGGTTCGTGAGCAGGGTTCGGCGATGCCATGGGGTTCGTCTGCATGCTGAGAGATTCGTGAGTGGAGGAGGTTGGCTGGGGAGAGTAGGTTCGACACCCCAGGGTTCGTGAGACCACAAGGGTTCGGCTGGCACCAAGAGGGTTCGGTCGTCCCTTTCCCGGCGAACCTGTTACAACTCCACCTTCCATCTCAAGCTGCGACCATCCATGGTGAGGCCTCCACATCTTTGGTGAACAAGAACAAAGTTTCGAAGGCCTAGGGTTGGTCCACATGGTTCCTAATACCGGTTATATGGTCCGGTCGAGCAAGTAGATGAAAACCCTATATTTCGAGTTTTTCAAGCTCAAATACCTCGAGTTTCTGTGGATAAACCTTCAGATCTGTGGTACAATCTTGTAGAGGACGTCGATGGCTACTTGTGGACACCAAGAACACACAAATCCGTTGCGAATCGAGTGAGATACGAGGCTTGAAAGTTTGAAAATGGTGATTTCTCTTCTAGTGAGAGAAAGGAACGGGAAGGTGGTTTTCGAGTGAGAAAGAGAGGAGAATAAATGAGGAAAAGCCCTCATTTGTTGCTTTTATACCCCGAAGGTATACGGGTTCATTTCGGTTGCTCGGTTCGCGTTTTAAACGTGTTTCCAGAAATTTTACTCGTTTTAATAATGAAAGAATTATTATTATCATTAATATGATGAGTTTCAAAATTGTAAAATGTAAAATAAATTATTTTACTTATTTTTACTCTTCGTTCGTTGACAGACCGTTAAACGACTAAGATTACATGTATACCCGCAATCGCGTACGTTTTTCAACCGTGTTATTTATTTATTGTCGTTTACTCGTAATTATAAGTTCGACATTCGTATCATTATGGATCGTCACCCATAACTATACTCAGTCTCGCTTACGCATTACGATTTTGTTTGATTAATTGTTTGTCATACTATTCGTCATAACACTACGCACTAACATTATCCCATTACACCGAACGCAGTATATATATAGGGCATACCCCAAAGTCCAGCTACCTGCCTTATCTGACGCCATCCCACCATTGTTTCGATATAATACGATAGTGTTCTTGCCTACGTAATCGACTGTAAATAAATAATACATACTTGTTCCTAATTAAAGAATTCCTACAACACACAAACACAAATATAAACACTTGAATCACGTTGACATACTGAATGTAAATACACATTGTACTATTCCTGTTTATGACTAACATGACTACATGCACAGATGTTACAGTCAGGGTGTTACAGATTGGTATCAGAGCCTGGGTTATAGGGAACTAGGTTACTAGAAATGGATGACCTAGTCTATAACCATAGGATACCCAAGTATGAATTACTTCATACACTAGTTACTATATTCAGGATTCATGCTTATATGTTTATTACATGTTAACTACAATCATGCTATATAATATATGTTACATGATAATTATTATGTGTTAGGTGATACATGTTACTTGTTGCTTTATGTGATTGATTGTGCCCTGATTACTCAACCAGGACATACTCGTGATGTGTTGTAAAGGTGGTGGACTATCGGCTGAAGCAGTTGCGACTGATATCTATGTATGCTCTCTATACATATACCATTTACGGTACATTGGGTTAATGTCAGTGTTGAGGAATAAGGGAAATATTTATTTATGAATTGATTGATCTATCCTTGATCACAAGACATGGACACACTCGTAGTATACTACAAAGGTGGTGGGCTGGCAGCTGGATATGTTTCAACCGATTCCTATGTATGCCCTATACATAAACCATTTGTGGTATATTGGGGATCTGTCGGTGTCGGGAATTAAGGAAACTAGCTAGGATATGTTGGGGAACTGTTGTTGGAAAGGATTGGATGGACTTATTTGGAAAACATGGATATGCACATTTATGAATACTCTTTATGCATATATATTGAAGGGAAGATATGAACACTTAGTGATGATGTGAACCCTTATTGATGATATGAACACTTAGTGATGGTATAGACCTTTAGTAAACTTAGACATTAGGGGAGCTTAAATGTCAGGTGAACTTAGACATTAGGTGAACTTAGAAAATTGGTGAACCTAGATGTCAGGTGAACTTAGACATGAAGTAAACCTAGTTGTGAAAGAGAACTTGAATACACTTCACTCGTAATTATTCTTCATAGGATAAGGTTGTGAAGTGTAACATTTGGGAAACATATATAATACCCAAATATCTAACAAAAGAAGATGTAGCTTCATATCTGCATATATTCAGAGCAAAGATCTCTTGTAATTTAAAAAGGTTTGTTGCATTAAATTTTGTGATATGTTATCCTTGCTATTGAATTTATTTTCTCTTGAGTAGTTGAGTGTAACTGTTATGTCAGAATG
The DNA here is from genome assembly GCA_009363875.1 of Mikania micrantha. Classification (NCBI taxonomy): domain Eukaryota; kingdom Viridiplantae; phylum Streptophyta; class Magnoliopsida; order Asterales; family Asteraceae; genus Mikania; species Mikania micrantha. The sequence continues at coordinate 78,939,165 of CM018693.1, forward strand.
TCACACACTTTTTATGTGATGCTCTTTGCAAACGAATAATGGTGGCCCTTTTTTGTATGGGTACATACCTATTTTGTTAATTTAGTTTGACATTGTAATTATTTAATTCTATCTCTTATTGTAGGGTGCATTTTATATAACGTTGTAAGGTGTTGGTTACTTTAGAAATGATTTCAAAACTTGTTCACATGCTAAGCAAAACTATCTACTCTGCATAGTAGTATGCACCTGATCCAAATATGAGAGTAGAACCTTTTAGTCTCATATAGTCATATCTAAAGGATGAAGATTTATCGGTGTTTAAGGATTTGCGTCACTTGATTATTCCTTGTTCGTGTATGTAACACCCCGACCAATGGCGGAAACGTCGGGATGCCACGAGGGATGTGTAGATTGTTCATAAGCCCGTGGGCATCTAATCAAATCGTCACATATCAATCAAATCAAATAATTGTTTACACAAAAATCATGTTCGTCATGATTTAATTACAATCAATTACACAAAAGATTAGCTAAATTAACTAAATACTAATCTTCAGTAATCCAACTAATTTTAGCTAACTCCAAGACCCTAAGTGATGATTGTCCAAAAGATGTAGAGCTACCCTGCTCTACCTACTTCTCTTCATTACTTGAAACATGTAAAATCAAGTGTCAACTACGAAGTAGTTGGTGAGTAATCATAAGTTTTTATATTTAAAAATGTTTTACAAAATGATTGTAAAAGTTCATAGTTTGATGAGAAATTCCACATGAGTACCTGCGAGATAATCCAACACATAACCCATCACACAATCACAAACACACATTCACATAATCAAAAAGTCATAGATAATCATAGATAATCAATCACATATTCAACCAGTCTCAATCATCAATATTCTCAATTAGTATAAGTGACAATACATGGAATTCAATGTGATTAACCGAAGCTAAAAACAATAATCCATGGAGTGGTGGCAAACCACGTGACAATACATGAAATCAATGCGATTAATCGAGGTCAAAAACAATGATTCATGGAGTGGTTACAAACCATGTGACAATACATGCAATCGTTGCGGATGACCGAAGTCAACGGTAACGACTTATGGAGTTGTGATAATCCAAGTGGCAATACGTATAATCTTTGTCGATGACTGAAGTCAACAACAATGTCACACGGAGTTATAATAATCAGTGAAAATCCATAAGCAATGATAATCCCATAATGCAAATATCATATTGATAAGCAGGTATCACCCATGTATTATCAAAATAATATTTAAAATTGGTATACATGTTTCACCTCCGAGTTTAAAACCAAAAGACTTAAAAGGAGGTTATGAGAACTCACATGAGTCCTTAGAATCAGTGTTTTTCGTGGAATGCGTGCTCGCGTATACAAAATCAGAAACAATTCAACGACCTGTAATTATCGTGTATTTCATAATCATAAGTATATACGTTATATTACCATTTAATGTTTATAAGTGTTTTACTTTAAACCATTAAGTGTTTCCTTAACTTGGTTTATCTTATCTAAGTCAAAATAAACTACAAACGATTTTTATAGTAAATCGGCATTCCGATGTAATTCAATCTTGCTAGTTTTTTTTTCCTTTATTAAATAATATTGAGCAACTCATGAGATTTCATATGTCCCATCACGAGTATGTATATTTAAAAGGGATAACCCTATTCATATACATACTTATACATGCATGCACTATTAATTGGGTTGGCCACCATGATATGATTTATTACCATTTAATTTAACTTTAAGAAAGTTATATTTATGTTACCCTCATGAATGTTCTTATCATACAAAATCTCATAGTTTAAAGTTTACATTATCAAGAAAATGTGGTAACTCATAATTTTCCCCATGCATTCATGCGTTTACTCCCTTAACGTGTTCGTTTGTTCGTCCATAGCCCTTACTTCGCGAACGTTTAACCTAATCACCCTTGGCCCAATATGTTCGCTGCTTATGCAGCCCCACGAACCCCTTAGGTTTGGCTATTATGGTTTGCCCAAAATGGGGAAATTCGGCTAAAGAGTACCCCGGTTCGTGAACAAGGGTTCGCCCCTCCTAGCCAAGGTTCGTCAATGTGAAGGTTCGGTGATGGGCTTGGGTTCGCTGCAAAGAGACCCAGGTTCGCTGGTCATAAGTAGTTCCAAGGTCCTAAGGTTCGGCTCTTTCAAGACAAAACCCTAGGTTCGTTCACACGAAAGGTTCGCTTGACATGGGAGGTTCGGCCGAGGATGTGGTTTACCTGGTGGGAGGGTTCGGTTAGTTGCATAGGTTCAGTTCCCAAGGAGGTTCGCCATCTGCAGACCTGGCCCAGGTTCGGCCAGGGTTCGTGGGTTCCATGCGAGTGGTTCGTGGCTCACCTGCCACCCCATTTTCAGGGTTCGGCCAATGCATTAGGTTCGCTGGCAGATGACTGGCGACAGGTTCAGCCCAACCCACCTTCGCGAACCTTGTGAGTCCGATCAGCTATGGTCCTCACAAACCTGTTGTGTTCGTCTAGGTAGCTTCATCCTCCTCATCCTAGGTTGTTTTAAGCTTATCTATGGTTTTTCCATACTCCCACCCATGCGATTTAAGGTTTTTAAAGTGTAGAACTTTTCTAAGATATTTAAATATAACTTGGTCAACGTTTAGAGAAATAAACCGAAAGAAAACTCAAGATCTACCTCTAAATAGCTGCTAGATGTTGGATTTATTCATATTTTCTTGTTCCTCTCGATCACACGAACGCGTGGACACCAAGATCTTGGAATTTCGTTGAGAGATAAGCAAGAAAAGCTAGAGAGAAGTTAAGAGGAAGACAGATGGATGAATTTTTGTGTTTAGTGAGAGGAAGTGTGTGTGTAAAATGAAGAAGAAGAAGACTTCTTCTTCTTTAAACACACAGCGTAGTCCTCGCGTGTTCGGTCTCGTTTATTTCGCGATATCAATTATAAAATGCTCGGTTTTTGTTCGTGAAATATATTTAAACATAACCAATTTATGTATCCATATTTCGTTTAATAAAAATGATTTTAAATCGAATTGTCTCGTAAAATAATTTCATTTAATTTCCTTGATAATTTATTTAAATAAAATAATCCGTTCGTTTTCGTTTTTAGGTTGTAATTCCTAATAAATGTTTTAAATTTTTAATTTATTAATTTAACATCGTTTAATATTGTTCCGTTATCTCATCAAAACGCATTACTCACGTACGTATCCGTAAAGATCGTCACCTTTCCGAATCCGACGCTCGTATCGTACTTCGATTCGATTTACAATTTATGAAATATCGTTCCAGAATATTATAGTTAATAATTATATTCGTGTGAATCGTCACCCACGCGAATACATTATTAAGTTAATATTTCTGAATTAACATTCGCGTTTAAATTATGTTCGTAACCTCACCATCGCGTAATCAATTCCAGTTATACTTCCATTATTTTATTAACTTTAATATTATCAATCCCAATCCAAAACCCACCAAACCAAACCACTGACACATCCGTGATTGGCCGAAATATGCATATGTATAGGGCATATGTAGGGGTCAGTCGCAACTGCCCCAACCATCGTCCCACTGCTATTTCGATAAACCATGACCATGTGTCCTTGACTATGTTTAACAACCAAACAACAACCAAATCCAATCCCCTTCCATTCCAAACCAATAATCCATATCATCTGCAATGTAACTGCGATAAACTCTCTGGTTCTGTTTAGTTGGGTTACAACTAAATTTCCCATGGTTTACGCGTATAATAATATATTCTCAATGTATACCAATTATCAATAATATCATCCAATAATTCATTATCATTACTAATTATTATATCAGGTCGTAATAGTACAGCCGTACATATGTACGGACAACCTGAAGTACAGTGATGTTACAGTCTCCCCTAGTTAAGGGAATTTCGTCCCGAAATTCAACTTGGAGTGACTGTAGGGAATAAATATGGATACTTAAGCTTCATCTGATCTTCCCGTTCCCAGGTGAATTCTGGACCCCGCTTCGATTCCCAACGTACTTTGACAATTGGAATTCTACTGCGTTTGAGCTTTTTAACCTCACGATCCATTATCTCAACTGGTTTTTCAACAAAGTGCATGGTATCATCGAAGCGAATGTCGTCGAGTGGTACCTGAAGATCCTGATCAGCTAAGCACTTTCTCAAATTGGACACATGAAACGTTGGGTGCACGTTACTAAGTTCAGGAGGAAGTTCCAACTTGTAGGCAACCTTCCCGATCCGTTCAAGGATCTTAAAAGGGCCAACATATCGTGGAACAAGCTTACCCTTCTTCCCGAATTGTACCACTCCTTTCCAGGGCGATACTTTAAGTAATACCATATCATTAACTTCAAATTCTAAAGGTTTCCTTCGCTTATCCGCGCAGCTTTTCTGTCGACTATGTGCATCTAACAGATTGTCACGGATCTGGCAGATCTTGTCAGTCGTTTCTTGAATAATCTCGGGACCAGTGATCTGCGATTTGCCGACCTCGGTCCAACAAATAGGTGACCGACATTTCCTGCCATAAAGAGCTTCAAACGACGCCATACCAGTGCTCTCATGATAACTGTTGTTATACGAGAACTCGACTAATGGTAGATGGATATCCCACTTGCCACCAAAATCGATGACACAAGCTCTCAACATATCTTCCAATGTCTGAATCGTTCGCTCCGTCTGTTCATCCGTTTGAGGATGATAAGCGGTGCTAAGATCCAGTCTTGTCCCAAAAGCTTCGTGAAGTGATTCCCAAAATCGTTCCGTGAAACGAGCATCACGATCCGATATTATGCTTAAGGGAATTCCATGTCGGCTAACGATCTCATCAACATAGATACGAGCTAATTTCCGCACAGGGTACGTCTCGCGAATCGGCAAGAAATGAGCCGACTTGGTTAATATATCAACTATCACCCAAATGCTATCTTTACCATTTGCAGTCCGTGGAAGTTTGGTAATGAAATCCATAGAGATATTCTCCCACTTCCACATGGGTATTTCTGGTTGTATTAGCAATCCTGAAGGTCACTGGTGTTCTTCCTTGACTTTAACACAGTTAAGGCACTTGGACACATATTCAGCAATATCGTCTTGATATGTCTTATCAGAACCCGAATGGATTGAGTAACGAGACTTATGAGCTTCATCTAAAATCATCACCCTAAGATCATCCCGGTTCGGTATCCACAACCGATTCAAGTAATACATCAAACCATCATCCTTAGTTTCCAATAATATCTCAGCCCCGCAAGACATCTCATTTTTCAAGTTGTCTTGAGCCAATGAGCGTTGTTGGGCTGTGAGAACATCATTATGGAGATTAGTGTGCACTCGGACACTATGGATCTAAACTTGACTTTTGCAACTAAGCGCATCTGCTACTACATTCGCTTTGCCAGGATGGTAGCGAATTTCACAGTCATAATCGTTCAACAGTTCCACCCATCTCCGTTGTCTCATGTTAAGTTCTTTCTGATTGAGAATATGTTGCAAACTCTTGTGATCTGTAAAGAGTACACACTTAGTGCCATAAAGATAATGTCTCCATATCTTCAAAGCAAACACGACTACGCCAAGTTCCATGTCGTGTGTAGTGTAGTTCTTCTCGTGAATTTTCAGCTGTCTCGATGCATATGCCACAACCTTTCCCCGCTGCATGAGGACACAACCGAGACCTAGGTTGGATGCATCGCATTACACAACAAAATCATCATTTCCATCAAGCAGTGTCAAGGCAGGAGCATCACAAAGTTTCTGCTTCAAGGTCTGAAATGCCTCCTCTTGCTTTGGTCCCCACTCATAAGGTTTATTCTTTTGAGTCAAAGAAGTGAGAGGGACAGCAATCCTGGAGAAGTTCGAAATAAACCGCCGATAGGAACCGGCAAGTCCAAGAAATGATCAAATCTCCGTCGGTGTCTTCGGTGTCCTCCAATTCTTCACCGCATCAATCTTCGCAGGATCCACGTGAACACCCTTTTCATTGACTATGTGTCCCAAAAATTGAACTTCCTGAAGCCAAAATTCACATTTAGAGAATTTGGCATACAGTCGCTCTTCCTTTAGGATCTCCAAAATCAAATTAAGGTGTTGCTTGTGTTCTTCTTTGCTCTTTGAGTATATCAAAATATTATCAATGAATACAATTACGAATTTGTCCAAGTATGGCCTGCAAACACGGTTCATAAGGTTCATGAAGACCGCTGGTGCATTGGTAAGGCCGAAAGGCATTACCAGGAATTCATAATGGTCATATCTTGTTCTGAAAGCTGTCTTGGGAATATCATCATCATGTACTCAAAGCTGATGATACCCAGACCTAAGATCGATCTATGAAAACCATGCCGAGCCTTGCAGTTGATCGAAAAGATCATCGATGCGCGGCAGTGGATATCGATTCTTGATTGTCAGCTTGTTCAATTCCCAGTAGTCGATGCACATTCTGAATGACCCGTCCTTCTTCTTAACAAACAGGACCGGTGCACCCCATGGCGAATGGCTCGGGCGAATGAATCCCTTATCAGTCAGTTCTTATAATTGGCTCGCCAGTTCTTGTAACTCCGAAGGCGCAAGTCTGTAAGGAGCTTTAGCGACTGGATTCGTACCAGGTACTAAATTGATCCGGAATTCTACTTGGCGTTCTGGTGGAAGACCCGGCAAATCATCTGGAAATACTTTAGGAAAATCTCTTATCACAGGAACGTCTTCAATGCTCTTTCCTTTCTCCTTTTTCTCCACAATATAAACTAAAAATGCTATACACTTCTTCCTAAGGTACTTGTGCACTTTAGTGCATGACATCAACTTAAGACGTTTACTAGAAGTTTCCCTAAAAACTCTTAAAGTTTCACCCGAAGGTAAGGGAATACGGATATATTTTTCATGACAAACAATCTCTGCTCTGTGGGTGGCTAACCAATCCATGCCTATGATAACATCGAAGCTACCAAGGTGCATAGGTATAAGATCAATTGAGAAAACGTGATCACTTAAGTTCACAGTACATCCATTAACAACAGTGTAAATATCAATAGTGTTTCCGTCAGCCAACTCCACGTTAAATGATTTATCTAAATATGTACGTGTTCTACCAAGCATGCATTCAAAATCATATGAAACAAAACTCCTATCAGCACCAGAATCAAATAAGACAGATGCATAAGAGTTGTTGATCAGAAATGTACCATTAACCAAGTCCTGGTTGGCTTAAGCATCTGGAGCATTCAGTTGAAATGCTCTGCCTCTTGCCACCCTTTGGTTGTTTCTAGTCAATCTCGGGCATTGATTTCTGAAATGACCCACTTCACCACTCTCATAACAGGCTCTTGCCTATACAGGTACATGGCGAACGGGTACAACTTGAACTGGTTGTGCTTGCGGAGCTGGCAGTGCAAGCGGAGCAGGTTGCATCCTTTGTGCTTGCGGTGCACTCCGACAGACATTTGCAAAGTCACCATACTTGCCACAGTTTTTGCAGATGCGACAAGGCAAGTTAGGTGCGTGATGATATCGACAGGTATTACATTAGGGAGTATTCCCAATGTAATTCCTAGCAGTGGTGTTGTTTGACGTTTGCTGCGCAGACTTAGCAGCAGGAGTAGTAACCACAAAGTTCCTGGTCTTCCTCTTTTTGTTGCTGCTTTTTGAAGAACTAGCAGCCTCAGTCTTGACTTCTGTTTTTGTTTCCTTTGTAGCAGTCTTCACCTCAGTCTTCTTTGTTCCTTTTCTTGTGAGTGTTCCAGCCTTCACATGATTATCAGTCAAAGTTGCAGATAGACAGATTGCAGCCTCCAGTGTTTTAGGGTTGCTTCTGTAGACAGTGTCCTGAATCTGCATAGGCAAGCCGCCTATATACTTTTCAATGGCTCTCTCCAAAGGTGTCACCAAGTGAGGTACTAGTAAACTATACTCATGAAATTGAGTATTGTAGATTACATTCTCCCCACTATCTTGTTTGAGTTCTCAGAACTCAGTCTCCAGTTTCCTCATTTCAGTGCGAGGACAGAATTCGGTGGTCATCAGGTTCTTGACCTCCGTCCATGTCAGTGCTAAGGAAGCATCAACTCCCCTAGTTCGTTTTTCCCCATTCCACCACGTTAGTGCTCTCTTTTGGAAAACACTAGTGGCATAACGAACTTTCAGATTTTAGGGGCAATCGCTGTTAATGAAGGTGTTTTCCAAGCTCTCAAACCACTGCAGCAGACCAGCGGCTGTTTCAGAACCCGTAAACTTCAGTGGATTACAGGAGTTGAAGTCTTTGAATGTGCAGACCGGTGGGTTTGCACCACCTCTGTTCTGATTGAGAGATTGATTGGCTTGAGTCAGTTGATTCACCAATCCAGAAATGAGGTTTCCTAACTCTTGTATGCCAGAGTTGGCATTACCGTTAGCATCATCAGAGTTCGTATCATCTCCGTTGTGACGGCGTGGCGGCATGTTTCTGAGGATATTAGAAACATGTTACTACCGTTTAAAACGTAAGTCATACAAACAAGGGTCAAATGAGTTCATTTCAATAGTTAGGATTACATATAGGAACTATATTTTTCTCCTATCTGTCATTTAACTCATATCAAAGTATTAATTTCCTAATATTATACTAACGCATCCTAGTTGGTCATATCTAATATTAACTAATTATTCCTAAGTACTAAACATTCCCCACCCTATACTAACACTGACAACCTCCCGATGCAATGCAACAAGCTTATATATAGGGCATATGCTGGGGTAGATCGCAACCTCCCCGACACCGTCCCACCACCGTTGCATTGCACCATGATTATGCCCTTGTTAGAATTTAGGGTGTATCATGTCTCTTATCATTGTCTCACCTCACAAACCTTATCCTAGGTAGGATAATTTTGAGTGAAGTGGTCTCTAGTTCCCTTAGACAATTAGGTTCGCTTAATGTCTAAGTTCACCTGACATGTAGGCTTGCCTATTTCTAAGTTCACCTAATGTCTAAGTTCACCTGACATTAAAGTTTCCCCTAATGTCTAAGTTCACCAAAAGTTCACACCATATCCCAATGTTCATAATTATCAATGAGGGTTCATATCATCACTGAGTGCTCTTATTGTCACTAAGTGTTCATATCCTCCCTATGATTTATTCTCATCAAGTGTTCATACCATCACCAAGTGTTAGTATCATCACTATGCGTTCATATTTTCACGAAGTGTCTATATCATCATCCAAATCTTCAGTCTATCACTAAGTGTTCGTATCATTCATTGATCCTATACACCCCACGTGTCCAATAAATGTGTTCATAAATGAGTTTATATGTGTTCGTCAAATATGATCATCCAAGTGTCAATCCAAACGAACAGTAACATCTGTGCCGGAATCGTTACCGGAACAGTAAACTGAACAGTAACTTGCAAAGTAACTCAGGTACAAACTAGGAAAATTTCTTAGAAGCTATTAGCATTCGATGCTAAACATAAACCATTATACTATGTTTCTGAAATTTTGATTTAAACCTCATGGTTTAAACAGGCAAAAACACATTAGACAACCATGAACAGATGCATACATGTTTAATTTGATATTATTAGGTATAAACGTATGCGAGGATAAACAAAACAAAACTATAACGGTTGTTGTTACAGAACGCTAAACCGACGAATTATTCGTATAAGTGACGATCTGTACTAATAGATCTGAAAGTTTAATGATCTGAAATGATGACTGAAAAGTAGAAAACAAAATCAGAAAGTTAAACGTACGATCGTGTTCGTACAGCTAGAGCTTTGTACGAAAACGTGCGTAAGTGACGTTTTCTGACGAAACGAAACGAAGACGATCGAACGATAATAAATTTAAGGAAACATAATAATTCCTATTTTACAATTTTGAAACTCATCATAAATAAATTAAAAAGAAACCACATTAAATTAAAATACGTAAATTACGCGAAAAGATAACGAAACGCATAAAATAATAAATTACGTGAAATAATTCAAGAAAATAATATTTAAAATATTTACTATAAATAACCGCTTTCCAAATATTTAAAATAAAGTCTTTTATTTTAAATTACGAAAAACGCGCGTTACGATCCGAAAACGTAACGGAGACGAGAACTGAGCAACTGAAACGAACCCGAACACCCCGGGGTATTTAAACCTTAAGTGAGGGCATTTTCTTATTTTTTTCACAAACCATCTCTCTATACTCTCTCTAACCGTCATCTCTCTCTTTCTCTCTATGTTCAAGACTTCAAAACACCATAACTCTCTCAATCGTTGGTAAAATTTCGTGTTCTTGGCGTCGACGCGAAGCCCTTGAAGCCCTCTACCTAGAAGTACAAACGATCTGAAGCTTTGCCCAGCCAAAACCCAGGTAATGAGCACTAAAGATTCGGAATTTTAGGGTTTTTATCTTCATTGTTGTTAAACAAACCCTAGCCGGTTCCTTGCGCCACCCCTCCGAGTCCCGCAACTCTAACAATCTTCCACAACATGGGACTAACCTAAATAGTGACTTGTGACGGATGGGTTAGATGAAAACAGGGCTGATGGAATTACAGGGTTCGCAAGAACTAGACCTGGCGAACCTGAGTGGTAGCCGAACCTTTAGGCTGGTTGGGGAACAGGTTGGCGAACCCACGCTAGGAACCGAACCTTATGAGCCTCACCGAACCAAGGAACTGGACGAACCCCATGAGGGGCGAACCTCCCATGCATAGGGTTCGGGAACATCTAGCCGAACCTTGTGCTCATGCATGCCTCAGTCGAGCCTTTACACTTTGGCCGAACCATTCTCACGAACCTTTCCTTGGTGGCGAACCTATACATGCAAGGGTGGCGAACCCTGCATAGCACACCACGGGCGAACCCTAGGCAGCATGGTCATAGCCGAACCTTTCCAAGGAAAACCCTACGTGCGAACCTGTTCGCCCCAGGGAATAGCCGAACCTTATAGCACTCCCTCACGGGCGAACCTATTGCGAACCCAAGTGTTACCCTGTCACGAACCCCTCCCAGTTAAACATGCAGAGCCGAACCTCATGTGAAGCATGCCCGAACCATATCCAATAGGTTCGCTGCATGTTTTGTTTTTTTCAGTTGTTTAGTCGAAGCACAAGTCCTTGGTCCATGAAAATCCTTGCAGCCCAACATCCTAACTCGGTTGAAATAAGGTTAACCGGCCCAATTGATTTGGCCCAACGTGGGTATCGTGGTACATCTCCTTTAATTCGGCCGATCAGGATATACTAAGCCCACGACACACCTTAGGCGGCCCACGTAAGGTATATGGCCCACATGCAACCACCTAGCCCAACCCAAGATTAGCCCAGTCCAATCTCTTGTTGATCCAATTGATGTCAACCGACCCATGCGGTTATCATAGCTCACGACACTTGGGGCTAGCCCAATAAACCCCATTCGGCCCCCGCACATAACATTTGGCTTAAGGCCTTAGTTGGGCCCAAAGTCCAATCATTCGGCCTAAATTGAGTAGCTCAAGCCCATTACTCTAGCCCATAATCATTTAATCCAGCCCAGTGGACTTTTCGGCCCATGCACTTGTTTATGACCCATGTACATTTGACCCATTTAGTTAAGAGTACAACCTAAAACATTCATAACACTTAAAACAACAAGTTTACAAGAATAATGTTATGAGTATTTACTAATAGGTTCTTACAAGAAACTAAGGACTTATGGCCATTAAACAAAAGAGATATAAGCTTTTGTACTTAGAATCTCTTTGTGATGAAAATAAATCAAATTAAATTTAGATCAATAACGAAGTGTTTAATCTAATTGGGTTGAGTGTTCTAAAGTCACTAACAAGTTAACGGGGCCGAATGACGACCGAGACTCACAGTGTTAGCCAACTTTAGGGCTAACACCAACACCTACGCGCACAACGAATCCTTACAAGCATATGCTTATAAGTTAAAAACACTATGAAATCAATATAGGATTGTGAACATCACAACAAGTACAACCAACGAGCGCGTGCATTCTAGTTAAGATAAGTCAACGGCTTCAAACACAAGGTGAGTTCATTTGTCCCTTTTCAAACAATTTTGTTTTTACTTCGGGACTAAGAAACATGTCAAATGTTTTGTATAAATGAATTATATAATTATTGCCATGTTTTATGAAATGCTTATTAATTTCTGTTAATAAAATTATTTATAAACTTTTAATTGTTGAGTTGTTCATTCATTTTGTTTGTACTAAATCTTTACGTCTTCAGTTATAAACTATCATGATTATAAGTCATGATTGTATCTTCACTCAAACATATACTTTTTCAAATTATTATTCATACAGTTTCTCAAAAGCATATTTCCTTAAACATACACTTTGTTATGCTTAAAACTATTACTCAAGACTCATGCTTGATGCTTTTAACTCATTATTTATATACTTACTTACTTAATGCTCAGTTATTTTACACTCGAATACTTTATGTGCAAATAATTTAAACTCAGATATTTTAGATGCGAGTACTTTAAGTTAAAATCTTTTGTTCAATTACTTAATACTTTTATTGGTGTCAATGCTTGTGATCAATGTTCATAGTCAAATGCTCAATAGTCAATACTCAACACTCAATGCTCAATAACACAGAAACTTAAATATTTTAACAGAGGGGATTCAAATGGGTAAACAGGTACATGTGCACATGGTATCGGAAAGGTGAAACATTGAACAATCAGCAAGGACTTTGTAAGACAGACTGATGGGCCATCGCATGTTGACCTATGGTGTCAACTCCTCGTAGTCATTCAGTGTTCTTCGTTGTCAGGACCTTGTAAGACAGACTGATTGGCCATCGCGTTTTGACCTGTGGAGTCAACCCCTACTAGTCATTCAGTGTTCTTCATTATCCATCAATGTTTTGTAACGGTGGCTAGGATGATTATGATATCAATTAGTAGGACTAGTGCCTACTAATGGATATCCTCTAACTACACACCGATGCAGACCGTTACACCCTAGTTGCTTCTGTGGAATGATACTGAATACCATTGGGTGTATCCTTTGGTGATTCACCCTCTAGAAATTCAGTTGCCCACAGAAGTGAACTCATAAACTCATTTTCAAACTCAAACATATGTGGTGTTGGTTAGGAATGAAACGCTTAATTATCATTAACAACAATATGTTAAGTAGCCCGGTATGTGGTGGGACGGTGGCTGGGGCTTGCCCCCTACATATGCCCTATATATAAGCATACTTGGTTGGATAGCATAGGTGGTTGTTAGTGAGGTTAAGGTTGTCTTTTCGGGGGAATCAAGGTAAACATATTCAGGGTAATCAAACGTTATGGATCAATAGGGTGGAGTGAAACGCTTAATTATCATTAACAACAATATGTTAAGCAGCCCGGTATGTGGTGGGACGGTGGCTGGGGCTTGTCCCCTACATATGCCCTATATATAAGCATACTTGGTTTGATAACATAGGTAGTCGTTGATGAGGTTAAGGTTGTCATTCAGGAAATCAGGGTAAACATTTACAGGATAATCAAATTCTATAAATCAAGGGTTATGGAATCAAAGATACAGGATGGAACGCTTAATTATCATCAGGAACAATATATCATGTGGTTTGGTATGTGGTGGGACGGTGGCTGGGCGGACGGTAAGTTCGACCCTACATATGCCCTATATATAAGCATACTGAATAAGATGGTATAGGTGGTTAATGGTGAGGTTAAGGTTGCAATTCAAGTGGTTTTTCAAATATTTTTTTTATATAAAACTACATAAACTCAACAACCATTGTGTTGACTTTGTTTTCTTACATGCTTTTCTCCGGTGATGCACAGGATTAAGCTAAGATTCAGGATTGCATGCTAGGATGCCCAGATATAGATCCTAGTTGACTTTTGGAGAAGCACATCTTTTGATATCTTGTGCAGATACAAGATAGAAACATTTGATTTTTGGATAGGGTTACTTAATTAAATTACTAAACATTGATATTGTAATTTAATCTTGTAATCCTAGTTTAAATGTTATTGTGCTTTAGTTATTCATAAAATTGATTCTATGTAAACAATCTGATCATCACGATTATAACTCACGATATCGCGCCCCGAGAACCTTCCGCCCGATGGGGAAATCCGATCTAACCCCGCCGGCTCGGGGTGTGACAGATTGGTATCAGAGCTCAAGGTTATAGAGAATAATAGGTCATTTATTTAAACGGTTTGGCCTAGACTATAACTTAGGGACCCTTCATGTAGAAAACATAGGAATTAGGAAATTACTTGCATTGTGTCTTCTGCATTCGATCATTGCACTAACTGATATCTTATTGGTTACGATCAGAATGTCACCAAGAAGACAACCATCACTGTCGCCCCCTTTACAGGAGATGGACCCAGCAGTTGATGCACTCGCAACTCTGATCACTGAAGAGTTGATGGCGGTTCTTCCTGGAATCATCACCCGGATCCGGAACAGTGAGGAGTTTGTTAGGAACTTCCCACTCCTTTCGGCAGAGAAGGAGGAACCGGAGAAAGGAGAAACCAGCAAGAAACCTAAACGTCGTTCTGCAAAAAGGCGAAAGAGAACTGTGAACTACACTGAAGCTGTACCTATCAGTCAAATTCTGCCAGATTTGACTATAGGAGTCAGTGCTCGTTATGAGGGAAAAACCCCTCTCTGTTCAGCTTGTCACTACTATCATCGGGCTGAACTTCCATGCGTACGATGCACACGCTGTGGGAAGGCGGGCCATTGGATGCAACAATGCAGGACACCAACGACCCATATTCCCCGTCAATATGTTGGTACTTTTCCTAAATGTGCCAAATGTGGTTTTCACCATGACGAGAGGAAACCTTGTAGACACTGTCTGAATTGTGGGAAATACGGACACTGGATCCAACAGTGTCGGTTTCTTTCCACTAGGAAACAGGAGCAAAGAGCAAGTACCTATGTTCCCTCTCAACATAACTGCAACTGCTACACATGCGGAATGCTCGGACATTTCGCAAGGGACTGCCCTAGGAGGATGCCTCCAGCTGACCCAGCAATCACTGAGGAATTACTTGCTTTACCAGCCCCTGGAGATCTCCCGGAGTCCGATGACTCCATAGGTATGCAAATTTCATTAAGTTACGATGAATTATTTATTGATGTATTAACTAGAAATGCATGATCTGTTGTGATTTTAGAATCAATAAATCTAAGGTAACTGTAAGCAAACTCGGTGTCGCTACGATAATCGAAATAGTAACTTAAGAAATCCTTTGGTCAAATAAGAGTTAAATGATCAAATAAAGATGGGGTAATTCTTGATTTTAGGTTAACTACTATAATTAGGGAGAGGACCTTATCTAATTAGAACACTAAAAGCAGTAGAAAGTCAAATGCTAAGACCAGCGTATAAGTTGTCACTTTCCACCTAGACCTCATAGAACTCGAATTACTTAATTTGGAGAACTTTGGTTCTAGGATGTTAATAAAGGATGAATGTTAGAGTTGTGCTGGAATCATAGTTAAGCTACATAAATACGCTGGGGGAAACCATTTGTGGATATAAGACAAGTACATGATAAAGATGGGTACTGGTATGTGATATGCTTTAAACCATAAGTACTCGTTTCATTTGGTACTAGTATGCACAAGAAATTTAACTTGTTCCTATTGGTATAACCACATAAGTATTCTACGGAACTTAGGACTTCTTTCATTGCGATGGAAACGATGAAAGAATCTTTGGTTAATGCACTTAACATACATAGGGAAACATAGCTACCACTAAGATTGTGTAGCAGTTGATGCTCATAGCATCAATTAGTTTTGAACAATAAGGTGTTAGAATCATAACGAGACTTAGCAAACCGAAACAGTGAGACAGCTACGAGCAATAAGACTAGCAAAACTTTGAGACATACATAAGAGATCCCAACGCGACCCAGAGTTTATTTGGGAACGTAGGGACATCACACCAACCAAAGCCTTTCCCACTTGTTACAAAGAAAGTTGTACCCATAATAACTTTTAAATTTCGGGACGAAATTTCTTTAACAAGGGGAGACTGTAACATCTGTGCCGGAATCGTACCCGGAACAGTAAACTGAACAGTAACTTGCACAGTAACTCAGTTACAAGCTAGGAAAATTTCTTAGAAGCTATTAACATTCGATGCTAAACATAAACCATTATACTATGTTTCTGAAATTTTGATTTAAACCTCATGGTTTAAACAATCAGAAACACATCAGACAACCATGAACAGATGCATACATGTTTAATTTGTTATTATTAGGTATAAACGTATGCGAGGATAAACAGAACAAAACTATAACGGTTGTTGTTACAGAATGCTAAACCGACGAATTATTCGTATAGGTGACGATCTATACGCATAGATCTGAAAGATTAACGATCTGAAATGATGACTAAAAAGTAGAAAACAAAATCAGAAAGTGAAACGTACGATCGTGTTTGTACAGCTAGCGCTCTGTACGAAAACGCGCGTAAGTGACGTTTTCTGACGAAACGAAACGAAGACGATCGAACGATAATAAATTTTAGGAAACATAATAATTCCTATTTTACAATTTTGAAACTCATCATAAATAAATTTAAAAGAAACCACATAAAATTAAAATACGTAAATTACGCGAAAAGATAACGAAACGCATAAAATAATAAATTACGTGAAATAATTCAAGAAAAATAATATTTAAAATATTTACTATAAATAACCGCTTTCCAAATATTTGAAATAAAGTCTTTTATTTTAAATTACGAAAAACGCGCGTTACACTCCGGAAAACGGAGACGAGAACCGAGTAACCGAAACGAACCCGAACACCCTGGGGTATTTAAACCTTAAGTGAGGGCATTTTCTTATTTTTTTCACAAACCATCTCTCTCTCTCTACTCTCTCTAACCGTCATCTCTCTCTCTATGTTCAAGACTTCAAAACACCATAACTCTCTCAATCGTTAGTGAAATTTCGTGTTCTTGGCATCCACGCGAAGCCCTTGAAGCCCTCTACCTAGAAGTACAAACGATCTGAAGCTTTGCCCAGCAAAACCCAGGTAATGAGCACTAAAGATTCGGAATTTTAGGGTTTTTATCTTCATTGTTGTCAAACAAACCCTAGCCGGTTCCTTGTTAGTGCATTTTCTGTGTGAAAGCTACATTTAATGTGTGAACCTGGCTTGTTGTATATGAAATCATAGTCTGCATCAAAGAAGGTTTGGCTATGATTGATGGCTAAAAGGTTTGGTGCTCACATCGTTTAAGGTTTGGCAAACCTATAGGTTTGGCAAACCTATAGGTTTGGCAAACCTTTTGGCAAACCTATTGGCAAACCTTTTGAAACCTATATATAGGTAGACTTGGAAGACTTGGAGATCTAGAGCTCACAATTCACACACACAAAGTCAAATTCTCTCTCAAGCTCAAGATCAAGATTCTCTTCATCTTTGTTTCTTTTGATCGTTCAAGTGTTGTATTTTCACGTTTATTGTTTGTAAACACTTGGATATCAATGAAGAATTCAGATTAATGATCTATTACATTGTCATCATTGATTCAAATCTAGTTGTAACAGATTCCACACGTTTATGATTGAATCGTAGAATTTCGTGATCGATTCTTCAAATCTACAGTGGTATCAGAGCGTTAGGCTCGATTCTACGACTATTTGGACATCAATATCAAGTAATTTGATCAGAATATAGAAAGATGCGCCTCGAAAAAACGAAGATTTTTACTACTCATAGGCCTTCTAACTCCAAAAAATGAAGATTCTAAAGCCATTTTAGTGATTTGCAGATCTGTTTGTGCGATCTGCCGAACCTTTGACGAACCTAAGAGCCGAACCTACATAGGTTCGTGAGAAATAGGTTCGTGGGAACCTCTAGGTTTGCCAAAAACGTCATAGGTTCGCCAAAAACGTCATAGGTTCGCCAAAAACCTTCCTAGGTTCGCCAAAACCTTCATAGGTTCGCCAAAACCTCAAGGGGTTCATGAAAAACCTCAAAAGGTTTGTGAAAACCTCAAAAGGTTCGTGAAAAGGTTTGGGAGAACCTCTAATTGGTTTGTTCGAAGAGTTTTGCAAGAAATATACCATTTTAAAAGTTCAAGTAAACCTTGTTTACCTATTTTGGGCCTTCCGGATCATTTGGGATAGGTTTCAAGACCTAATTCGGACGTTAAGACGAGGTTTGAGCTGTTTTGTTTTGAGAGGTTAAATTTTCAAGTTCTGAACATAAAAGTTAAATATGACTTACAAGAACTGGAATGTGGAATGGTTGGCTAACAATGGACTTGTGTTGGACAATTTCGATAATTATCCGAACTGGAGATCCACATTCGAAACGTTTATTACTAAAGCGGATGACAATTACCAGAAGTTATTATACCAACAATACAAGAAACCATGTCTGAAATCGAATGATAAATGTTTGAATTTAATCAAGAAAGAGAATTGTGTGACTTGTTTTCGGTGATCATTTCTGAAGATATTAAAAAGACTGATTTTGAACAAATGCCACATTCATGTGCAAAGTGGAGTTTGTTACAAATTGCATATAACAATCATGTTGTAAAGAAGATCAAGGATGCTTATGATCGTCTTCTACCATTTATGCAAGAATTGAAATATTTTCAGTTTGATATTACTGATCGGCAAATCGTTGAGAAGTTTACGCAATTCTTACCTTATCGATGGAGTGATTTTGTTGAAAGAATGAAGGAAACAGAAGTTATTCATCATGTCACATTAATAAACTTCAAAGATGTGATTGATAAAATGGAATCGGAGATAAGGAGAACCGGAAAATGGATTGTGAAAATTGTTGATTTCTCGTGGATTGATGAACAAAGAAACATGTTAAAGGCAAGTATGAGTGTTGAGAAAGAAAAAGAAGATGTTGATGGAGGAACAGAAGATGAACCTGACATGTCTGAAGTTAGCAAACAGATGAATGAAGTTGTTGATGAGAGATGTAATGTAACTGAAGACACACACATTCTTGATGATTCTGAAATCACAAGTGAGATGAAGAAATTTGAAGATGATGTTTTTAAGTCAAAGGATGAAACTTCAAGTGTTGAAGTGGTGTCAACAGAGGATGAGAGTGTTTATGAGGATGCCTCTGATGATTTGTCTGAAACAAATACCATCATTAGTGAAGATCATTGTCATACCATTTCAGATAAAGAGGTAAGTTCAGATACGTTTTCTAAACT
This sequence comes from Mikania micrantha, assembly GCA_009363875.1. Taxonomy (NCBI): domain Eukaryota; kingdom Viridiplantae; phylum Streptophyta; class Magnoliopsida; order Asterales; family Asteraceae; genus Mikania; species Mikania micrantha. Next base: position 78,958,375 of record CM018693.1, read on the forward strand.
CACATGCTCTAAATGTTTAAATCTTAAGGGAAAGTCTCCAATTTGTGCTGATAACAACATTCTTCCGATCATTGATGTAACATCAGTGCCGGAACCGTCGCCGGAACAGTGATCTTAAACAGTATCAAGAACAGTAAACAGGTACGAATCATACACATTTCAGTAATTTTCATATTCATATCATTTATCATTAGCATGGTGAGTTGTCATAGAACAGTTTCAGAAACATTTAACAGAAAACACAGTTCAGAACAATGGTTCTTGAGTCAGATAATTATCTGGCAATATAGAACCATCATGTGATTATTTGTTAGGATTTATTATGTATGAACGTATGTGAGACTTCATAGAACAAAACACACGAATATTGTTATGTGAATGCTAAATTGACGGGTTATTCGTATAGGTGACGATCTGTACGAATATATCTGAAAGTTTAACATTCTGAATGATATTCTAAAATTAGAAAACAAGATTGAAAAGTATAGTTATCGTCGTGTTCGTACGGGTGACGATTCGAACGAATACGCGCGACGACTGTACATTTCGATTTAAACAGCTTATTAATATTTTAATTTTAATAAATGAGAAGATATTAGTTAATTTATTAGGAATTACAACTTAGGATAATTAAATAAATTCTATTTTTATAAATCGTGTTGTTTCGCCGCGAAAACTACGCGAAACCGGTACTTTACGCGAAACCGGTACTTTACGCGAAACCGAACGAGACCGAACGAGTGGGTATTTTAACCCACATTTAATGTGACATAAATGCCACAACCACCACCCATCACTCTCCTCTCTCTCTCAAAATCGTTTTTCCCTCTCTCTCTAGTTCTTCACAAGAAAATCACCTTCTTTCCACGTTTTGGAGGCTCAAATCTCGTTGGAATCAAGTGTTCTAGGCGTCATTTTGATCCTTTCATCTTGTAGATTACAGAAGTACAAGTATTTCAAGTTTCCATCCACGAAATCTAAGGTAAAAGATCATTTTATTTTCGGTTTTATAGGGTTTTCACGAACTCACGATGTACCTTAATTAGAACCGGTATTAAACATCTAAAACACTTAGATGAATCACGTAATCAGCTAGTAGAAGCTAGGGACTTGTATTTTAACAGGTTAAGCTCGATGGCAGCCGGTTGTGATACAGGTTCGTGAAGCTTAGTCGGCCAAGGATCTTCAGGGTTCGGCCGACTAAGCTTCACGAACCTGTATCACAACCGGCTGCCATCGAGCTTAACCTGAAGATCCTTGGCCGAACCTTTCTGGTTAAGAGAACCCTGCAACGAACCTTGCATGGTCTCTGCAACGAACCTGGTATCTGTACTCGGTCTGTCAGCCGAACCCTAGGTCACCTGCAACGAACCCTGTGATCACATGCAACGAACCTGTCATTGTTCTGAGCCACGAACCCTTTTTAAGTCTACCAGCACCGAACCTTCATTGTAGAAACGAACCATGCACGAACCCTTCTAGGCGAACCCTACAAGTTTCTAGCACCGAACCTCACTCAAGATAACAGCGAACCATTGAACCCAGACGAACCCTTTATTACAAACGAACCCACTAGGTTGGCGAACCTTTACACGAACCATAGTCTCCTTGGCCGAACCCTAATGGTTCGTTGATGAGGTGATGTTGGCCGAACCCTGGGAACAAACTCTAAGAGGTTCGCTGCCTTGGACATCATGCCGAATCTAAAAGTCGTTTAATAGAGTTGGGGCGGGACTAGGATCAACAAAACTAGAGGTAATAATCTAAGAAATGGTTAGTTAGTCATTCTCCTAAGTTTCTAACAAGGATTGGGTTCCATAAGTTACATGCATGCATAAACATTTTGTGTGTGCATGGGTTAGGGATACCTGTAACACCCCGACCGATGGCGGAAACGTCGGGATGCCACGAGGGATGTGTAGATTGTTCAAAAGCTCGTGGGCATCTAATTCAATCATCATATATCATTTAATCAACCAAAATAATTACACAGAAATCATGTTCGTCATGAATCAAATACATCAGTTACACAAAAGAATTAGTTAAACTAACTAAACTCTAATCGCCAGAAATTTAGTTAATTAACTAAGTCCAAGATCCTATATGATGATGTCCAAAATAGAAGAGATGCTCTCTTCATTCCTACTTGTCTCCATCACCTGAAACATGTAAGAAAACAAGTGTCAACTACAAAAGTAGTTGGTGAGAAATCATAAGTTTTTATATTGGAAGATGTTTTAGTGAAATGAGTTTAAAGGTTTATGATTTAAAATGGTTTTATAAAATGCTTTGTTTAAAACGGGTATAAAACTTATGATCTTCATGAGAAATCCATATGAATACCTGTATGAAAATAATCCAACACACATCCACCAATTCATCAATCATACACATATACAATCACATAATCACATAACCAATCAGTCATAATTAATCACAATTATTCATAGTCAAACATAGATAATCAATCCACAACTAATCAACCAATCTCATCAATCATATTCTCAAACAATGTTCGTGACTATACATGATCCTTATGTAGTTAACATAAGTTAAATACATGAATCATGGAGTGGTCGCTAACCACGTGACAATACATGAATCCAATGCAATTAACCGAAGTCAAAGGCAATGATTCACGGATGTGGAACTCATCCACGTGACAATACATGAAGTCAAAGCAATTAACCGAAGTCAAAGGCAATGATTCACGGATGTGGAAATCCTCCACGTGACAATACATGTAATCTTTGTTATTGACCGAAATCAATAACAATATTTACACGGATGAATAATAATGACAATCAGTGATAATTCATAGTATGAATATCATAATGATAAACAGGTATTATCCTTGTGTCATCAAAATAATATTTAAACTGGTATACATGTTTCACCTCCGAATTTTAAAACTAAAACAGTTTAAAGAAAGGGAGGTTATGAGAACTCACCTGAAATCCTTAGTATAACCGTTCTCGTGTTATGCGCGCTCGCGTATGTAACTCAATCAACTCAACGATCTGTAGTTAATAGGTGTTTGTGTTTATAAGTGCAAACGTTTTATTAGTATTAGATGCTCATCTTGATTAAATTTAAACCCATAGGTACCTCATGGACTTAGTTTTATTTGTTTCCAAGTTAAGTAGTGTCACCCATGGTTTGACAAGATTCAACCTACAATTGCACTTAGCTTGTTATATTAAATTGTTCAATATATGAGGACTTTTAATTGATAATTCAAAAGTTTACAACTTATAAAGGTATCAATCTTATACCCTATGTACACTTTTGTATACATGCATGCATGCTTAATTCCCTTAACCACCTACATCAAGTTATCACCATCAACTTTATAGTTTAAAAGATTATAATTTGGTTATTTTCACAAACCTTCCCTTTATATAACATTACATAATTTGAGATTGATATTATTAAAGAAAGGTGGAAATTAAAGTCCTCATGCATGCATGGTTATACATATATGTATATATATACGTATACCTACTTAGTTATACCTCCCGTTAGCCCTTAATCCCGTTTGTTAAACAAAATTTGGCCTAGTTTGCCCCTAAGGGCAGCGAACCTATGACCTAGCTGCCCTAGGTTCGGCCCACAAAATAGAAAGGTTCGGCCAGGTATAGAGCTAGGGTTCGCCATTCTTGGGTTCGTCCCATCTCCGGTTCGCCTAGGTATTAGGGTTCGCTGCATTGTAAGGTTCGTGAAGCTTCCATGTCAGTTTGAGTACCACAGGTTCGGCCTCGAACTCACATGGTTCGGCTCATGGGCTGCTAGGGTTCGGCCAACATAGAAGAAGGGTTCGCCGGTCATATGGTTCGCCCGACCACAGAAAGATTCGGCTAAGACAGCCCTAGGTTCGTGGGTGGTAGCCGAAGGTTCGTGGCCAAGAAAAGGGAGAAAGGTTCGTGGCCAGGGTTCGCCTATGTCAATAGGTTCGCCGCATGTAACCATGACCAGGGTTCGGCCAAGTTACCCCCTCTCAGAAGGTTCGGCCACCCTAGTTGCAAGGTTCGGCCGTCTGTGATGTCGCGAACCCAACAGCCCCATCTTGCTCATCCTTCGATTTGTTGATTTAAGGTCATCTATGGCTTCACATGTTTCAATCATAGCCTGATTCCCACACTAAACAAGTCCTAATCTCGTTTAAAGCTACCAATTATTTACACATCTAGTTTCTAACAAAACCGAAAAGAATTACTTAGATTTACCTCGATTTGTTGCTGAAACGTGAGAGATCCTTGTACTTCCTTGTTCTCCTCGTTCTAGTGGTCGTTTAGGGCCAAGAATCACGCAAATCCGCCAAGGAACGAGCTCAAAAAGCTAGAGAGAAGTTGGAGGCTTTGTAGGTGACGAAAATTGGAACTTAGAGAGAGAGAGTGAGTTGGTGAAATGAAGAAGAAGATGGATAACCTCTTCCATATACCGCGTGTCTTTCCCCGTGTTTGGTCTCGTTTTTATCGCGATTAGAATAAATAAAATGCTCGGTTTTTAACATCGTAAAACACATTTGAATATATAAAACCTTTTTCATAAATATGTTTTGTATTAGTTAAAATAAATTTCAAATAAATTATTTCGTAAAATCATTCCGTTTATTTTCGTTAAATCAATTAATTAATAATTAAATATATTCGAATTGATTCAAGTTGTGATTCCTAATAAATATTTTAAGTTTTCATTTCATAATTTAATATCGTTAGATAATATTCAATTATTTCGTCGAAACGCATTACTCGCGTACGTATTCGTAAAGATCGTCACCTTTCCGAATCCGACGCTCGTATCGTATTTCGATTTGATTTACGATTTATGGAATATCGTTTCAGAATGTTATTCTTAATAATTATATTCGTGTGAATCGTCACCCACGCGAATACATTTATTAAGTTAATATTTCTGAATTAATATTCGCGTTTAGATAATGTCCGTAACCTCACCATCGCGTAAATATTTCCCATTATTTAATAACTTTAATATTATCATTTTCCAAACCAAAACCCACTAAACCCTAGTCACTGACACATCCATGATAGACCGAAATATGCATATATATAGGGCATATGTAAGGGTCAGTCGCAACTGCCCTAGCCACCTTCCCACCGCTATTTCGATAAACCATGTCCATGGGTCCTTGACTATGTTTAGTAACCAGACTCAAACAACTCCCAGTTCTATCCCCAATTCCATTCTCAACCAAAAATCCTTCATCATCAGTAATAAGTAATTGTGATAAACACTACGGGTCTGTTTAGTTGAATCACAACTAAACTTCCCGTGGTTTACGCGTATAATAAATGTGCTATAACATGCATACCAGTATAATGATAATATCAATAATGTAAATCAATAATTTCATAATCATTAATAATTATAAATCTCTGGTCGTAACAGTACATTCGTACGGATGTACGGACGTATGGACAACCGAAAGTACAGTGATGTTACAATACCCATAACAAAATAATAATTAACATACAATAACAACGCAACGTGAGTTGTTAATGGACATGAGATGGTCTTGTAACCGAATATCATGTTCATGGAATCATGAGAGTCAAAAGTTCACGTCTTGAAATCAAATAGAAGTTCAAGGGTATTAATTGGGCCAGAGTGGGCCCAATGGGGCTTAATTAGCCCAACACACATCAAATGTTTAATTGGACTCAAGTAATGATGTTTGATTAAAATGAAGACATTGTGAATTTATTTAAAACTTAGTTCAATACTTTTCTAAAATTTTGTTAATTTGAAATGTAATTTAAAATTTTCATTTGTTTCTTCTAAATTTAGTTAGTTATAAAAGTTAATGTAATATCATTGATTGGGATTTGTTGTAAAATAGACAATATAATTGTCTGGATCTGCTTTAAAAACAAAGGAGACTCTGCCGAAATTTTCTTAAAATTTTAACAATAAGATATTATAATAATCATGGGATTGGAATCAATAGGGTAACTAGGATAGATTAGATCTTAGTTACACTTAACACTAAGACACTTAGTTGCACACACGACAAGACTAAACCGTAGGCACAACGACTATTACGCGTACTTATTATATTCGAATTCTTATAAAATAATTCAGGAACCGAAGGTACTTAACTTACAAACAAGAGTGCGCATTCTGTGATAGTACATTAGACATCAACACAGGTGAGTTCATTGCCCCTTTTCTAACATTTTTGTTTTAAAACGCGGGGCTGAGAAGCATGCGTAAACTGTTTATTTAAATTGTTTACTTAAATGCTTTTAAATTTACATGTTTTACATATATATAAATGTTATCCTAGACCATGTCTAGGAAGATTTTATGCAGGATTACTAACCGATTTACTTATAAATTAAGTGAGTAATCGAGTTAAACCAAACATTTCAACAAATCAAAACATTTCAAACAAATCAAACTAGACATTTTGACAAAACAAGGGTGTGAGTTCAAGGAATCAAATCAAACATTTTGACAAATCAAGTGGTTGAATTCAAGGAATTAAATCAAACATTTTGACAAATCAAGTGGGTGAATTCAAGGAATCAAATCAAACATTTTGACAAAACAAGTGTGGGACATCAAGACATCAACAAAACAATCTTTGCAAAGACAACATTCAATGTTCTACAAACCAAGTGTTTGTTGAATAACGAATCAAGTGTACAATCGATCAATGAATCTTGTATTCTATGATCAACACATCAAGTACATCTTGTGACAAAATCAGACGAATCATTAAATCATTTTTAAGGGATAGTATGGGAAATATCAGAGATAACATATGCCAACACATTGAATCCAGAAATCCTCTATTTCAAGAAGTCCTAGCTAGACTGATTGACTTGTAGGTCTTATGTTTGAGGATATTTACAGAATTCCCTAACTACTAAGTACCTTGATTGACAGACTAGTCTACTCGAGTATGACCACAGGCCCCAATCATTAGGACTTAGATTTTATTAAATGTATATTTATTTATTTATTTAAGCATTTATATATGTTTATACAATTACTAGGGTTGATCACATTGTGTGATGAACTTATGAAATCAACATGGATTTCAAATGATTGTAATTACAGGGACAACAAACAGAAGAACTTATGGGTTGTGTTAAGGGTAAAAATGCTTAATTGTCATTAACAGCAGTGTCATATGCATATTAGTATGTGGTGGGATGTTGGCTAGGGCTTGTCCCTTACATATGCCCTATATATAAGCATACAGATGTGGATATTACATGTGGTGTTAATGAGGTTAGGGTCTTTACCAAAGGAGGTTTTCAAATCATTTTCAACTACTAAAACTATATGAACTCACCAACCATGTGTTGATTTTATTTTTGCATGACTTCTCAGGTGACGAACAGGTTAATTAAGAAGTCATTTCTTTTGGACTAGGACTTCATATAGAAGACTAGCATTTTGGACCTGCATACTTTTGAAGACATCATTATACAAATTATTTTGTATATCTTGTGTGAATACAAGATAATCATTTATTGATGTTTACAATAGATTTACATTGTTAAATTATAAACGATACTACTGTTATTTAACTTTGTAATTCTATTATATTTAGTATTTCTCATTGACATCATGTGCAATGTAAACAATCTGATCACTTCGATTATCACTCTCGATATCGCGCCCCGGGAACCTTCCGCCCGTCGGGGAAACCCGATCCTACCCCGCCGGCTCGGGGTGTGACAGATTGGTATCAGAGCCATGGTTATAGAGAAATATAGGTCACTTATTTAAATGGTTTGGCTTAGACTATAACCTAGGGACCCTGCATGTAGAGAACATAGGACTTAAGACTTATTTGCATATTGTCTTCTGTATTCGATCATTGCACTAACCGATAACTTTATTGGTTATGATCAGAATGCCTCCGCGAAGACAACCTCCTTTGATACACCTACCACCACAAGACTTGGCTCCACACTCCTCCACACCGTCACCAAATGATTCACCACCACCACCTCCTCCACCTCCTCCTCCCCCTCCTCCATTGATTACTCAAGCATCTGGTTCAGGCACAACACCGACTATGGACCCTGCTACTATCGCTCTGGTGACGTTACTGAGTAGCCAGATGACGAATCAGATGAAAGAAGCTATACCGGAGATGTTCCTTCGTCTTCGTAATGTGATCCTCAATACTGGCAACACATCAGGGGAAGCCAGTGGAAACACTGGAGATTCATCTCACTACTCCTACAAGTCCTTTGTAGGATGTAAACCACCCAGCTTTAGTGGGTCTGAAGGCGCCGTTGGATTAATCCAATGGATTGAGAAGATTGAGGCAACATTGGATCTTTGCAGCTGCCCCGAACACCACAAGGTCCGTTACTCAGCGGGAACATTCAACAAACGGGCTCTGACCTGGTGGAATGGTCAAATCAACGCCCGAGGAAGAGAGGAAGCTATGGCAATGTCATGGGAAGACTTCAAAGCACTGCTGCGAACAGAATTTTGTCCCAAGAATGAGCTGCAGAAGTTGGAGGTTGAACTATCCAACCATGTGACGAAGGGGGCTGATCACATGGGGTACACTACTCGTTACCACGAGTTAGTTGCTTTGGTACCAGATATGGTACCAACTCTGGAGAAGAGGATAGACCGTTATGTGGGTGGACTTTCCGCCTGCATTCAGGGCATGGTTGTTTCAGCCAACCCTACCACTGTTGAATCTGCAGTGAGACTGTCTGGGAAACTCACTGACCTCATGGTAGCCTCTGGAGTTCTAAAGAAGGAGGCTGAACCCAATAAGAACAAAGCTGAATCTTCAAAGAAACCCTCCCATCATCAGAAGAAGAAACAGAAGACCATCAAGAACTACGTGGTGGCCACACCTCTGCAGCAAATAGCAGCAACACCACAAAACCCCAACCGCAAACCCTACACTGGCACATATCCTCTGTGTGCCAAGTGTCAGTATCACCACACTGCTGACACTCCCTGCAAGCATTGCACGGGATGTGGAAGAAAGGGCCATTGGGTCCAGTACTGCAGGATGACTCCTAATCAAGCAGTCAACAATGCTGCTCTAGCTCTCCCTCCACCAGCTAATCGGAACAATGGTGGATGCTATAACTGTGGCGAACAAGGCCACTTTGCGAAGAACTGCCCAAAGAAGGCTCAACCAACAGTTCAAGCACCCCGTGGACGAGCCTTTGCTATCGGAGCACCAGCTGCACGCCAGGACCCAAATGTGGTCACTGGTACGTTTCTCTTACATGACTTTTATGCATCTGTCTTATTTGATACTGGTGCGGATCAGAGTTTTATCTCTACCGATTTTGCATGCCAACTAGATTCAGTAGAGGAACAGTTAGACTCCCCTTACATTATAGAAGTAGCTAACGGGAAACAGATTACAGTTAGTACAGTTTATAGAAATTGCCCATTGACACTTAATGGTCATACATTTGCCATCGATTTGATGCCGATGGAGTTGGGTAGTTTCGACATCATTGTTGGAATGGATTGGCTTTCCTCTAACCGAGTGGAAGTCATCTGTTCTGAGAAGCTGCTTCGAATCCCATTGCCGAGTGATCGTGTATTGGAAGTTAGAGGGGATCAAGCAAAGCGAAGTGTCAAAATCATTTCTTGCATAAAGGCGCGTAAGTGTCTACAGAAGCAGTGCATAGCTTTTCTGGCTCATGTGGTGGAAAAAGAGAAAGACAAGAAGAAGATTCAAGAGGTACCGGTAGTGAAAGAATATCCTGAAGTATTCCCCGAAGACCTACCTGGTTTGCCACCTGCGCGACCGGTGGAATTTCGTATTGACTTAATTCCTGGAGCAACTCCTGTTGCTAAATCTCCTTACAGGTTAGCACCTTCAGAGATGCAGGAATTGTCTAATCAGTTACAGGAGCTACTTGACAAGGGTTTCATCAGACCGAGCTACTCACCTTGGGGAGCTCCGGTCTTGTTCGTGAAAAAGAAAGACGGGTCGTTCAGAATGTGCATAGATTACAGGGAACTAAACAAACTAACCATCAAGAATCGGTATCCATTGCCGAGGATTGATGATTTGTTTGACCAACTACAAGGAGCACAGTACTTCTCAAAGATTGACTTGCGGTCTGGATATCATCAACTGAGAGTTCAAGACGAAGACATACCGAAAACGGCCTTCCGAACAAGATACGGGCATTACGAATTCATGGTGATGCCTTTCGGATTGACAAATGCACCCGCGGTTTTCATGGACCTCATGAACCGAGTGTGCAAGCCGTACTTGGATCAGTTTGTCATTGTTTTCATTGATGACATACTGATTTATTCCAAGACCAAAACAGAACATGAGCAACACCTCAGAAAGATCTTGGAGCTGTTGAAGGAAAAGAAACTTTATGCCAAATTCTCCAAATGCGAATTTTGGCTAAGAGAAGTTCAATTTCTGGGTCATGTAGTCAACAGCGAGGGAATTCATGTGGATCCTGCCAAGATTGAAGCGATAAAGAATTGGGACACTCCGAAGACACCGACGGAGATACGGTCTTTTCTGGGATTGGCGGGTTATTACAGAAGGTTTATCTCAAACTTTTCTAAGATAGCTTTGCCTCTCACTAAGCTAACCCAGAAGAGCGAACCGTTTGTCTGGGAGCAGAAACAAGAAGATGCTTTTCAGACCTTGAAACAGAAACTATGTGATGCTCCAATCCTATCTCTCCCAGAGAGCTGCGATGACTTTGTTGTGTACTGTGATGCTTCCCATCAGGGACTCGGTTGTGTGTTAATGCAACGGGACAAAGTTATAGCCTATGCATCAACACAGTTAAAGGTTCATGAGAAGAACTACACCACTCATGATCTTGAACTGGGAGCAGTAATCTTCGCCTTGAAGATTTGGAGACATTACTTATATGGCACCAAGTGTACCATATTCACTGATCACAAAAGTCTACAGCACATCTTTGATCAGAAGGAGCTCAACATGCGACAGCGCCGTTGGGTTGAACTTCTGAATGACTACGATTGTGTGATCAAGTACCATCCGGGAAAGGCGAACGTTGTAGCTGACGCCTTGAGCCGGAAGGAACGAGTCAAACCCCTACGTGTTAGAGCAATGGGGATAACCGTGCAGACCAGTTTAAGTGACAAGATTATTCAAGCGCAACAAGAAGCACTTGACCGAGATAATCTGAAGAAAGAACTTGATTGCGGAGCAGAGAAACAGTTCGACACGAAGTCTGACGGAATGATCTACTACCGGGAACGTGTATGGATACCGGCGGTAGATGAATTGAGGAAACTTATCTTCGATGAGGCACACAAGACTAAATACTCTGTTCATCCAGGTGCGGATAAGATGTACCAAGACTTGCGTGGATTTTATTGGTGGCCTGGAATGAAGAAAGACATAGCCGAATACGTCGGTCAATGTCTAACGTGTGCGAAGGTAAAGGCGGAACACCAGAGACCATCTGGTCTATTGGAACAGCCTGAGATTCCGCTCTGGAAGTGGGAACAAATAGCTATGGATTTCATCACCAAGCTACCCCGCACTTCCAGTGGTCATGATACAATTTGGGTGATCATTGATCGATTAACGAAATCTGCTCATTTCTTGCCTATACGTGAGACCTTCACAATGGATAAACTGGCAAGGTTGTACATCAATGAGATAGTGGTACGCCACGGTGTGCCATTGTCTATTATTTCTGATAGAGACAGCAGATTTACATCAAGGTTCTGGCAATCATTGTAGAAATCTCTAGGGACACAGTTAAATCTGAGTACAGCTTACCACCCACAAACGGATGGTCAAAGCGAACGTACTATTCAAACCCTAGAGGACATGTTAAGAACCTGTGTATTGGACTTTGGTGGGAACTGGGACTTCCATTTGCCACTGATTGAGTTCTCCTACAATAACAGTTACCACAGCAGTATAGGATGTGCACCATTCGAGGCTCTTTATGGCCGGAAATGTCGATCACCGATCTGTTGGACTGAAATTGGAGACAACCGAATAACTGGACCAGAACTTATCCAAGAAACCACTGACAAGATAGCTCAGATTCAAAGAAGACTACAAGCAACAAGGAGCAGACAAAAGAGCTACGCCGACAAACGGCGCAAGCCGTTGGAATTCCAAGTGGGAGATCGTGTAATGTTGAAGGTATCCCCATGGAAAGGCGTTGTACGCTTTGGAAAGAAAGGCAAATTTGCACCACGATACGTGGGACCGTTCGAGATCATCGAACGTATAGGTCCTGTAGCTTATCGACTGAGATTACCAGATGAACTCAGTGGTGTGCATGACGTGTTTCACGTCTCAAACCTAAAGAAATGCCTTGCTGACGAGTCTCTCGTCATTCCAATCGAAGAGATTCAAGTCGATGAACAGTTACATTTCATTGAAGAACCTTTAGAGATTATGGATCGCAAGGTTAAACAACTAAGGCGAAGCCGTATTCCTATTGTAAAGGTTCGATGGAATTCAAGACGTGGACCCGAGTTTACTTGGGAACGCGAAGATCACATGAAGTCAAAGTATCCCCAGCTGTTTGAAGAGGAAGCGGTACCCGATAACAACTCTTAAATTTCGGGACGAAATTTCTTTAACAAGGGGAGACTGTAACATCAGTGCCGGAACCGTCGCCGGAACAGTGATCTTAAACAGTATCAAGAACAGTAAACAGGTACGAATCATACACATTTCAGTAATTTTCATATTCATATCATTTATCATTAGCATGGTGAGTTGTCATAGAACAGTTTCAGAAACATTTAACAGAAAACACAGTTCAGAACAATGGTTCTTGAGTCAGATAATTATCTGGCAATATAGAACCATCATGTGATTATTTGTTAGGATTTATTATGTATGAACGTATGTGAGACTTCATAGAACAAAACACACGAATATTGTTATGTGAATGCTAAATTGACGGGTTATTCGTATAGGTGACGATCTGTACGAATATATCTGAAAGTTTAACGTTCTGAATGATATTCTAAAATTAGAAAACAAGATTGAAAAGTATAGTTATCGTCGTGTTCGTACGGGTGACGATTCGAACGAATACGCGCGACGACTGTACATTTCGATTTAAACAGTTTATTAATATTTTAATTTTAATAAATGAGAAGATATTAGTTAATTTATTAGGAATTACAACTTAGGATAATTAAATAAATTCTATTTTTATAAATCGTGTTGTTTCGCCGCGAAAACTACGCGAAACCGGTACTTTACGCGAAACCGAACGAGACCGAACGAGTGGGTATTTTAACCCACATTTAATGTGACATAAATGCCACAACCACCACCCATCACTCTCCACTCTCTCTCAAAATCGTTTTTCCCTCTCTCTCTAGTTCTTCACAAGAAAATCACCTTCTTTCCACGTTTTGGAGGCTCAAATCTCGTTGGAATCAAGTGTTCTAGGCGTCATTTTGATCCTTTCATCTTGTAGATTACAGAAGTACAAGTATTTCAAGTTTCCATCCACGAAATCTAAGGTAAAAGATCATTTTATTTTCGGTTTTATAGGGTTTTCACGAACTCACGATGTACCTTAATTAGAACCGGTATTAAACATCTAAAACACTTAGATGAATCACGTAATCAGCTAGTAGAAGCTAGGGACTTGTATTTTAACAGGTTAAGCTCGATGGTAGCCGGTTGTGATACAGGTTCGTGAAGCTTAGTCGGCCGAACCCTGAAGATCCTTGGCCGAACCTTTCTGGTTAAGAGAACCCTGCAACGAACCTTGCATGGTCTCTGCAACGAACCTGGTATCTTTACTCGGTCTGTCAGCCGAACCCTAGGTCACCTGCAACGAACCCTGTGATCACATGCAACGAACCTGTCATTGTTCTGAGCCACGAACCCTTTTTAAGTCTACCAGCACCGAACCTTCATTGTAGAAACGAACCATGCACGAACCCTTCTAGGCGAACCCTACAAGTTTCTAGCACCGAACCTCACTCAAGATAACAGCGAACCATTGAACCCAGACGAACCCTTTATTACAAACGAACCCACTAGGCTGGCGAACCTTTACACGAACCATAGTCTCCTTGGCCGAACCCTAATGGTTCGTTGATGAGGTGATGTTGGCCGAACCCTGGGAACAAACTCTAAGAGGTTCGCTGCCTTGGACATCATGCCGAATCTAAAAGTCGTTTAATAGAGTTGGGGTGGGACTAGGATCAACAAAACTAGAGGTAATAATCTAAGAAATGGTTAGTTAGTCATTCTCCTAAGTTTCTAACAAGGATTGGGTTCCATAAGTTACATGCATGCATAAACATTTTGTGTGTGCATGGGTTAGGGATACCCATAACAAAATAATAATTAACATACAATAACAACGCAACGTGAGTTGTTAATGGACATGAGATGGTCTTGTAACCGAATATCATGTTCATGGAATCATGAGAGTCAAAAGTTCACGTCTTGAAATCAAATAGAAGTTCAAGGGTATTAATTGGGCCAGAGTGGGCCCAATGGGGCTTAATTAGCCCAACACACATCAAATGTTTAATTGGACTCAAGTAATGATGTTTGATTAAAATGAAGACATTGTGAATTTATTTAAAACTTAGTTCAATACTTTTCTAAAATTTTGTTAATTTGAAATGTAATTTAAAATTTTCATTTGTTTCTTCTAAATTTAGTTAGTTATAAAAGTTAATGTAATATCATTGATTGGGATTTGTTGTAAAATAGACAATATAATTGTCTGGATCTGCTTTAAAAACAAAGGAGACTCTGCCGAAATTTTTTTAAAATTTTAACAATAAGATATTATAATAATCATGGGATTGGAATCAAAAGGGTAACTAGGATAGATTAGATCTTAGTTACACTTAGCACTAAGACACTTAGTTGCACACACGACAAGACTAAACCGTAGGCACAACGACTATTACGCGTACTTATTATATTCGAATTCTTATAAAATAATTCAGGAACCGAAGGTACTTAACTTACAAACAAGAGTGCGCATTCTGTGATAGTACATTAGACATCAACACAGGTGAGTTCATTGCCCCTTTTCAAACATTTTTGTTTTAAAACGCGGGGCTGAGAAGCATGCGTAAACTGTTTATTTAAATTGTTTACTTAAATGCTTTTAAATTTACATGTTTTACATATATATAAATGTTATCCTAGACCATGTCTAGGAAGATTTTATGCAGGATTACTAACCGATTTACTTATAAATTAAGTGAGTAATCGAGTTAAACCAAACATTTCAACAAATCAAAACATTTCAAACAAATCAAACTTGACATTTTGACAAAACAAGGGTGTGAGTTCAAGGAATCAAATCAAACATTTTGACAAATCAAGTGGTTGAATTCAAGGAACTAAATCAAACATTTTGACAAATCAAGTGGGTGAATTCAAGGAATCAAATCAAACATTTTGACAAAACAAGTGTGGGACATCAAGACATCAACAAAACAATCTTTGCAAAGACAACATTCAATGTTCTACAAACCAAGTGTTTGTTGAATAACGAATCAAGTGTACAATCAATCAATGAATCTTGTATTCTATGATCAACACATCAAGTACATCTTGTGACAAAATCAGACGAATCATTAAATCATTTTTAAGGGATAGTATGGGAAATATCAGAGATAACATATGCCAACACATTGAATCCAAAAATCCTATATTTCAAGAAGTCCTAGCTAGACTGATTGACTTGTAGGTCTTATGTTTGAGGATATTTACAGAATTCCCTAACTACTAAGTACCTTGATTGACAGACTAGTCTACTCGAGTATGACCACAGGCCCCAATCATTAGGACTTAGATTTTATTAAATGTATATTTATTTATTTATTTAAGCATTTATATATGTTTATACAATTACTAGGGTTGATCACATTGTGTGATGAACTTATGAAATCAACATGGATTTCAAATGATTGTAATTACAGGGACAACAAACAGAAGAACTTATGGGTTGTGTTAAGGGTAAAAATGCTTAATTGTCATTAACAGCAGTGTCATATGCATATTAGTATGTGGTGGGATGTTGGCTAGGGCTTGTCCCTTACATATGCCCTATATATAAGCATACAGATGTGGATATTACATGTGGTGTTAATGAGGTTAGGGTCTTTACCAAAGGAGGTTTTCAAATCATTTTCAACTACTAAAACTATATGAACTCACCAACCATGTGTTGATTTTATTTTTGCATGACTTCTCAGGTGATGAACAGGTTAATTAAGAAGTCATTTCTTTTGGACTAGGACTTCATATAGAAGACTAGCATTTTGGACCTGCATACTTTTGAAGACATCATTATACAAATTATTTTGTATATATTGTGTGAATACAAGATAATCATTTATTGATGTTTACAATAGATTTACATTGTTAAATTATAAACGATACTACTGTAATTTAACTTTGTAATTCTATTATATTTAGTATTTCTCATTGACATCATGTGCAATGTAAACAATTTGATCACTTCGATTATCACTCTCGATATCGCGCCCCGGGAACCTTCCGCCCGTCGGGGAAACCCGATCCTACCCCGCCGGCTCGGGGTGTGACAATTGAAGATTGTACTTTAGAGGAATATGATGAGGAGACATTGTACAGATGTGGATTGATTGATGTACATAAGAATTATGGTGATTCTCACAATAATATCTTTGATGATGTGAAACCATGTGTTTCAAACTCTGCATCATCATCCAAAAAGAAAGTTTCTTTCAAAACCTCATTGGTTGAAATTAAAAAATTTTCAAAGAACAAAAACAAGAAATTTTCAAAACAAAATGGTTTTTCAAGTTACAAAGTTAAAAGTCAAATTCAATCAAAATGGGTTGTGAAATCATCATGTGCATCAAATAAAGTGGAATCAAAGTGTGATACTCCAAAGTCTTGGATCAAAGACAAGATTTCACTAAGTCCCACAAGATGTGAAAAGTTGAACTTTGAGTCTCTCACGTCAAGTGGTAAGAAGTCACATTTGACTCATATGGGTTCAACAAGTAATCAAAGATTGGTTTATGGTTCACCAGTGGTAAATCACCAAAACCATAGGTTTGTACAAAACTATTCTCCTAGGTTTGTGGAGAGGAGTGTGGAACAAGAGGGCATATCATTGCTAATTGTCCTTATCTGTGTGAGTTACAAGGACAAGTTAGTAATGCCAAGCCTTGTGTCACAGAGGTTTCAAAGTTCATTCCTAAAAGACATAAAATGCCAAATCAAAACAAGGAAGAACTTGTGAAAGCCTCGGATGAAGAAAAGTTGAAACTTTCAAAACCTTTAATGACTAATTTGGTGTTTAACAACAATGTGGTGATTCAAAATAAGTATTATCTTAAGAATGCACTTGAACAGGAACAGTTGTGGATACCAAAAACAAACAAAGTTTCAAAGGAAACTTCATTAGTTTCAACTGGAAAATGGATTAAATTTCCGTATATGGATTTTCATGGAAAACTCAAGACCTCGAAGGCTTGGGTGACCAATGCTATCTAATGGTTTGTGAGTGTGTACAGGAGGATTTCAAGAGGACCTATCAATTGGAGGAGAGCTCATTGATAGTGAAACTTCCTGGCGTGTATTTGGTAAAATCGTTCTAATTCTTTAACTGTCATATTATTTTGGAGAACTTGACAGGTTTGGAATTACATTGTCATATTTTCTTGATGTTTTCAAGTCACTTTGAACATAATGTTTTACAAAGATGGTAAATCATATCGGTTGTCAATTTTCCGAGAATTTTGATTTTTCTATATACTTATAAAATTCTAAAAATCAAAAATATTTTCATTTTTAGCATATTAGGGGGAGTAAAAATTTAAAAAAATCAAAAACAATATAAAATTAGAAAATTGAGAAATCGATCCGATCTTTGAGATATGATTATACATTGTAACATTCTGAAGCTTACTTGTATCATACAAGATCAAATACAAAGCGATCACAATGCACTCAGTATGATATGTTGGTAGGTCTTTCACTTAGTTGTGATTTCTGTAGACTAATGCCATAATCATTCTTTGTGGGACACATTACTTAGAACACAGTGTTCGATCTTTGTCCTGAGTGCGTGGCCATTTGCCTCAGTGATTGCTAATTGTATTAGTACATATATTAGTTTGATCATGTGTTTCTTTTTCAAAAGAAATTCTGAGTTCATTTTTTTTTATTTTCGTTCAAAACATGGACATTCTCTGCGTATACTTACGTATCGACCTGATTGCTATGTTTTGAACATTCTGTTTTTATTTTCTTGGTTTGTTTAGAACTTGGGCATTCTATGTGTATACGGAAGTATCAATCTGATGCTAGGTTTTAAACTTAAGATATTTTTTGGTTCAATATCCTGGTTTCATCTGCGCATACGGAAGTATCGATCTTGTTACCAAATTTTGAACATTCTGTTCTATTTTACACTTTGTTATTTCACAAAAGATATTCTGCTTTATTTTTGCATGATCAAACTAAGCAAGAATTTGAACTTATAATTTACAATGGCATCGCTGTTGGTTGATGTTTCACAAAGCGGGGATGTGTTCAAGTGAATGGGGAACACAAAGTATTGTGATTGGTTTTCATTAATCACAATTCACAACAAGTGATAAGACTTAAAGTGGATCAATATACTGGCAATCGTCCTAGGCTTGTGCATCGAATAAATAAATATCATTAATAATCAACAAGTAATGTTGAGGTATGATTACAATATGATCTCATGTTTGGATATTTCTCATCAAAAACATATTTATTTTTTAGTTAGAATACAAATTTTGTAGGATTCTAGGATATACAAGTTTGCAATTCATAGCTTTAGGGGGAGTTTATTCAAATCATTGAAAAAATTCACAAAAATTTTCTTCTATTTTCTTTTAGACTATTCGATGTGACTTACTAATTCTTTGTAAACACTATAATTGATTTACTGTTAATAAGTGATAAAGAGAAATTGGAATTGTGATGAGGCATCTAGTATGATTACATGTGAAGCAAAAGATTTAGTTTTGATTATGTATCAACTGATGTAGGTGATAAGAGTGATGAAGATCTGTGTGTTGAAGATATCACTGCAGTCCTCAGCAAGTGAATCTTGAAAAAGAAAGACATAAGATGGAGAGGGAGAGAGAGAGAGAGAATGAAATTAAGATTGAGAGGGTGAAGTAGAAACAAAGAGACTGATGTATTTTCTGTGTGAAAATATAACAGCTACAACTGAAGGGAAGTATGTTGATAGCAAGGTTGTAGGGGAGTATGTTGATGCATATATGTTCCCCGATGCACAAAATGTTTGAACATATACAACAGCAAGGTTCAAGGGGGAGTATGTTAGTGCATTTTCTGTGTGAAAGCTGCATTTAATGTGTGAACCTGGCTTGTTGTATATGAAATCATAGTCTGCATCCAAGAAGGTTTGGCTATGATTGATGGCTAAAAGGTTTGGTGCTCACATGGTTTAAGGTTTGGCAAACCTATTGGCAAACCTTTTGAAACCTATATATAGGTAGACTTGGAAGATTTGGAGATCTAGAGCTCACAATTCACACACAAAAAGTCAAATTCTCTCTCAACCTCAAGATCAAGACTCTCTTCATCTTTGTTTCTTTTGATCGTTCAAGTGTTGTATTTTCACGTTTATTGTTTGTAAACACTTAGATATCAATGAAGAATTCAGATTAATGATCTATTACATTGTCATTGTTGATTCAAATCTAGTTGTAAACGGATTCTGTACGTTTATGATCGAATCGAAGAATTTCGTGATCGATTCTTCAAATCTACATTCCTTGCGCCACCCCTCCGAGTCCCGCAACTCTAACAATCTTCCACAACATGGGACTAACCTAAATAGTGACCTGTGACGGATGGGTTCGATGAAAACGGGGCTGATGGAGTTACAGGGTTCGCGAGAACCAATCTGGCGAACCTGAGTGGTAGCCGAACCTTTAGGCTGGTTGGGGAACAGGTTGGCGAACCCACGCTAGGAACCGAACCTTATGAGCCTCACCGAACCAAGGAACTGGACGAACCCCACGAGGGGCGAACCTCCCATGCATAGGGTTCGGGAACATCTAGCCGAACCTTGTGCTCATGCATGCCTCAGCCGAGCCTTTACACTTTGGCTGAACCATTCTCACGAACCTTACCTTGGTGGCGAACCTATAAATGCAAGGGTGGCGAACCCTGCATAGCACACCACGGCCGAACCCTAGGCAGCATGGTCATAGCCGAACCTTTCCAAGGAAAACCCTACGTGCGAACCTGTTGGCCCCAGGGAATAGCCGAACCTTATAGCACTCCCTCACGGGCGAACCTATTGCGAACCCAAGTGTTACCCTGTCACGAACCCCTCCCAGTTAAACATGCAGAGCCAAACCTCATGTGAAGCATGGCCGAACCATATCCAATAGGTTCGCTGCATGTTTTGTTTTTTTTCAGTTGTTTAGTCGAAGCTCAAGTCCTTGGTCCATGAAAATTCTTGCAGCCCAACATCCTCACTCGGTTGAAATAAGGTTAACCGGCCCAATTGATTTGGCCCAACGTGGGTATCGTGGTACATCTCTTTTAATTCGGCCCATGAGGATATACTAAGCCCACGACACACCTTAGGCGGCCCACGTAAGGTATATGGCCCACATGCAACCACTTAGCCCAACCCATGATTAGCCTAGTCCAATCTCTTGTTGATCCAATTGATGTTAACCGACCCATGCGGTTATCATAGCTCACGACACTTGGGGCTAGCCCAATAAACCCCATTCGGCCCCCGCACCTAACATTTGGCTTAAGGCCGGCCTTAGTTGGGCCCAAAGTCAAATCATTCGGCCTAAATTGAGTAGCTCAAGCCCATTACTACCCATAATCATTTAATCCAGCCCAATGGACTTTTCAGCCCATGCACTTGTTTATGACCCATGTACATTTGACCTATTTAGTTAAGAGTACAACCTAAAACATTCATAACACTTAAAACATCAAGTTTTACAAGAATAATGTTATGAGTATTTACTAATAGGTTCTTACAAGAAACTAAGGACTTATGGCAATTAAACAAAAGAGATCTAAGCTTTTGTACTTAGAATCTCTTTGTGATGAAAATAAATCAAATTAAATTTAGATCAATAACGAAGTGTTTAATCTAATTGGGTTGAGTGTTCTAAAGTCTCTAACAAGTTAACGGGGTCGAATGACGACCGAGACTCACAGTGTTAGCCAACTTTAGGGCTAACACCAACACCTACGCGCACAACGAATCCTTCAAACATATACTTATAAGTTACAAACACTATGAAATCAATATAGGATTGTGAACATCACAACAAGTACAACCAACGAGCGCGTGCATTCTAGTTAAGATAAGTCAACCACTTCAAACACAAGGTGAGTTCATTTGTCCCTTTTCAAACTATTTTGTTTTTACTTCGGGACTGAGAAACATGTCAAATGTTTTGTATAAATGAATTATATAATTATTGCCATGTTTTATGAAATGCTTATTAATTTCTGTTTAAAAAATTATTTATAAACTGTTAATTGTTGAGTTGTTCATTCATTTTGATTGTGCTAAATCTTTATGTCTTCAGTTATAAACTATCATGATTATAAGTCATGATTGTATCTTTACTCAAACATATACTTGTTCAAATTATTATTCATACAGTTTCTCAAAAGCATATTTCCTTAAACATACACTTTGTTATGCTTAAAACTATTACTCAAGACTCATGCTTGATGCTTTTAACTCATTACTTAAATACTTACTTACTTAATGCTCAGTTATTTTACACTCGAATACTTTATCTGCAAATACTTTAAACTCAGATATTTTAGATGCGAGTACTTTAAGTTAAAATCTTTTTTTCAATTACTCAATACTTTTATTGGTGTCAATGCTTGTGATCAGTGTTCATAGTCAAATGCTCAATAGTCAATAGTCAATACTCAATGCTCAATAACACAGAAACTTAAATATTTTAACAAAGGGGATTCAAGTGGGTAAATAGGTACATGTGCACATGGTATCGGAAAGGTGAAACATTGAACAATCACCAAGGACTTCGTAAGACAGACTGATGGGCCATCGCATGTTGACCTATGGTGTCAACTCCTCCTAGTCATTCAGTGTTCTTCATTGTCAGGACCTTGTAAGACAGACTGATTGACCATCGCGTGTTGACCGGTGGAGTCAACCCCTACTAGTCATTCAGTGTTCTTCATTGTCCATCAATGTTTTGTAACGGTGGCTAGGATGATTATGATATCAATTAGTAGGACTAATGCCTACTAATGGATATCCTCTAACTACACACCGATGCAGACTGTTACACCCTAGTTGCTTCTGTGGAATGATACTGAATACCATTGGGTGTATCCTTTGGTGATTCACCCTCCAGAAATTCAGTTGCCCACAGAAGTGAACTCATAACCTCATTTTCAAACTCAAACATATGTGGTGTTGGTTAGGAATGAAACGCTTAATTATCATTAACAACAATATGTTAAGCAGCTCGGTATGTGGTGGGACGGTGGCTGGGGCTTGTCCCCTACATATGCCATATATATAAGCATACTTGGTTGGATAGCATAGGTGGTTGTTAGTAAGGTTAAGGTTGTCATTTCGGGGGAATCAAGGTAAACATATTCAGGGTAATCGAACGTTATGGATCAATAGGGTGGAGTGAAACGCTTAATTATCATTAACAACAATATGTTAAGCAGCCCGGTATGTGGTGGGACTGTGACTGAGACTTGTCCCCTACATATGCCCTATATATAAGCATACTTGGTTGGATAGCATAGGTGGTCGTCGATGAGATTATGGTTGTCATTCGGGAAATCAGGGTAAACATTTACATGATAATCAAATTCTATAAATCAAGGGTTATGGAATCAAAGATACAGGATGGAACACATAATTATCATCAGGAACAATATATCATGTGGTTTGGTATGTGGTGGGACGGTGGCTGGGCGGACAGTAAGTTCGACCCTACATATGCTCTATATATAAGCATACTGAATCAGATGGTATAGGTGGTTAATGGTGAGGTTAAGGTTGCCATTCAAGTGGTTTTTCAAATATTTTTTTTATATAAAACTACATGAACTCACCAACCATTGTGTTGACTTTGTTTTCTTACATGTTTTTCTCAGGTGATGCACATGATTAAGCTAAGATTCAGGATTGCATGCTAGGATGCCCAGATATAGATCCTAGTTGACTTTTGGAGAAGCACATCTTTTGATATCTTGTGCAGATACAAGATAGAAACATTTGATTTTTGGATAGGGTTACTTAATTAAATTACTAAACATTGATATTGTAATTTAACCTTGTAATCCTAATTTAAATGTTATTGTGCTTTAGTTATTCATAACATTGATGCTATGTAAACAATCTGATCATCACGATTATCACTCACGATATCGCGCCCCGAGAACCTTCCGCCCGATGGGGAAATCCGATCCAACCCCGCCGGCTTGGGGTGTGACACCAACCTTAACCAACATTCCATCAACTATAACCTCACAACATAACCTAATAACATCCTAAGTTCCTGACACTGACAGACCCCCAATATAGTACAAATGGTATATGTATAGGGCATATGTAGGGGTCAGTCGCAACTGCCCCAGCCACCGTCCCACCACCTTTGTAGTATACCACGAGTGTGTCCTTGTCTGGTGATAAATAATCAATCAAATAATTCCTAAAGCAAATAAATTCCTAAGCAGTTAATTTCCTAAGCGATTAGTTTCCCACGCGGATAGTTCCCTTATTCTTCAATACTGACATCCACCTAATGTACCGTAAATGGTATATATAGGGCATATGTAGGGGTGTGACAACTAGTACCTGACCGGCCGGCAAGTCCGTACGGTGCGTGTACTTTCAACAGTAACTACGTGTGATTACATGTGTATACACAGTATTTGTATTAACAGAATTCAGATTTACAAGAAACAGTTGTATGTATTTTTGTGTAAACTTAAATACTGTAAGTACAACACTCAATTGAAACATTAGTTGTGTGTATTTAAGTGAAAACCTAAGTACAATTAACACAACTAAACATGAGAAACAACGATGTTCAAGCGAATGACAAAAACAAATCGGTTGCGATCTGATATCCATAGATGACAGAAATCAGATGGCCGACAATTCAATGTGAAAACAATGTGATATCAGGGTGTTTAGTTGAGTCCGACAGTGAGGAAAAACAATTCAAACATAATTTACAGTGTTGTTTCAGAATAACGAACTGACAGTGTGTTTGCGTTGGTGACGATTCACACAAACATATCTGTGAGTTTAACGTTCTGAAATAATGACTGGAAAGTAGAAAACAAAAGTCGGAAAGCAAAACCATCGTCGTGTTCGTTCGAATGACGATTCGAACAAATACGTGCAATGGTGACGTGATCCGACGAAACGAAAACGAAATACGACAAGAACAAAAATAAGTTAATAAAATAAAATAAATAACATTTTACAATTTTGAAAATCATCAACTAATTAAAATTATCTTCTTTTATTTATTACAATTAAATACGCATAAAGTTCCGGATACACGACGAAAACGCGAACCGAGCAACCGAAACGAACCCGAATACCATCGGGATATATAAAGCCTAAATGAGAGAGTTTCTCTCATTTCACACCTTTACATCTCTCTCTATTCCACGTTTCCGGCCACCACCATTAACCTTCAAATCCTCATAACTCACTCGTTTCTCAACCAAATCGGGTGTTCTTGGTGTCCACGCGTAGCTCTCGACATCCTCTACCTGAAAGTACAACAGATCTGAGCTTTAGTCCGGCGAAATTCAAGGTAATGATCGAAGAAACCCACTGAAAATAGGGTTTTCATTTCGGTTTTGATGCACCATGTTCGACCCACAACCCTTGACCGGTCTTAAACCTTTTTTGTCGAACTATACTTCCTCGATAACCCTATCTGATACACCACAACACGCAAAACAACCTTAGTATCCAGATAATCGAGGTGATGGCTAGATGACAGGTTTGTGAGGAAGTTGATGGAATGCATGGCCGAACCTTTGAAGTTCTCACGAACCCATGTCGGTACTGTTACCCATCGGCCGAACCTTCTTCAATAGCCGAACCATGGATGCTTGGGTGCCGAACCATTTGACCTCAAGATGCAGCAAACCCTTCTAGCCCTCGCCGAACCTTTGCATGGAGCGAACCTAGTCACTTGCCGAACCCCACAACAGCTACGAACCTTGTGTGAATGAACCTCCGGCCAACTAGCAGGGAACCATCACTCACCGCCAAACCAGTTGAGTCCATCACGAACCTATGCTGGAAATGGCCGAACCCTGGTTTCGTGACACACCCTAGGCAAACCTAGCCCAGTAGAACCTAAAGGTTCACTGCCACTTTTGCTAAACCAGCCGATGAAGTGCGGCATCCTTCTCTTGCTTTGGCCCAATTCCGGTTTCATTGGTCCATAGAACCATCCTCGGCCCACATACATTCGATCAGGCCCAACACACCTTTTCTAGGCCCACGAATTATAAGTCCAGCCCAAGTACATGTTTTATGGGCTATAGGGCCCACATACACACGAGGCCCAATCGATAATCCTATAGGCCACTAGGGCTATTCTGGCCCAAAACAATCGGCCCAAATATGGCTCTTGGTCCTCATGGGTATTGGTGTAACTTGATTTATATATAAAACAATAACCAAGTATAACATGAAATCCAATTAATCACTAAGGATAATTACTACAAAGGTGGCAAATTGGGAGTATTGATACATTTTGAGAGATTATAACACTTGATTAAACTCAATACATTAAAGATTTACAATCTTTCATGAGAAACCTAAGT
The DNA here is from genome assembly GCA_009363875.1 of Mikania micrantha. NCBI lineage: Eukaryota > Viridiplantae > Streptophyta > Magnoliopsida > Asterales > Asteraceae > Mikania > Mikania micrantha. The sequence goes on from CM018693.1 coordinate 78,984,224, forward strand.
GTTATTGTAACAGCAAGTGCCAGATCGTCCGGCAAGTCCGTACGGTATGTGTACTTTCACTGTATTCTATGTGTACATACGTAAGCTTAAACAGTACTTGTATTAACAGAATCCTAAATACAAGAAATCATTGTACGTATTTTCGTATAAACTTAAATGCATTAAGTACAACGTACATTTGAAACATTAGTTGTGTTTATTAAGTGAAAACTTAATTACAGTTAACACAACAAATCATGAGAAACAACAATATTCAAACGATATTCAGAAACATATCGGTTGCGATCTGATGTCCACAGATGACAGGAATCAGATGACCGACAAGTCAGTACAAAAACAATGGGAAATCATGATGTATAGTTGAGTCCGACAGTGAGGAAACACAATTAAAACATAACACAGTGTTATTTCAGAATGACGAACTGACAGTGTGTTTGCGTGAGTGACGATTCACACAAACATATCTGTGAGTTTAGAATTCTAAAATAATGACTGAAAAGTAGAAAACAAAAGTCAGAAAGCAAAACCATCGTCGTATTCGTTCGGGTGACGATTCGAACGAATTACACGCGAAGGTTACGTGATCTGACGAAACGACAACGAAAACACGTCACGAACGAAAATAATCTAATAAAATCAAATAAATAACATTTTACAATTTTGAAACTCATCAAAATAATTAAATTAAATCCTTTATTTAATTCCATTTAAATTACGCGTAAATTTTCCGGTTACGCGCCGAATTAACGAACCGAGCAACGAAAACGAACCCGAACACCCTCGGGGTATAAAAACTCAAGAATGAGAGTTTTCTCTCATTTCTTCACCTTCAACCTCTCTCCTAAATCAAAATCCCGGTTTCACGTTTTTAGGGTTTTCACCATCTTTGAATCTTCATAACTTTCTTGTTTCTCAACCAAATTGAGTGATTCTTTCGCCCACGCGTAGCCCTCGACATCCTCTACACGAAAGTACAACTGATCTGAGGTGGGATCCAACCAAACTTGAGGTAATCAGTTGCAAAGTGTTACGATTTTAGGGTTTTCTACCCCTTGGTCAACCTAGCATTTCAACCGTATCTATGCTTGTTTCTCTTCGATCCTCACCCTTTGAAACTTAGTCCTAGCATAATATCACCATGGAACATCAATACCTAGCCTAACCATCACTGGTTCGAACCCTCAGTCGAAGCAAACCTCGAATGGCCGGCCGAATGGCCTATTCGACCAAGACCCTTCTCCTTCGGAACTTTCTCATTCGGCACAGTAGCATCCCCATTCGCTGGTCATTCGACAGAACCCATACTCCCTTCATTCGCCAGCCATGTTATTCGGTCAGAGCTGTTTCATTCGAACCACTTGAGCCTCATTCGCCCAAAACCCCACTCAGCTCAACCTTCATTGGCCAAGATTTTCTTGCTGGCCACCCCACCTTAGATTAACCAGAAATCAACGATGGCCCAACATGCAACAAAAAGCCCGACATGAGTCTATCGTGGCCCAACAAAGATCCAACAACACCCCTTTGGGCTAACATATTTTCTTTAGGCCCAACAATCTTTTTCAGTCCATTTCGTTTTTATGTTTTTAATTGGGTTGAGGTTGATTAGCTCAAGAAACAGTTGTGGCCTAATAACCTAATTCGGTCCATATAATTTCAGGCCCAACAGTAGGGCCCAACCTATTTATAACAGGCCCAATTTCATTCTATTGGGCTACGGATATCTTTGAGGCCCAACACAACATTGATTAGGCTTAACAATATCTTTGGGCCCAATAACAAGGTCTTTCGGCCCATACACTTAGTATGTGCTTGAAATATTTGGCTCACACATATAATGGACTAGGCCACCATTAGGCCCACATCACCTCTTCAGGCCCAACACCTTTAAAATGGACCCATCAGCTTTAGAAAGGTCCAACAGGAAGTGAACAGTCCAAAGCCCATGGTTTAGGGCTCAAGGCCCACTGCCTTTGGCCCAAGGCCACCATTTTGGCCAAAAGCCCAAATTCAAGGCCCACAATGTTTTCAGCCATTCTAGTCCAGGCCCAACTTGGCCCATGAACTCTTTTAGCAAAGGCCCGAGACAAAATCCATGGGGCCCATCAAAATCTACCCGAGGCCCACCGAATTTGAATTAAGGCCCATTTTGAGGCCCTTGTCCTCCCTTTTGGAGCCATTTTGTCATTCATTTGGTCAACAACCCATTTCTGGTCCAATTTCAATTCCAACAGCCTTGTATGACTCTAGGCCCATCAAATGTTGACAAGGCCCACCTTGGGCCCAATAGATTCCTTGGAGGCCTAAAACAAGGCCCAAAAGGCCACTCGAACACTAGTTTTTGTGACTTTTGGCAAGGCCTTTATGATTCAACACCTAATATCATTGGCCCAACCTAAATTGTTGGCCCACATGACTAAAGAACTATTGCAACTCTTTAACTTAACACTAACAAGTATGATAACCAAGGGATTACTACCGAAACGGCAATTTTTGCAATAAGGTCTTGTAACATATAACATGATTTCATGAAACCACAAATGGGCTTTGATACAAGCTAGATAATACAAGAATAAATCAAAGAAAGTCTATGGATTACAAGAACCAATAACAAACAGAGATGGGCCAACAGAGACCGAAGACTTTAAGTGTTGGCCAAAGCTTATGGCTAACACATACATACACATAAAATCCCTATAATTCATACTGATAAGTTATAAACATCTTGAAATCAATACAGGATCGTGAAAATACACTCAAGAACAATCAAGAGCGCGTACATTCTTGTTTAAGCTAAGTCAAACACAACAACTACAAGGTGAGTTCATATGCCCCTTTTACTTTAAATCTTTACTGATTTTAACTCTCGGGGCTGAGAAACATGTTTACTTTTATTTATTTAAAGGTTTTACTTAACATGTTAGTTATACTCTGATTAAATGATATTAAATTGCTTATTATCATATATCATTGTATGCATGCTTGTATGATTATGAGATAACAGGGAAACTCATATGACTATGATAAGATAATTTCTTAATTATCAATACATTATAATAACTTAGTTATAAGATTGTAACTTATAACACTTAGTTATTTCCACATGATCAGATACTTAATTAATTTACACTTAATTACATAATGAGGCTTTGGGAACACATGGATTCAGTAAATGATGATCATGATAACGTAACTTCATGGGATTCTTATCATTTACAGTAAATGATGGTCATGATAACGTAACTTCATGGGATTCTTATCATTTACACCTAATTAACATAATGTAATAAGACAAGTTCTTATTCGACTTTGTTAAGTACACGAGAACAATCCCACACGGATACTTTGGGATCACATGGATTCAGTAAATGATGATCATGATAACGTAACTTCATGGGATTCTTATCATTTACAGTAAATGATGATCATGATAACGTAACTTCATGGGATTCTTATCATTTACACCTGATTATCATAACGAAATAAGACAAGTTCTTATTCAACTTTGTTAAGTACACGAGAACAATCCCACACGGATACTTTGGGATCACATGGATTCAGTAAATGATGATCATGATAACGTAACTTCATGGGATTCTTATCATTTACAGTAAATGATGATCATGATAACGTAACTTCATGGGATTCTTATCATTTACACCTGATTATCATAACGAAATAAGACAAGTTCTTATTCAACTTTGTTAATCACATGAGGACAATCCCACACGGAAACTTTGGGATCACATGGTGGGATAGGAGAGAATGGAATGCATTTTAATCTGATTACGTGAGGATTAAAATGGATTCCATTCGGATTCTATACGCTACATTTGGAGACATATGGTGAACAGTTAACTAATACTTTTAATTAAATTAAAAGTGTAATATAAAAGTTAACCTCTCAAGTAATAGAATAATATAAGGATTAGATTTAAATAATCTAAATTCCTTAATTTAACGAGGGTTTATCAATACTTCGGTTTGATAACTAAACTCCTCTTACTATATTATTATTCTACATATGATTACACAACGGGCAATTCAGATAGTTGGGAAATGGATATCTTTAGTTGTATCGCAAGTGGTGTGGAACTTGGGTGAGTATGTGGTGGGATAGCGTCTGGGCTTGACCCTTTCGTGATTCCCTATATATAAGCATACTCAGTTAGGTGATATACTACTTGTACATATAACTAAGGAGAGGCCATTGGGTGAAACAGGTGAAACAAGTATACAAGCAACAGATATAACATTGTGAATGTGTGCATGATCAGTTCAATGGTTTTCAATTTACTTACTTATGAACTCACCAACCTAGTGTTGACTTTGTTTAAATTACATGTTTTCTCAGGTGACGAACAGGTGTAGATACTATATGCAAGTGTTAAGCTAGTGGGCTCATAGAAGACCTAGCTTTCTTTTGAATGCATACATTTTGATATGACAGAACTTTGAATCACTTTTGTATATCTTGTACAGATCAAGATATAAACTCATTGATTCTTTTGATTAGATTTACTTAGTTAAATTATGATGTACAATGTAATTTAACTTTGTAATTCTATTTCATGTCATGATTAGCATTTCTCATTTATATATCATGTGCTATGTAAACAATCTGATCATTTGATTATCAACACAATGATATCGTGCCCCGGGAACTTTCCGCCCGACGGGAAAGCCCGATCCGTTCCCGCCGGCCCGGGGTGTGACAGATTGGTATCAGAGCCATGGTTATTGTCACACCCCGGGCCGGCGGGAATGGATCGGGTTTTCCCGTCGGGCGGAAGGTTCCCGGGGCGCGATATCTTGAATGATAATCGAAATGATCAGATTGTTTACATGGCACATGATAAATAATGAGAAATGCTAACATGACATATGATGTAGAATTACAAAGTTAAATTACAATGTTACGTTCATAATTTAACTAAGTAAATCTATCCAGAAGAATCGTGTAGTTTCTATCTTGTGACTGTACAAGATATGCAAAATAGATTCATAATGTCGTCAAAATGTATGCATCCAAAAGTAAGCTAGGTCTTCTAAGAGTCCTCTAGCTTAATCGCTGATGCTTGTTATCTAGACCTGTCCGTCACCTGAGAAAACATGCGTTTAAACAAGTCAACACTAGGTTGGTGAGTTCATAAGTTTAGTATTTGAAAACCATTGAATTTATGTCAATCAGGTTCATAGTGTATCACACAAATTGAATTGATGTTTAAATCCCATGTTTCACACAATGTCCTCTCCATGGTTGGATGTACAGATAACGTCTCATCCAGTCAAGCATGCTTATATATAGGGGCATACGGAAGGGTCAAGCCCAGACGCCACCCCACCACATGCTTAACTGCACTCAACACTACCTGTAATACAACGATGGATACCCATTTCCTTTCACCCATGATTTCCCAGTATGTTTATCCACTAAGTAAAGAGAAAAGAGACAAAATCGTCTCGATTGACCATTCCTAACGTAATAGCCAATATGCAAAATAACTCAGTGAACAAAGTAAGAGATGAAATTATCTCTGTTAACTAATTCTTACGAATTAGCCGGTATGTCAAAATAACCAATAGTTGAATAAAGAGACATAATCTCTGTTAGCTAATCCTTACGGATTAGCCCGGCATGTAATATCACCCAATGAACAAATAAGAAACAAAATTATTTCTGTTAGCTATTCCTTACGGATTAGCTCGGCATGTAAGATACCATACTCGATATCTAGAACGAAACCCTACGGTTTCTGTAACTAATCATTACTGATTAGTTCGGCATGTAGAATAACCCAATGAACAAAAATTAGAAACGAAATCGTTTCTGTTAGCTATTCCTTACGGATTAGCCCGGCATGTAAGATATCATACTCAATATCTAGAACGAAACCTAAAGGTTTCTGTAACTAATCATTTCTGATTAGTCCGGCATGTAGAATACCCAACTATTGAATAAAGAAACATAATAGTCTCTGTTAGCCATTCCTTACGGATTAGCCCGGCATGTAAGATATCATACTCGATATCTAGAGCGAAACTTAGTAGTTTCTGTAACTGTCAGTACTAACCAGTCCGGTGTGTAAGATATCATACTCGATATCTAGAGAGGAACATAATAGTTCCAGTAGCTGTATTCCCCTGTTCAGCCCGGCGTGTAAAGTGTCAATCTCATGGTTTCTAGTTAGAGACGTAATAGCCTCAGTAGCCGTCATTTCTGATCAGCCCGGTGTGTAAGATATCCTCCCACGATATCTATTGGAATGAACATGTTTCCTAGTCTTTACGTGTGTTATCTATGTGATTGATAGCACCTCTCGTGCTCGGCATGATTTCATTTGATTTCCCCAAACCCCGGTTATTAGTTTTAGAGATTTACCCAACTGATCTACAATTGTGTAACCGACACACTCTGACGGTTAGGAAATGTGCTCTAAACAGAGTCTTAGTGATTCATGATGATATGTGTGTGATATGCCATCCCCAAAGGCGTGTGTATGTAATATCCTCCTCGATATCACAAATAAATGTTTCAACTGTTATCCCCAAGTTTGTGTGTTCTAGCGGTCTTAATAAAGTGTCATAAGAACATGTCTTATACACAATGTTAGTGATGTGTGAATGATCTTGCTATCATGAAATTATCTTATCATGATAATCATTCTTGTCATTAATAGTCGTTAATGACATGTTATCCCATGGTTTCCCCCGTTGTTCTATCGTGTAAGGATAATATGCACGGTTGTAAGATATGTTCTTAACAACTCATCTTATCCTATGTATTAATGTGATAATGTGCCTTGTTCCTAGGTTAGCATGTAGCACCCTAGTTAATTCAGGTATGATAAAGTCAAACAAGCAAACATGTAGTGATTAACGATAATAAAGATAAACAATTATTATCTAAATCATAAAATAAGCAATATGTTAATGAAAACTTTTAAATAAATAAAAGTTTAGCATGTTTCTCAGCCCCGAGCTTTGAAATCGGTAAAGATTAAAAGAAAAGGGGCATATGAACTCACCTTGTAGTTGTTGAGTTAACTTAGCTTAAACGAAAGAATGTCCGCGCTCTGAGTTGTAATTGAGTTTGTTTTCACGGTCCTGTATTGATTTCACGTTGTTGTAACTTGTAAGTATAAATTATAATTGAGTTGTGTGCGTGTTCGTGTTAGCCCTAAAGTTGGCTAACACGAGTAAGTCTCGGTCATTATTCGGCCTTGTTCACTTGCTACTGATCTTGTTAACCCTTACCTACTAGGTTTAGGTTAACCCACTTTGTTATTCGTTTCGTGTTCTAATTAATCATTATCATGACCAAAACGTTCTAAGTGTATGACTTAGGTTATAGATTAAATAGTATTAACCCTTAATATTTGTCACTTAGCGTCATTAGTTTCTATGAATTGGTTTCAAATTGTTAGATGTAATTGTAATAAAACATTGTTATCCTTTTGTAGTAGAACCATCCCTATTAAATTTGATTCCCATGCATGTTTAACTTTGAAATTTGTTAGTGTGCTCATTCACAATTTGAATCAATTGGCCGGATCAGTAGAGTTCTAATACTTAGGCCAATTTGCATAAGAGTTTTGGGCCTAATCAACCTCTCTTGGACCAGAGGCGTCATGGGCCTCTCACTACAGTTGGGCCTATTGGTTTTTCTTTGGCCAAGCGTTATCTACATAGGATGTGGGGTGGGCCGGTTATACTCTTTCGAACAGTAACAAGAGGGTGGCCCAATAGTAGATGTAGATAGAATAACATATAGCTGGGCTAAGTAGAGGATTGTTGGGCCTGTTGAATTGGGCCGGGACTGTGGCCATGGGCCCGAGACATGCCACTTGGGCCAGCTGCTGTTGTAATCATGCAATTAAAAGTGGCCGATGATTTCATTGGGCCAAGGTGAAAGGTTGGGCCGAACTACAACTGGGCCGAAACTAGAAATTGTTGTGGGCTGAATTTGTTTATGGGCCGAACTATTTTGGGCTGAATAACAGAATCTGGTCAAGAGGATTTTGTTGGGCCACGCACAAGCATCATGGGCCGAATTAGAAAGGTGTGGACCGAGTAAGTAGGCTGTGGGATGAAACAGCTCTCACAGGTCGATCCCCATGACCGACTGAAAGATTTCTCAGTCGAAGGAGTAGGTTGCCGAATCAAAGAGGCCGAATAAGTGTTGGGGTCGAATGGAGTGTGGCCTGGCGAATGGTGGCTGAAAGGATAAGGCATGGCCGAATGAAGTTCATCCTGTCCGATCGAATGAGAGGGTGAGGGTGGCTGTCGAATAGCATGAACACCCGAATGAAGAGTGTCGACTGAACCACTGAGATCGACTGATAACATTCGGCGAATGAACCATGGCTCATGAGCCATTCGACCTGGTCCTTCGGCAGTTTCTTTCGGCCACCCGCCATTCGGCAACCGGAGTAGTCCCTTCGGCCGTGGCTTGGGGCCAACCTAGTAACCCCTAATCCAAGGTTTCTCAGGTGGATCGAAGGTTGTGGTTGCTACAAGTGGTCATCGGGGTCGTGTTTAACAGGTGGTAAAGGTGGTGAGCCGAGTAGGGTTCAAAAGAGAAAACCCTAATCTTCGGAAGTTTCTTGGTCTCATACCTTCGATTTCAGTGGATTTTGGAACAGATCCTTTGTACTTTCGTGTAGAGGGGATCAAGGGCTACGCGTGGACACCAAGAACGCCCATTTTCGTTGAGAAATGAGGGAGATAATGAGGAGAGAAGGTGGTTTTTGGTGGTGGTGTGGTGGTGGCCGGAAATGAGAGTAGGAGAGAGATTGTGGAAGATGAAAATGAGGGAAACTCTCATTTTTAGGTTTTTATATCATGTGTGGTACTCGGGTTCGTTTTGGTAGCTCGGTTCGCACTTTCGTCGCGTAATCGGAAATTACGCGTATTTAATATCTTTTAAATAATAGACTTTAATTTTGTTATTTTGATGAGTTTCAAAATTGTAAAATGTTAATTATTTAATTTAATTAATTTATTATCGTTCGTGTCGCATTTTCGTTTCCGTTTCGTCAGATCGCGTCACTTACGCGCGTCTTCGTACAGAGCGCTAACTGTACGAACACGATTGTAAGTTTCACTTTCTGATTTGGTTTTCTAATTATCAGTTATCGTTCAGAACGTTAAACTCACAGATATGTTTGTGTGAATCGTCACCCACGCAAACACGCTGTCAGTTTATTATTCTAGAACGACACTGCAAATCTGTTTTGGATTGTGTTTTCCTCACTGTCGGACTCATCTGAACATCCTGTTATCACTTGGTTTTCGTATTGGATTGTCGGTCATCTGATTCCTGTCATCAATGGATATCAGATCGCAACCGATTCGTTATTGTTATTCGTTTGCACTTTGTTGTTTCTCTTGAGTCGTTGTATTTACCGTATTTAAGTTTTCACTTAAACACGTACAACTGTGATTTGTTTTCTGAGTTCTGTTGTCACGTACTGTTTACGTACTGTATTTACACACAGTACGTGGTGAAAGTACACGCACTGTACGGTCTTGCCGTACGGTTTAGTACTAGTTGTCACAGTTATAGAGAAATATAGGTCATATTACTAAAATGGTTTGGCCTAGACTATAACCTAGGGACCTCATGTAGAGTTCATATGATATAGGATTCTATTTGCATATGTCTTCTGCTTCTGATCACTGCACTAACCGATTTTCTTTCGGTTATGATCAGAATGCCGCCACGAAGACAACCACCTCTATTACCGCTGACTCAAGGTTCAGCTCCGCACTCTTCGACACCGACACCACCAGACTCTCCTACACAAGCACCTCCACCTCCTCCTCCGCCACCACCAGCGTATCAGTTGGACCCTGCTACTGTGGCACTGGCTACTCTTCTTACAAGCCAACTGAGGGAAGTGATTCCAGAGATGATGAACCGGATCAACAACAACAACAGTAACAACGTTGCTAACTCATCTGGAGAAGGCAGCGGTAACACCAGACAGAGTCAGGACTATGCCTACAAGAACTTTGTAGGCTGCAAGCCACCCAGTTTCAGTGGTAGCGAGGGTGCAGTCGGACTGATCCAGTGGATTGAGAAGATGGAGGCTACCCTCGACATCAGTGGCTGTCCTGAACAGAATAGAGTAAAGTATGCTGCGGGATCATTTAGCAAGCGAGCGTTAACCTGGTGGAACGCTCAGGTTTCAATCAGAGGCCGGGATGAGGCCCAGGCCATGCCGTGGAACGAATTCAAGGCGATGTTGAGGGCAGAGTTTTGCCCAAGAAATGAACTGAAAAAGGTTGAGACTGAACTACTCAATTTGGAGATGATTGGTGCTGGGCATCTGGCCTACACCACACGATTTCATGAGTTAGCCACTCTGGCACCGGATGTGGTGCCAACACTTGAGAAGAGAATTGAGCGGTATGTTGGTGGATTACCGCCCAGTATCCGAGGTCATGTGATTTCTGCTCACCCTACCACCATGGAATTAGCTGTTACACTGTCAGCATCCCTGACAGATATGATGGTTGCCTCTGGGGCATTCAGGAAGGAGGCTGAAACAGCCAAAGCTGGAACTTCCAAGAAGTCGGATAAACGTCCGGCTAAGAAACAGAAAGTGGTTAGAAACTTTGCTGCCACTACTCAAACTCCGATGCGCAATCAGCCACCCCCATTGGAGATCAGGAAGCCATACACTGGCACTGCACCTCTGTGCAACTCATGTCAGTTTCATCATCTACCAAATGTCCCGTGCAGACACTGCACCAACTGTGGGAGATTTGGTCATACAACAAATTACTGCAAGAGTCCGAGGACTCAAAACAGAAACAACAATGCAGCCACTACTGCTGCTACCGATCACAGGTCTTGCTACAACTGTGGCGAACCTGGTCACTTCTCTCGGGATTGTCCCAAGAGAAATCAACAAAGGGCTCAAGCACCAAGAGGACGAGCTTTTCAGATAGGAGCTGCTGCAGCTAGACAAGACCCGAACGTCATTACGGGTACATTTCTTCTATCTGATTTCTATGCCTCTATATTATTTGATACTGGTGCGGATCAGAGTTTTATCTCATCCGATTTTGCTAGCCATCTTAATCATGCTGAGGAATCATTAGACTCCCCTTATAGTATTGAGATAGCTAATGGCAAACAGATTACAGTTGACACAGTACTTAGGAATTGCCCACTAACACTTGGTGATCATACATTTCCATCGACTTGATACCGATGGAGCTGGGCAGTTTCGACATTATCATCGGAATGGATTGGCTATCTCTTAACCGAGTTGAGTTCATCTGTTCCGATAAACTATTACGCATTCCTATGGAGAACAATGAAGTCTTGGAGATTCGTGGAGACCAAGCGAAACGCAGTGTCAAGATAATTTCGTGCATGAAAGCTCGCAAGTGCTTACGGAAACAATGTGTTGCATTTCTAGCCCATGTGATTCAGAAAGACAAGAAAGCAATCAAGATTCAAGATGTGCCAGTTGTGAGAGATTTTGCAGAAGTATTTCCGGATGACTTACCGGGACTGCCACCTGAGAGATCAGTACAGTTCCGAATCAATTTGATTCCGGGAGCAACTCCTGTAGCCAAGTCTCCCTACAGACTCGCACCATCGGAGATGCAAGAGTTGTCTAACCAGTTGCAAGAACTTCTCGATAAAGGATTCATCCGACTGAGCTTTTCCCCGTGGGGAGCTCCTGTTCTTTTTGTCAAAAAGAAGGATGGAACTTTCAGAATGTGCATTGATTATCGAGAGCTCAACAAACTCACCATCAAGAATCGGTACCCGTTACCGAGGATTGATGATTTGTTTGATCAGTTACAGGGAGCACAGTATTTTTCAAAGATAGACCTGAGATCAGGTTATCATCAGCTCCGGATTCAAGAGGAAGACATACCCAAGATGGCTTTTCGTACCCGATATGGTCATTACGAATTCATGGTGATGCCATTTGGATTAACGAACGCACCGGCTGTGTTCATGGACTTGATGAACCGGGTGTGCAAGCCGTATTTAGATCAGTTTGTGATCGTCTTCATCGACGATATACTGATTTACTCAAAGAACGAGAAAGAACACGAGCAACACCTCAGGACAGTTTGGAGCTTCTAAAAGAAGAACAACTCTATGCCAAATTCTCTAAATGTGAATTTTGGTTAAGGGAAGTTCAGTTTTTGGGTCACGTGATTAACAGTATGGTATTCACGTGGATCCTGCCAAGATAGAAGCGATCAAGAACTGGGATGTGCCTACAACCCGACGGAGATCCGATCATTCTTGGGATTGGCAGGTTATTACGGAGATTCATTTCGAACTTCTCTAAAATAGCTTTGCCTCTCACCAAACTCACACAGAAGTCTGAACCTTTTGTGTGGACTCATAAACAAGAAGAGGCATTCCAGACACTAAACAAAGATTGTGCAATGCTCCAATTCTAACACTCCCAGAAGGCAGTGATGACTTTGTGGTTTATTGTGATGCTTCCCATCAAGGACTCGGATGTGTTTTAATGCAACGAGACAAAGTCATTGCGTATGCCTCACGACAGCTGAAGATACACGAGAAGAATTACACGACACATGATCTTGAACTGGGAGCTGTTGTTTTTGCTTTAAAGATTTGGAGACACTACCTTTATGGTACCAAATGCACTATCTTCACAGATCACAAGAGTTTACAACACATATTTGATCAGAAGGAGCTTAACATGAGACAGAGACGTTGGGTTGAGCTCCTGAACGATTACGATTGCGTGATCAAATACCATCCGGGCAAAGCAAATGTTGTTGCAGATGCTTTGAGTCGGAAGGAAAGAGTCAAACCATTACGCGTTCACGCAATGGGAATGACAGTGCAAACAAGTTTGAGAGATCATATTTTACAAGCACAACAAGAATCAGTGGCAAGAGACAATTTGAAACGCGAGCTCGATTGTGGAGCCGAGAAACATTTCAAGACAAAACAAGATGGAGTTATCTATTATCTGGATCGTGTTTGGATTCCAGCAGTAGATGAACTTCGGACACTCATACTTGACGAGGCACACAAGACACGTTACTCAGTTCATCCTGGTGCCGATAAAATGTATCAAGATCTTAGGTCATTTTATTGGTGGCGGGTATGAAGAAAGATGTTGCCACTTATGTTGGCAAATGCATCACATGTGCCAAAGTCAAAGCAGAACACCAGAAACCTTCGGGTTTGCTGGAACAACCAGAGATACCACAATGGAAGTGGGAACAAATAGCTATGGATTTCATTACCAAGCTACCCCGCACTTCCAGCGGATACGATTCTATTTGGGTCATCATTGATCGATTGACCAAGTCCGCACACTTCTTGCCGATCAGAGAGACTTACAAGATGGAGAAACTAGCAAGACTATACATTGATGAAATAGTAGTGAGGCACGGGGTGCCATTGTCTATTATTTCAGACCGGGACAGTCGATTTACTTCGCGGTTCTGGCAATCATTGCAACAATCCTTAGGGACAAGTGTTAACTTGAGCACTGCTTATCATCCACAAACGGATGGACAAAGCGAGCGCACTATTCAAACCCTAGAGGATATGTTGAGAACATGCATCCTAGACTTCGGTGGAAGTTGGGACACACATTTACCACTTATTGAGTTCTCCTACAATAATAGCTACCACAGCAGCATTGGATGTGCTCCGTTTGAAGCACTCTACGGTAGAAAATGTCGGTCTCCAATTTGTTGGACCGAAGTGGGAGACAACAGAATAACTGGGCCTGAACTTATTCAGGAAACTACTGATAAGATAGCCCAGATACAACAAAGATTACAAGCAACACGTAGCCGCCAAAAGAGTTACGCAGACAAACGGCGCAAGCCTTTGGAATTCGATGTGGGTGACCGAGTTATGTTGAAAGGGTCCCCATGGAAAGGCGTAGTTCGTTTTGGGGCTAAAGGCAAACTAGCACCTCGGTATGTCGGACCGTTTGAGATTACTCAACGCATAGGTCCTGTGGCATACAGACTCAGACTCCCTGATGAACTCAGTGGAGTACACGATGTATTTCATGTATCAAATCTCAAGAGGTGTCTAGCAGATGAAACATTGATCATACCATTGGAGGAAATACAAATTGATGAACAACTACATTTCATTGAGAACCTGTAGAGATTATGGAACGTGAAGTCAAGAGACTGAAACGAAGCCGTATCCCTATTGTAAAGGTTCGATGGAACTCCAAGCGTGGACCAGAGTTTACTTGGGAACGCGAGGACAACATGAAAGCAAAGTATCCCCATCTGTTTGAGAATTAAACCCGACTTTGATGCTTAAATTTCGGGACGAAATTTCTTTAACAAGGGGAGACTGTAACAGCAAGTGCCAGATCGTCCGGCAAGTCCGTACGGTATGTGTACTTTCACTGTATTCTATGTGTACATACGTAAGCTTAAACAGTACTTGTATTAACAGAATCCTAAATACAAGAAATCGTTGTACGTATTTTCGTATAAACTTAAATGCATTAAGTACAACGTACATTTGAAACATTTGTTGTGTTTATTAAGTGAAAACTTAATTACAGTTAACACAACAAATCATGAGAAACAACAATATTCAAACATATTCAGAAACATATCGGTTGCGATCTGATGTCCACAGATGACAGGAATCAGATGACCGACAAGTCAGTACAAAAACAATGGGAAATCATGATGTATAGTTGAGTCCGACAGTGAGGAAACACAATTAAAACATAACACAGTGTTATTTCAGAATGACGAACTGACAGTGTGTTTGCGTGAGTGACGATTCACACAAACATATCTGTGAGTTTAGAATTCTAAAATAATGACTGAAAAGTAGAAAACAAAAGTCAGAAAGCAAAACCATCGTCGTATTCGTTCGGGTGACGATTCGAACGAATTACGCGCGAAGGTTACGTGATCTGACGAAACGACAACGAAAACACGTCACGAACGAAAATAATCTAATAAAATCAAATAAATAACATTTTACAATTTTGAAACTCATCAAAATAATTAAATAAATCCTTTATTTAATTCCATTTAAATTACGCGTAAATTTTCCGGTTACGCGCCGAATAACGAAACGAGCAACGAAAACGAACCCGAACACCCTCGGGTATAAAAACTCAAGAATGAGAGTTTTCTCTCATTTCTTCACCTTCAACCTCTCTCCTAAATCAAAATCCCGGTTTCACGTTTTAGGGTTTTCACCATCTTTGAATCTTCATAACTTTCTTGTTTCTCAACCAAATTGAGTGATTCTTTCGCCCACGCGTAGCCCTCGACATCCTCTACACGAAAGTACAACTGATCTGAGGTGGGATCCAACCAAAATTGAGGTAATCAGTTGCAAAGTGTACGATTTTAGGGTTTCTACCCTTGGTCAACCTAGCATTTCAACCGTATCTATGCTTGTTTCTCTTCGATCCTCAACCTTTGAAACTTAGTCCTAGCATAATATCACCATGGAACATCAATACCTAGCCTAACCATCACTGGTTCGAACCCTCAGTCGAAGCAAACCTCGAATGGCCGGCCGAATGGCCAAGGGCCGAATGGCCTATTCGACCAAGACCCTTCTCCTTCGGAACTTTCTCATTCGGCACAGTAGCATCCCCATTCGCTGGTCATTCGACAGAACCCATCTCCCTTCATTCGCCAGCCATGTTATTCGGTCAGAGCTGTTTCATTCGAACCACTTGAGCCTCATTCGCCCAAACCCCACTCAGCTCAACCTTCATTCGCCAAGATTTTCTTGCTGGCCACCCCACCTTAGATTAACCGAAATCAACGATGGCCCAACATGCAACAAAAAGCCCGACATGAGTCTATCGTGGCCCAACAAAGATCCAACAACACCCCTTTGGGCTAACATATTTTCTTTAGGCCCAACAATCTTTTTCAGTCCATTTCGTTTTTATGTTTTTAATGGGTTGAGGTGATTAGCTCAAGAAACAGTTGTGGCCTAATAACCTAATTCGGTCCATATAATTTCAGGCCCAAAGTAGGGCCCAACCTATTTAAACAGGCCAATTTCATTCTATTGGGCTACGGATACCTTTGGCCCAACACAACAGATTAGGCTTAACAATATCTTTGGGCCCAATAACAAGGTCTTTCGGCCCATACACTTAGCATGTGCTTGAAATATTTGGCTCACACATATAATGGACTAGGCCACCATTAGGCCCACATCACCTCTTCAGGCCCAACACCTTTAAAATGGACCCATCAGCTTTAGAAAGGTCCAACAGGAAGTGAACAGCCCAAAGCCATGGTTTAGGGCTCAAGGCCCACTGCCTTGGCCCAAGGCCACCATTTTGGCCAAAAGCCCAAATTCAAGGCCCACAATGTTTCAGCCATTCTAATCCAGGCCCAACTTGGCCCATGAACTCTTTAGCAAAGGCCCGAGACAAAATCCATGGGGCCCATCAAAATCTACCCGAGGCCCACCGAATTTGAATTAAGGCCCATTTTGAGGCCCTTGTCCTCCCTTTTGGAGCCATTTTGTCATTCATTTGGTCAACAACCCATTTCTGGTCCAATTTCAATTCCAACAGCCTTGTATGACTCTAGGCCCATAAAATGTGACAAGGCCCACCTTGGCCCAATAGATTCCTTGGAGGCCCAAAACAAGCCCAAAAGGCCACTCGAACACTAGTTTTTGTGACTTTTGGCAAGGCCTTATGATTCAACACCTAATATCATTGGCCCAACCTAAATTGTTGGCCCACATGACTAAAGAACTATTGCAACTCTTTAACTTAACACTAACAAGTATGATAACCAAGGGATTACTACCGAAACGGCAATTTTTGCAATAAGGTCTTGTAACATATAACATGATTTCATGAAACCACAAATGGGCTTTGATACAAGCTAGATAATACAAGAATAAATCAAAGAAAGTCTATGGATTACAAGAACCAATAACAAACAGAGATGGGCCAACAGAGACCGAAGACTTTAAGTGTTGGCCAAAGCTTATGGCTAACACATACATACACATAAAATCCCTATAATTCATACTGATAAGTTATAAACATCGTGAAATCAATACAGGATCGTGAAAATACACTCAAGAACAATCAAGAGCGCGTACATTCTTGTTTAAGCTAAGTCAAACACAACAACTACAAGGTGAGTTCATATGCCCCTTTTACTTTAAATCTTTACTGATTTTAACTCTCGGGGCTGAGAAACATGTTTACTTTTATTTATTTAAAGGTTTTACTTAACATGTTAGTTATACTCTGATTAAATGATATTAAATTGCTTATTATCATAATCTTGTATGCATGCTTGTATGATTATGAGATGGAAACTCATGACTATGATAAGTTAATTATATATTATATAACAGTTATAAAAAAGTATATGATAGATTCTTAATTTCAATATATAATAATTAGAGTAACTTATAACAATTACTTATTATACATCTTAATTACACTTAATTATCGATACTTAATTAATTTACACTTATAATGAGGCTTTGGAACACATGGATTCAGTAAATGATGATCATGATAACGTAACTTCATGGGATTCTTATCATTTACAGTAAATGATGGTCATGATAACGTAACTTCATGGGATTCTTATCATTTACACCTAATTAACATAATGTAATAAGACAAGTTCTTATTCGACTTTGTTAAGTACACGAGAACAATCCCACACGGATACTTGGGATCACATGGATTCAGTAATGATGATCATGATAACGTAACTTCATGGGATTCTTATCATTTACAGTAAATGATGATCATGATAACGTAACTTCATGGGATTCTTATCATTTACACCTGATTATCATAACGAAATAAGACAAGTCTTATTCAACTTTGTTAAGTACACGAGAACAATCCCACACGGATACTTTGGGATCACATGGATTCAGTAAATGATGATCATGATAACGTAACTTCATGGGATTCTTATCATTTACAGTAAATGATGATCATGATAACGTAACTTCATGGGATTCTTATCATTTACACCTGATTATCATAACGAAATAAGACAAGTTCTTATTCAACTTTGTTAATCACATGAGGACAATCCCACACGGAAACTTTGGGATCACATGGTGGGATAGGAGAGAATGGAATGCATTTTAATCTGATTACGTGAGGATTAAAATGGATTCCATTCGGATTCTATACGCTACATTTGGAGACATATGGTGAACAGTTAACTAATACTTTTAATTAAATTAAAAGTGTAAATAAAAGTTAACCTCTCAAGTAATAGAATAATATAAGGATTAGATTTAAATAATCTAAATTCCTTAATTAACGAGGGTTTATCAATACTTCGGTTTGATAACTAAACTCCTCTTACTATATTATTATTCTACATATGATTACACAAGGGCAATTCAGATAGTTGGGAAATGGATATCTTTAGTTGTATCGCAAGTGGTGTGGAACTTGGGTGAGTATGTGGTGGGATAGCGTCTGGGCTTGACCCTTTCGTGATTCCCTATATATAAGCATACTCAGTTAGGTGATATACTACTTGTACATATAACTAAGGAGAGGCCATTGGGTGAAACAGGTGAAACAAGTATACAAGCAACAGATATAACATTGTGAATGTGTGCATGATCAGTTCAATGGTTTTCAATTTACTTACTTATGAACTCACCAACCTAGTGTTGACTTTGTTTAAATTACATGTTTTCTCAGGTGACGAACAGGTGTAGATACTATATGCAAGTGTTAAGCTAGTGGGCTCATAGAAGACCTAGCTTTCTTTTGAATGCATACATTTTGATATGACAGAACTTTGAATCACTTTTGTATATCTTGTACAGATCAAGATATAAACTCATTGATTCTTTTGATTAGATTTACTTAGTTAAATTATGATGTACAATGTAATTTAACTTTGTAATTCTATTTCATGTCATGATTAGCATTTCTCATTTATATCTCATGTGCTATGTAAACAATCTGATCATTTGATTATCAACACAATGATATCGCGCCCCGGGAACTTTCCGCCCGACGGGAAAGCCCGATCCGTTCCCGCCGGCCCGGGGTGTGACAGTTATACTTAGAATTTTTTTTAATAATATTGACACATTGGATTTAGAGGAGCATAAAATCAACAACAAGGACATCGGGCCGAATAAAGACCGCGACTTACGGGTGTTAGCCAACTTTAGGGCTAACACCAACACACACACGCTTACAATTACACTCAACACTTATAATTCAAATGCAATGTGAAATCAATACAGGATTGTGAACACGACAATAAGAACAACGAAGAGCGCGTGTATTCTTTCTTTTAAGCTAAGTCAACCCTACAACCACAAGGTGAGTTCATATGCCCCTTTTACTTTAATCTTAACTGATTTAAAACTCTTGGGGCTGAGAAAGATGTTTACTTTTATTTATTTAATAGTTCTGCTTAACATGTTATTTATACTTTGATTTAGATAATACTTAATTGTTTATTATCGCTTATCATTGTATGCATGCTTGTATGATTATGACATGACAGGGATAATCAGATGAACAAAATAATATATTTTATTAGTTCATCAAAACATTGGAATAACATAGTTATAGACTTTATCTTATAACACTTAGTTATTTTTACATAAACAATATTGGAACAATCACATACAAACATATGAATGTACAAAGTTATTACATATCTTTGTAATAACATTCGATACAAGAGTTGAGTAAGTGTAATAGGACAAGTCCTTTAAACACTTACCTTTACAACTCAACACATATTACAAGAGAACATGGAACAAAGAATGATAATCATGATAATGTAATTTAATGATAACAACATCATTCACTCAAATAATTAACATAATGTAATAAGACAAGTTCTTATTTAACCTCGTTAATAACACGGAGAACATATGACATTGAGAACAATAACACGGATGAACGCAATTACAATTAGTTACTATTGACCTGTTGTATTATATCACTTCAATCATGTGCCACTAGTTCAAGTTGATCATGTAAGCCCCTATAATTCGCTGACCAGTTAGTTTGATGTGACTAAACCGACGATAGCATAGTGGTACCATAGGTTTGACAAACCTCTAGCTTGTAGGGCTAGTATGTTGATCGTATTGTTTCATTGGCCGGTAACGTATGACCGGTGATAGGGCGACTTCAAGTCAGGTTCTGGAAAGCGACACATGGTGATATTAATCTGCAGTGATAAGTAATTAATCCATCATTTCTTGTTGTCTAGTAGACTGAGTAATGTATATTCTCATGTCATATTACTAGTAATTGTTTCGATGAGGTCTCTGGGTTTACAAAGTGGTAGAGGTAAATCGGATGCATTGAAATCTGATTACGTGAGGATTTCAATGGATTCCTTTTGGGCTCTATGCAGTATAGTTCAAGAACAAATTACAAGTGGTTAACTAACACTCTTAATATATAAAAGTGAAACAACAGTTAAACCCCACAAATATAGAATAATACAAGGAACAGATTTAATAAATCTAATATCCTTAACATATATAATGGTTATCTAAACTTCGGTTCGATAACTACAATTACATCATTATATTATTCTATACAAGTTATCACAGGTGATTCAAGAATGGTATGAACATGTGGATTTGGGAATGGAAATCAATAGTTGTATTGCAAGTAGTGTGGAGTTCTACTAGTGATGTGGGATGTTGGCTAGGGCTTAGTTCCCTTACATATGCCCTATATATAAGCATTACTACTAGGATAATATAGTACTTGTAAATATAACTATTGAGAAGCCATTGGGTGAACAGGTGAACCAATATCATACAAGTAACATAATACCCATTGTGATTGTGCATGTGAATGAATCAAGGTTTTCAATTAACATACTTATGAACTCACCAACCTAGTGTTGACTTTGTTTAAATACATGTTTTCTCAGGTGACGAACAGGTGTAGGTAAGTGCAACGATTAAGCTAGAGGACTTTTAGAAGACCTAGCTTCTTTTGTGTTTCATGCTTTTGATGACAAGAACAATGAATCATCTTTTGTATATCTTGTACATATACAGGATATAGTTACATTGATTGTTTTGATATATTTACTTGATTAAATTATGAACGATACATTGTAATTTAATCTTGTAATTCAATATCATGGATGTGTTAGCATTTCTCATTTATTTATCATGTGCTATGTAAACAATCTGATCATTTGATTATCACTCAAGATATCACGCCCCGAGAACCTTCCGCCCGACAGGAAAACCCGATCCGTTCCCGCCGGCCCGGGGTGTGACACGGGGTTAGTCGCAACTGCCCCAGCCAACGTCCCACCACCTTTACGATACACCACGTGTATGCCCTTATCGAATCATGCGGGCACACGTAAGCAATTTATCAATAAGTAGGATATGTATATCAGATGTATAACAGGAGTTCAGTTAACATGTAATAAACACATAAGCATGAAATCCTGAATATACTAACTAGTGTATGAAATAATTCATACTAGGGTATCCTACGGTTATAGACTTTGTCAACCATTTCTAGTAACCTAATTCCCTATAACCCAGGCTGTGATACCAATCTGTAACACCCCGACCGATGGCGGAAACGTCGGGATACTACAAGGGATGTGTAGATTGTTCATAAGCTCGTGGGCATCTAATCAAATCATCACATATCAATCAAATCAAATAATTGTTTACACAAAAATCATGTTCGTCATGATTTAATTACAATCAATTACACAAAAGATCAGCTAAATTAACTAAATTGTAGATTTAGAGAATCGATCACGAAATTCTACGATTCGATCATAAACGTGCAGAATCCGTTTACAACTAGATTTGGATCAACAATGACATGGTAATCTATCATGAATCTGAATTTGTCATTAACATTCAAGTGATTACAACGAATTAAACGTGAAATACAACACTTGAATATACGAAAGAAGTTAAGATGAAGAGAAGTCTTGATCTTGATCTTGAGAGAGAAGTCTTGAACTTGATAGAGAAAATTGCTTTGTGTATGTGAAATTATGAGCTCTACATCTCCAAGTCTTCCAAGTCTACCTATATATAGGTTTCAAAAGGTTTGCCAAAGGTTTGCCAATAGGTTTGCCAAAAGGTTTGCCAAACCGATAGGTTTGCCAATAGGTTTGCCAAACCTTAAACCATGTGAGCATCAAACCTTTTAGCCATCAGTCGTAGCCAAACCTTCTTGGATCTTTAGCCGAACCCTTAATCATATTCAACAGACTATGATTTCATATACAACAAGCCAGGTTCACACATTAAATGCAGCTTTCACACAGAAAATGCACTAACATACTCCCCCTTGAACCTTGCTGTTGTATATGTTCAAACATTTTGTGCATCGGGGAACATATATGCATCAACATACTCCCCTACAACCTTGCTATCAACATACTTCCCTTCAGTTGTAGCTGTTATATTTTCACACAGAAAATACATCAGTCTCTTTGTTTCTACTTCACCCTCTCAATCTTAATTTCTTCTCTCTCTCTCTCTCTCTCTCTCTCCATCTTATGTCTTTCTTTTTCAAGATTCACTTGCTGAGGACTGCAGTGATATCTTCAACACACAGATCTTCATCACTCTTATCACCTGCATCAGTTGATACATAATCAAAACTAAATCTTTTGCTTCACACGTGATCATACTAGATGCCTCATCACAATTCCAATTTCTCTTTGTCACTTATTAACAGTAAATCAAATATAGTGTTTACAAAGAATTATAAGTCACATCGGATAGTCTAAAAGAAAATAGAAGAAAATTTTTATGAATTTTTTCAATGATTTGAATAAACTCCCCCTAAAGCTATGAATTGCAAAATTGTATATCCTATAATCCTACAAAATTTGTATTCTAACTAAAAAATAAATATGTTTTTGATGAGAAAGATCCAAACATGAGATCATATTGTAATCATACCTCAGCATTACTTGTTGATTATTAATGATATTTATTTATTCGATGCACAAGCCTAGCACGATTGCCAGTATATGGATCCACTTTAAGTCTTACCACTTGTTGTGAATTTGGATTAATGAAAACCAATCACAAGACTTTGTGTTCCCCACTCACTTGAACACATCCCCGCTTTGTGAAACATCAACCAACAGCGATGCCATTGTAAATTATAAGTTCAAATTCTTGATTAGTTTGATCATGCAAAAATAAAGCAGAATATCTTTTGTGAAATAACAAAGTGTAAAATAAAACAGAATGTTCAAAATCCGGTAACAAGATTGATACTTCCGTATGCGAAGATGAAACCATAATATTGAACCAAAAAATAAGTTAAGTTTAAAACCTAGCAATCAGATTGATACTTCTGTATACACATAGAATGCCCAAGTTCTAAACAAACCAAGAAAATAAAAGCAGAATGTCCAAAACATAACAATCAGATCGATACGTAAGTATGCACAGAGAATGTCCATGTTTTGAACTAAAATAAAAGAAAAAAATAAACTCATAATTTCTTTTGTAAAAGAAACACATGATCAAACTAATATATGTACTAATACAATTAGCAATCAGTGAGGCAAATGGCCACGCACTCAGGACAAAGATCGAACACTGTGTTCTAAGTAATGTGTCCCACAAAGAATGATTATGGCATTAGTCTACAGAAATCAGAACTAAATGAAAGACCTACCAACATATCATACTGAGTGCATTGTGATCGCTTTGTATTTGATCTTGTATGATACAAGTAAGCTTCAGAATGTTACAATGTACAATCATATCTCAAAGATCGGATCGATTTCTCAATTTTCTAATTTTATATTGTTTGATTTTTTTAAATTTTTACTCCCCCTAAAATGCTAAAAATGAAAATCTTTTTGATTTTTAGAATTTTATAAGTATATAGAAAAATCAAAATTCCCGAAAAATTGACAACCGATATGATTTACCATCTTTGTAAAACATTATGATCAATGTGACTTGAAAACATCAAGAAAATATGACAATGTAATTCCAAACCTGTCAAGTTCTCCAGAATAATATGATAGTTAAAGAATTAGAACGATTTTACCAAATACACGCCAGGAAGTTCCACTATCAATGAGCTCTCCTCCAATTGATAGGTCCTCTTGAAATCCTCCTGCACACACTCACAAACCATTAGATAGCTTTGGTCACCCAAGCCTTCGAGGTCTTGAGTTTTCCATGAAAATCCATATATCGAAATTTAATCCATTTTACAGTTGAAACTAATGAAGTTTCCTTTGAAACTTTGTTTGTTTTTGGTATCCACAACTGTTCCTGTTCAAGTGCATTCTTAAGATAATACTTATCTTGAATCACTACATTGCTGTTAAACACCAAATTAGTCATTAAAGGTTTTGAAAGTTTCAACTTTTCTTCATCCGAGGCTTTCACAAGTTCTTCCTTGTTTTGATTTGGCATTTTATGTCTCTTAGGAATGAACTTTGAAACCTCTGTGACACAAGACTTGGCATTACTGACTTGTCCTTGTAACTCACACAGATAAGGACAATTAGCAATGATATGCCCTCTTGTTCCACACTCAAAACATATTCTCCTCTCCACAAACCTAGGAGAATAGTTTTGTACAAACCTATGGTTTTCGGGATTTACCACTGGTGAATCATAAACTAATCTTTGATTACTTGTTGAAACCATTTGAGTCAAATGTGACTTCTTACCACTTGAAGTGGGAGACTCAAAGTTCAACTTTTCACATCTTGTGGGACTGAGTGAAATCTTGTCTTTGTTCCAAGACTTTGAAGTATCACACTTTGATTCCACTCTGTTTGATGCACATGATGATTTCACAACCCATTTTGATTGAATTTGATGTTTAGGTTTTGAACTTGAAAAACCATTTTGTTTTGAAAAATTCATATTTTCATTCTTTGAAAACTTTTTAATTTCAACCAATGGGGTTTTGAAAGAAACTTTTTTTTGGATGATTATTCAGAGTTTGAAACACATGATTTTACATCATCAAAGATATTATTGTAAGAATCATCATAATCCTTATGTACATCCATCAACCCACATCTGTACAATGTCTCCTCATCATATTCCTCAAAAGTACAATCTTCAATGATCGGAGGAATGTTGTTATCAACACAAATTGGAGACTTTCCCTTATTGAGAGTGTTATCTATTGAAATTTCACTATCACTTGATTTCTCAATAAGAGGACTTGAAGAAATTATAGAATCATGATGATTCTCCAATTTGTACATTATTTTGTCAAAGTCTCTTTTTGCCTTGTCCATTTTGAATTTAATTTTATTTACTGCATTTGTCAATTCAACATTTATTTTACTCAGAATGTCAAGTTTTTGTTCAGAAACACTTTCATTGGCATTTGACTTTGACAAATCATCAGTCAACATTTGAACCTGTAATTTCAAATCTGCAATCTGTTTTGAAAAAAACTTTTCATTTGGTTTTAAATCCATGTATGCTTTATTGCAGTTTGATAAGTCACATTTCAAATTCATGTTTTCTTCCTCCAAACTCCAAATTTTTCCCTCAAGATTTAAACATTTAGAGCATGAGAGTTTAGAAAATGTACCTGAACTTACCTCTTTATCTGAAATGGTATGACAATGGTCTTCACTAATGAAGGTAGTTGTTTCAGACAAATCATTAGAGGCATCCTCATAAACACTCTCATCCTCTGTTGACACCACTTCAACACTTGAAGTTTCATCCTTTGACTTCAAAACATCATCTTCAGACTTCTTCATCTCACTTTTGATATCAGAATCATCAAGAATGTGTGTATCTTCAGTTACATTACATCTCTTATCTACAACTTCATTCATCTGTTTGCTATCTTCAGACATTTCAGGTTCAATTGTTTTATCAGATTCTGACATTGAAGAATCCTCACTCTTCTCTTCATCACTACCTGCCATCCTCAAATTCACACTTGTCTCAATACAATCTTCAGTTTTTAGATCATCTTCCTTTCCTTTATCAACATCTTCTTTTTCTTTCTCAGCACTTATACTTGCCTTTAACGTGTTTCTTTGCTCATCAATCCACGAGAAATCAACAATTTTCACAATCCATTTTCCGGTTCTCCTTATCTCCGATTCCATTTTATCAACCACATCTTTGAAATTCATTAATTTGACATGATGAATAACGTCTGTTTCCTTCATTCTTTCAACAAAATCACTCCATCGATAAGGTAAAAATTGCGTAAACTTCTCAATGATTTGTCCATCAGTGATATCAAACTGAAAATATTTCAATTCTTGCATAAGTGGTAAAAGACGATCATACGCATCATTGATCTTCTTCCTAACATGATTGTTGTATGCAAGTTGTAACAAACTCCACTTTGCACATGAATGTGGCATTTGTTCAAAATCAGTCTTATTAATATCTTCAGAAATGATAACCGAAAACAAGTCACACAATTCTCTTTCTTGATTAAATTCAGACATTTGATCTTCATTCAGTTTTGATGTCCCGAAAATATCATTTGATTTCAAACATGGTTTCTTGTATTGTTGGTACAATAACTTCTGGTAATTGTCATCCGTTTTGGTAATAAACGTTTCGAATGAGGATCTCCAGTTCGGATAATTATCCAAATTGTTCAACACAAGTCCACTGTTAGCCAACCATTCCACATTCCAGTTCTTGTAAGTCATATTTAACTTTTATCTTCAGAACTTTAAAATTTAACCTCTCAAAACAAAAAAGCTCAAACCTCGTCTTAACGTCCGAATTAGGTCTTGAAACCTATCCCAAATGATCCTGAAGGCCCAAAATAGGTAAACAAGGTTTACTTGAACTTTTAAAATGGTATATTTCTTGCAAAACTCTTCGAACAAACCAATTAGAGGTTCTCCCAAACCTTTTCACGAACCTTTTGAGGTTTTCACGAACCTTTTGAGGTTTTTCACGAACCTATTGAGGTTTTGCCGAACCTAGGAAGGTTTTGGCGAACCTAGGAAGGTTTTTGGCGAACCTATGACATTTTTGACGAACCTAGAGGTTCCCACGAACCTATTTCTCACGAACCTATGTAGGTTCGGCTCTTAGGTTCGTCAAAGGTTCGGCAGATCGCACGAACAGATCTGCAAATCACTAAAATGGCTCTAGAATCTTCATTTTTTGGAGTTAGAAGGCCTATGAGTAGTCAAAATCTTCGTTTTTTTCGAGGCGCATCTTTTTATCGGATCAAAATTTGCAAAAACTTGATAATTTTTCGTAGATCTGGCTTTTTGTTGACAAAAACGTGAAGAACTTCAAGAACACCTTCAAGATGATGAATTTTCTGATCAAATTTCTTGAGATTGATGTCCAAAAAGTCGTAGAATCGAGCCTAACTCTCTGACACCACTGTAGATTTAGAGAATCGATCATGAAATTCTACGATTCGATCATAAACGTGCGGAATCCGTTTACAACTAGATTTGGATCAACAATGACATGGTAATCTATCATGAATCTGAATTTGTCATTAACATTCAAGTGATTACAACGAATCAAACGTGAAATACAACACTTGAATATACAAAAGAAGTTAAGATGAAGAGAAGTCTTGATCTTGATCTTGAGAGAGAAGTCTAGAACTTGATAGAGAAAATTGCTTTGTGTATGTGAAATTATGAGCTCTACATCTCCAAGTCTTCCAAGTCTACCTATATATAGGTTTCAAAAGGTTTGCCAAAGGTTTGCCAATAGGTTTGCCAAACCATAAACCATGTGAGCACCAAACCTTTTAGCCATCAATCATAGCCAAACCTTCTTGGTTCTTTAGCCGAACCCTTAATCATATTCAACAGACTATGATTTCATATACAACAAGCCAGGTTCACACATTAAATGCAGCTTTCACACAGAAAATGCACCAACATAAATACTAATCTTCAGTAATCCAGTTAATTTTTGCTAAGTCCAAGACCCTCAGTGATGATTGTCCAAAAGATGTAGAGCTACCCTGCTCTACCTACTTCTCTTTATTACCTGAAACATGTAAAAACAAGTGTCAACTACGAAGTAGCTAGTGAGTAATCATAAGTTTTTATATTTAAAAATGTTTTACAAAATGATAGTAAAAGTTCATAGTTTGATGAGAAATTCCACATGACTACCTGCGAGATAATCCAACACATAACCCATCATACAATCACAAACACACAGTCACATAATCAAATAATCATAGATAATCATAGATAATCAATCACATCCATATTCAACCAGTCTCAGTCATCAATATTCTCAATTAGTATAAGTGACAATACATGGAATTCAATGTGATTAACCGAAGCTAAAAACAATAATCCATGGAGTGGTGGCAAACCACGTGACAATACATGAAATCAATGCGATTAACCGAAGTCAAAGACAATGATTCATGGAGTGGTTACAAACCATGTGACAATACATGCACTCGTTGCGGATGACCGAAGTCAATTGTATCGACTTAGGGAGTTGTCATAATCCAAGTGGCAATACGTGTAATCTTTGTCGATGACTGAAGTCAACAACAATGTCACACGGAGTTATAATAATCAGTGAAAATCCATAAGCAATGATAATCCCATAATGTGAATATCATATTGATAAGCAGGTATCACCCATGTATTATCAAAATAATATTTAAAATTGGTATACATGTTTCACCTCCGAGTTTAAAACCAAAAGATTTAGAAGGAGGTTATGAGAACTCGCCTGAGTCCTTAGAATCAGTGTTTTTAGTGGAATGCGCGCTCGCGTATACAAAATCAGAAACAGTTCAACGACCTGTAATTATCGTGTATTTCATAATCATAAGTATATACGTTATATTACCATTTAATGTTTATAAGTGTTTTACTTTAAACCATTAAGTGTTTCCTTAACTTGGTTTATCTTATCTAAGTCAAAATAAACTACAAACGATTTTTATAGTAAATCGGCATTCCTATGTAATTCAATCTTGCTAGTTTTTTTTTCCTTTATTAAATAATATTGAGCAGCTCATGAGATTTCATATGTCCCATCACGAATATGTATATTTAAAAGGGATAACCCTATTCATATATATAATTATACATGCATGCACTATTAATTGGGTTGGCCACCTTGATATGATTTATTACCATTTAATTTAAGTTTAAGAAAGTTATATTTAAGTTACCCTCATGAATGTTCTTATCATACAAAATCTCATAGTTTAAAGTTTACATTATCAAGAAAATGTGGTAACTCATAATTTTCCCCATGCATGCATTTACTCCCTTAACGTGTTCTTTTGTTCGTCCATAGCCCTTATTGCGAACATTTAACCTAATCACCCTTGGCCCAATAGGTTCACTACTTATGCAGCCCCACGAACCCCTTAGGTTCGGCTATTAGGGTTTGACCAAAGTGGGGAAATTCGGCTAAAGAGTACCCCGGTTCGTGAACAAGGGTTCGACCCTCCTAGCCAAGGTTCGCCAATGTGAAGGTTCGGTGATGGGCTAGGGTTCGCTGCAAAGAGACCCAGGTTCGCTGGTCATAAGTGGTTCCAAGGTCCTAGGGTTCGGCTCTTTCAAGACAAAACCCTAACATGGTAGGTTCGGCCGAGGATGAGGTTTGCCTGGTGGGAGGGTTCGGTTAGTTGCATAGGTTCGGTTCCCGCGGAGGTTCGCCATCTGCAGACCTGGCCCAGGTTCGGCCACGGTTCATGGGTTCCATGCGAGCGGTTCGTGGCTCACCTGCCACCCCATTTTCAGGTTTCGGCCAATGCATTAGGTTCGCTGGCAGATGACTAGCGACAGGTTCGGCCCAACCCACCTTCGCGAACCCTGTGAGTCCGATCAGCTATGGTCCTCACAAACCTGCTGTGTTCGTCTAGGTAGCTTCATCCTCCTCATCCTAGGTTTTTTTAAGCTTATCTATGGTCTTTCCATACTCCCACCAATGCGATTTAAGGTTTTTAAAGTGTAGAACTTTTCTAAGATATTTAAATATAACTTGGTCAACGTTTAGAGAAATAAACCGAAAGAAAACGCAAGATCAACCTCTAAATAGCTGCTAGATGTTTGATTTCTTCGTATTTTCTTGTTCCTCTCTATCACACGAACGCATGGACACCAAGATCTTGGAATTTCGTTGAGATATAAGCAAGAAAAGCTAGAGAGAAGTTGAGAGGAAGAGAGATGGACAAATTTACGTAGTCCTCGCGTGTTCGGTCTCGTTTATTTCGCGTTATCAATTATAAAATGCTCGGTTTTTGTTCATGAAATATATTTATACATAACCAATTTACGTATCCATATTTCGTTTAATAAAAATGATTTTAAATCGAATTGTCTCGTAAAATAATTTCATTTACTTTTGTTGATAATTTATTTAAATAAAATAATCCGTTCGTTTTCGTTTTTTAGGTTGTAAATCCTAATAAATGTTTTAAATTTTAAATTTATTAATTTAACATCGTTTAATATTGTTCCGTTATCTCATCGAAACGCGTTACTCACGTACGTATCCGTAAAGATCGTCACCTTTCCGAATCCGACGCTCGTATCGTACTTCGATTCGATTTACAATTTATGAAATATCGTTCCAGAATATTATTCTTAATAATTATATTCGTGTGAATCGTCACCCACGCGAATACATTATTAAGTTAATATTTTTGAATTAACATTCGCGTTTAAATTATGTACGTAACCTCACCATCGGGTAATCAAATCCAATTATACTTCCATTATTTTATTAACTTTAATATTATCAATCCCAATCCAAAACCCACCAAATCAAATCACTGACACATCCGTGATAGACCGAAATATGCATATGTATAGGGCATATGTAGGGGTCAGTCGCAACTGCCCCAGCCACCGTCCCACCGCTATTTCGATAAACCATGACCATGTGTCCTTGACTATGTTTAACAACCAAACAAAAACCAACTCCAATCCCCTTCCATTCCAAACCAATAATCCATATCATCTGCAATGTAACTACGATAAACTCTCTGCATCTGTTTAGTTGGGTTACAACTAAATTTCCCATGGTTTACGCGTATAATAATATATTCTCAATGTATACCAATTATCAATAATATCATCCAATAATTCATCATCATTACTAATTATTATATCAGGTCGTAACAGTACAGCCGTACATATGTACGGACAACCTGAAGTACAGTGATGTTACAGTGTAAACAAAAAAATTTGTGAAAAATTAAAAATCTTACTTAAATTAACACATTCATATAATATGCATTATGATGATAGAAACGATCTATTTCCACTTTTATAAGATTAGTGGCAAAGAGGATACCTCAGGCATGGCATTGTCTTCATATAACTTAGTTGTGCCAGATGAAGTGTAAGTTAAATTTACTAACATTTCAAGCTTCTATTTTTTCTTATTTTTTATCGCTTTCTTGCAGAAGTACCTTCTTGAGCAACTAACTATTGTTTATGTTAATGGAGGGAAGCTTCTAAACAAAGAGCATGATATTAGGTCGGTAAATTTTTCAAGGTTTATTAAAAGGATAGCTAGATAAATAAATTTCTTTCCTGTTTGTGCAGGTTCTTCAATTTTTGTTGGATGAAGTGTCGGGGTTTCTAAAATCATACAGATTTGATATTAATCTGAATGAGAATGCCACAGAGGACATAGGATTTCTAATCATCAATAATATCAACGTTATTATCAGGGTACGATCCTAAGAGTTACACTTTGGAAGATAGTAATTTGATTATGTCTAAAATTTGTTTTAGACATATTCAATTTCAAGAATTATATAAAGTGGTGTGTTATTATCATTTATGAAATAATAATAATATTAGAGGAATTAATTATTGTGATAATTAACTATAATTTAATTGATAAAGTTTAATTAGTTAAACTTTAGACATTTAATTAAATGTTACTAACTAATTGTTAGTTAGTAATATTGAGAGCATAATTAAATGGTTTAATTACTAAAAGAGTTTAATCAAATTAAAAGAGTTTAATTCAAATAAAATGTAAAATAAAAAGGGTGGGAATTAATTTTTAATTAGTAAATTCAAAATCCCAAAAAACATGGTTCTACATTTGACTTTAAAAGTAGATCAAACCAACCACTTTTGATATACATTTTACAACTCTCTCACTCTCTCCTCTCTGCCACACCTCACGGCCACCCTCCCATCTCCTCCAGGGTTTCGGCCAAGTACCACCAAGTCACCACCAACATAGCCGAACCATTAAGGTGGTTTTGGAGCACGCGGTTATTGCGGTGATACACGATGGAGATTGTGGTTCGTGATTCAATCATCTAGCAAGACTACTATCGAATCCAAAGTGTGTTTTTGGGAGTTGTTCATTGAGGTCAATTCTAAACACCCCATGGTTGTTTTTCGTTTATTCGTATGTAACTGGATTCCTAGTTTTGGGAATTTTGTTTATGAAAAAAATGTGTAACCTAATCGTTTCCACTATCATAAACTTTGATTTTATAATTAATATGATTAATTAAAAATTGTAAAATGGTTACTATGATTCCCAACAGTGGCAACGAAGCCGCTTATACATACGAATAAACGTTGATTTAATCGATTTTGTGTTTTATTTGTCAAAAACGTTTTGTTTGACAAAAGATCAAGTCTTTGATTTTTTGATTGTGACTATGATGATTCGAGCCCTAGGTTTTGACCCATTTGAATGATTGGAAGTTTTGGTTTTTAATTTTTTGATTGGATATATTTTTTACGGGTATTTGGACCCGATGTAATAGATTAGATTTATGTTTTCTGTAAATAGATAAAATTTATTCTTGTAACCGATCAAATGGATTTGAAGACCAAAATGAAGACATTCAAGGAGAACGAAGATAGAGATCATGGATCAAGTGGGAGATTACAATCAAAGCGTTGATTTGTAAACCCTAGACCTAATTCGGTTTACGTTTTATGGCACGAACGAAACCGAATAAATTATATTGTGGCTCGATTCATAGTTATATTTTGTTGTTGTGGTTGATAAATATTTATGAAATATTAAACTGACAAAAACAAAAAAAAAATTGTCACAATTTTGAAAATAATAGTAAATATAAAAAAGAGTTTTATAATTACTAAAAAGGCTTTTAAATAAATATTGTTTTATATAAACGATACAACAGATTGTAAAATAAAAGAGTTTATTTTATGATAATATTTTAAACTTGTTAGTTTAAAATAGGTTCGCATAAACTACTGAATTAGATTAAAATAGGGTATATAAAATTAATCGAGTCGAGTGTTTGAAAGGAGTTTCAAGCAAACGCAAACCATATGTAAAATTTGATTTTACTAAAAGAAATTACACGACTTGCTTCATGCTACAAGTCGTCCAATATGTTTTTGACCCTAATGGTAAATGAACATAAAAGAAATCCCAATTATTAAAATGGATATTTTGCACCATCTTTGATAAGTAACACTTTGACCAATTTATCCGAACCCTCGGTGTTAGAGATTTACCCAGCATCTGGGCCTACGGTTTTGGTAAAAGGAACAATCGCGATTCCTCAGTTACTTAGGCCGGTTTTTCAGTTACGAATTAAGGAGGAATATCACTTAATGAGTTAAGTAGGTGCAGTTGGGGTTAGACATACAAATGCTCGACTATACCCGCCAACCAGCCCCAAAACCGATAGTTGTGTGGAGACACAATTGGTAATCGTTACCTACTTGCCTAGTCATAACAATGGAGAGTGCTAAAGCCATTCATTGATTATAACGAAGCAGGATCTCATTCCTAATAATATGTTTTATGTATGGGTCATAATATAATTAGGACAAGCATGAAAATACAAAATTCAATAATGTTGAAATTTGTAGAGGTCTGCTGACGCAAACTCCACTAATTCCTCGTTTACTCTTAAGTCTATCCTTGAGAAGGATAAGCTCAACAACTCCAACTTCATGGATTGGTATAGTAACCTGAATATTGTTCTCAAGGCTGAAAAAAGTTGTATGTTCTTGAGACATCAATCCCAGTAGAACTTGTGAATGCTACGGGTGCAGCCTGTAAAGGCTATGACAAACATGTAGATGATTCCGTCAAGGTATCTTGCTTGAAGCTTTCTTCCATGATTTCAGAACTCCAAAAAAGTTTGGAACACAAGAAGGCATATGAAATGATTCAGCATCTGTTCGAAATGTTTCAGCAGTACAGTCGACATGAACGCTTTGAAGTGATAAGATCACTCTTAGGTTGTCACATGCAAGAAGGTTCTTCGGTTAATACCCATGTACTAAAGATGAAGGGTTTCATTGATCATCTAGCACGTCTTGAGTGTCTACTGACAAATGAATTGGCTGGGGATATAATCCTCAATTCATTGCCAAAGTCATATGACCAGTTCACTTTGAACTATAATATGAACGCTTGGAACAAGTCCATCCTAGAGTTGCATATGATGCTTAAAACTGCTAAGATGAACATACCAAGATATAACAAAGCTGGTTCAATGTTGGTGATCGAATGGGGCTGAGAAATCCAAATGTAAGGGCAAAAAGAGCGTGAAAGATAAGGGCAAAGGGAAAGGCAAGGTTGCAGCACAGACCAAACCTCTAAAGGATGCCAAATGCTTTCATTGTGATGAAACTCTTCATTGGAGGAGAAACTGCCGAAAGTACTTAACTGAGATAAAGTGGAAGAAGGGTTCTAGAAGAAGTGTTCTACTACGAGCACCTCAGATATTTTTGTTATGGAAATCTTATCTTTTTCTAGCAAGTCTTGTGTGTTTGACACCGGATGTGCTTCTCACATATGCAAAGATATGCAGGGACTAAGGAAGGTTAGGAAGCTGAAAACAGGTGACCTGGAACTCCATGTGGGAAATGGACAAAAGGTTGCAGTCAAGGAAGTAGGAGAATAGGTTCTTTTGCTACCTAATGGTTTAGAACTTGTACTGAACAATGTTTGTTTTATTCCTAGTTTGACTAGAAATATTGTTTCAGTTTCTGCTTTGTGTGAACATGGCTTTAAGTATGCTTTTAATGACAATGGTTATTTTTCTGCATATTTGAATGGTGTGTTTTATTTTGATGCAAAGCCTCATAATGGAATCTATGAGATAGATGTCCATACTAATAACAAAATACAATATCTCCAATAAACATATGAAATTAGATTTCAATGATACGTACTTATGGCATTGCTGGCTTGGACACATTAACAAGAATCGCATGAAGAAACTTCAAACCTCGGGATTATTAGATTCAACTGGTTTGGAATCTTTTGATGAATGCGAATCATGTTTAAGTGGAAAGTCGACTAAAAAACCCTGTAAAGGGAATAGTCAAAAAGCCAAGGATCTGCTTGACATCATACATTCAGATGTATGTGGTCCTTTCAGAACCACTGCCAGAAATGGAGAGAGATACTTTGTTACATTTACTGATGATTTCAGTAGATATGGTTATGTTTATCTTATGAAGCATAAACATGAAACGTTTGGAATGTTCAAGCGATACTAAAACAAAGTATAAAACAAGTTAGGTAGAATGATTAAGATGCTTCGATTGGATCGAGGAGGTGAATATCTTATTCAAGAATTTGATGAACACCTGAAAAATTGTGGAATTGCTTCACAACTTACTCCCCCTGGAACACCACAATTAAACGGTGTATCTCAAAGGAGAAATCGAACTATATTAGATATGGTTCGATCAATGATGTGTCGTACAAACTTACCTCACTCCTTTTGGAGTTTCGCTCTTGAAACCGCCACACGAATTGTTAACTTAGATCCAAAAAAGAAAGTTGAAAAGACACCATATCATATATGGCATGGGAATAAACCAAATGTGTCTTATCTTAAGGTATGGGGATGTAACGCGTATGTTACATGAGAGTCTCAAGACAAACTAGATCCCCGAGGCGATAAAGTTGTTTTTGTCGAATACCCTAAGACAATCAGTTGTTATTTCTACAATCCCAATGAAAATCGTGTTTTCATTAAGAGGAGAGCTACCTTTAGGAAAAGGAACTATTAGCTAGACGAATTGGAAAAAATAATGTGGATTTAGATGAAACCCGTGAATCTAAAATAACTGATACACTAGCTGGAACATGCAGACAACATAGTGATGTTGAACTTGAATCTGAAAGGATTCAAGAGATGGATATAACTCCAAGCATCCGTAGAAACACTAGGGGCGACATGATCCTGATAGATATATTGGACTTCATGAAAATGTCGACAGCTTGGTTGTTGATCAAGCTGAACCTACTTCTTATAAAGATGCCATTATGGATTCGGAATCCACAACATGGCAGGATGCTACAGAGATGCAATCCATGTATGAAAACCATGTATGAGACTTTGTTGAACTTCCTCCTGAGTGTCGGACTGTAGGATGTAAATTGCTTTTCAAAAAGAAGACCGACATGGATGGAAATGTACAAACTTACAAAGCTAGGCTAGTAGCAAAAGGCTTCACACAAACTCAAGGTGTTGATTTTGAAGAAACCTTTTCACCGGTAGTCATGCTTAAATAAATTAGAATCTTATTAGCCATATCTGCATATTATCACTATGAAATATGGTAAATGGATGTCAAAACCGCATTTCTAAATGGACATCTTACTGAAGATGTCTATATGGTGCAACCTGAAGGTTTTGTAGATCCAAAGAATTCTAATAAGGTTTGTAAGTTGAATAGATCCATTTATGGACTAAAACAAGCATCTCGGAGTTGGGATATTCGTTTTGATCAGAAAATCAAAGAGTTTGGTTTTATCAAGAACGAAGACGAACCTTGTGTTTACAAGAAGGCTAGTGGGAGCTGTGTTACTTTTCTGATCTTATATGTGGATGACATACTGATCATTGGAAACAACATACCTATGCTAAAAAATGTAAAATCTTGGTTAGGTAAATGTTTTGCAAAAATGTTTTGCAATAAAAGATCTTGGCGATGCCGCTTATATTATAGGAATAAAGATCTATAAAGATAGATCTAAACGGCTCATTTGGTTATGTCAAAGTACATACATTGATAAAGTTCTTAAACATTTTTCAATGCAAGATTCCAAGAGAGGAACTTACCCATGGCACATTGTACAATACTCAGTAGTAGCCAATCTCCAGGAAAAGAAGAAAATGGAAAGAGTTTGATATGCTTCTGCAATTGGTTTAATTATGTATGCCATGTTATGTACTAGACCCGATGTATCATTTGCTTTGAGTATAACAAGTAGATACCAGCAAAATCCTGGTGAAAATCATTGGGCTGCTGTGAAGAACATATTAAAGTATTTGTGAAGAACTAAAAATATGTTCTTGATCTATGGAGGAATGGAAGAAAAGCTAATTGTAAGGTGTTACTCAGACGCTAGCTTCCAAACAGATCGAGATGATTCTCGATCACAATCAGGGTATGTGTATACTCTCAATGGTGGAGCTATCAGTTGGAGGAGCTCGAAACAAAGTGTTGTTGCTCAATCCACGATAGAGACTGAATACATTGATGTTTCGGAAGCTGCAAAAGAAGCTGCTTGGATGAAGAAATTCATGACTGATCTCTGTGTAGTTCCTAGTATCAGGAAACCAATAGAGATATTATGTGACAACATTGGTGTCATAGCTCAGGCAAAGGAACCAAGGTAACATCACAAGTCAAAGCACATACTCAGACAGTTTCACTACATAAGGGTAGTAGTAAAAAGAGGAGACATCAAGATAGACAATATTCTCACAGATCAAAATCTAGCAGATCCTTTACTAAGCCTATGCTTCTATCTAAACACGAGGAGCATGTTGAGAAGATAGGTCTTAGGTGTGCTTGTGATTGGATTTGATCTGTATTTAGTATTTGGGCGTTTTTGAAATAAAGTTACATTGGATATTTATTTTGATTTAATGGTTAAATGCATAATAAATAATGTTTCTTTATTCGATATATTGTACATTTAGTATCCTTGAATATGGTATTCTAAATGTCCGTAGTCGATCAGATTCATGGGAGTCAACCTGAATTAAGACTACTTGAATGCTTGGTTAGTTCATAAGATAAAAGCTCAAAGGGTTGAGGACCAAGATTCATAGACATACATTAGAGAATGATGTCGAATGTAACTCGTTTCAAAATGTTCTTCATGGATCATTGTCATAAGAAGTTTTGAATATGGTTTGATCTATATATTCCTTAGACCTAAGGAGCATATTAGAACTGACATTAGTCTAAGGTTGTTCTTTGATCTTATCTAACGCTGTTCTGAAAATGAGCAGTAATAAGGATATTTGATTGGGAATGGTTCTGAAACAAAGTGGGAGTTGTATGCGACCAAAGGGATTATATACTCTTATATAATTAAGAGATGATATTCTAGCGGCCTCGTTAATTTAAACTGGTGTAAATGAATGGCCGTGCTCAAACAAAGAG
Source organism: Mikania micrantha (assembly GCA_009363875.1). NCBI lineage: Eukaryota > Viridiplantae > Streptophyta > Magnoliopsida > Asterales > Asteraceae > Mikania > Mikania micrantha. The sequence goes on from CM018693.1 coordinate 79,022,594, forward strand.
TAGTTTGTTAGACCATTTTAAATTGGAGAATGAGAATCGGAATGTTTGAACAACATAAGAGAATGAAATGTGATCCATGTCTCATGTTCAAAGAATATCACTTAGAAAGGATTAACAGATAAAGGTTACCATGACTATATTTTTTGTTAAGTAAAGGGTTACTTGAACTAAAGAGTTTAGTTTACTTTAGAAGTCATACCATGCTAGGGGCAGGGCGATACAGCTAGGTGTCCAACACAGTCTATGTTGAAGGAATTATTCGATGAATCGTCCAAGTGGGATTCTGTTGGATATGTGATGTCCGATCATCGATAATATCAACGTTACTATCAAGGTAAGATCCAAAGAGTTACACTTTGGAATATACTAATGTGATTATGTCTAAAATTTGTTTTACACGTATTCAATTTCACGAATTATATAAAGTTGTGTGTTATTATTATTTATGAAATAATAATAATATTGGAGGAATTAATTATTGTGATAATTAACTATAATTAATTTGATAAACTTTAATTAGTTAAACTTTAGACATTTAATTAAATGTTTCTAACTAATTGTTAGTTAGTAATATTGAGAGTAGTAATTAAATGGTTTAATTACTAAAAGAGTTTAATCAAATTAAAAGAGTTTAATTTAAATAAAATGTAAAATAAAAAGGGTGGGAATTAATTTTGAATTAGTAAATTCAAAATCCCTAAAAAGGTGGATCTACATTTGACTTTAAAAATAGATCCAACCTACCACTTTTGATATACATTTTACAAATCTCTCACTATCTCCTCTCCACCACACCTCACGGCCACCCTCCCCTCTCCTCTAGGATTTCGGCCAAGTACCACCAAGCCACCACCACCATAGCCGAACCATTACAGGTGGTTTTGGAGCTCGTGGTTGTTGCGGTGATACACGATAGAGATCGTGGTTCGTGATTCAAGTCATCTAGCGAGACTACTATCGAATCCAATGTGTGTTTTGCGGAGCTCTTCATTGAGGTCAATTTTAAACACCCTATGGTTTTTTTTTCGTTTATTCGTATGTAACTGGATTCCTGGTTTTGGGAATTTTGTTTATGAAACAAAATGTGTAACCTAATCGCTTCCGCTAGCATAAAATATGATTTTATAATTAATATGATTAATTAAAAATTGTAAAATGGTTACTACAATTCCCAAGATAAACATACTCAAAAGAAATCATAGATTTTATATGCTACAACAGCCAAGTCAACTAAAACAGAGGCAGAGTTAAGGTATAGTCACCACTGAGTTTGTTTTATACTTTCTTGTTAATATGATTGTTATGGATGTTCAATAGGTATAGTTGTCACACCCCGAGCAGGCGGGCTGGATCGACTTTCCCGTCGGGCGGAAAGGTCTCGGGGCGCGATAACGGGTGATAATCGGAATGATCAGATTGTTTACATTGCAGATGATATAAATTGAGAAATCATTAAATGAAATAGAATTACAAAGTTAAATTATATCAATATCGTTCATAATTTAACAATGTAAATCTACTATCTGCATCATAAATTTTATATCTTGTATCTGCACAGGATATACAAAATAATGAGAATGATGTTCAAAATATGCACGTCCAAAAATACTAGGTCCCCTATCTGGTATCCTAGTCAAAAGTATGAACTTCTTAGTTAACATGTTCGTCACCTGAGAAGTCATACAAGAAAAAAAAGACCACACATGGTTGGTGAATTCATATTGTTTTGTTTGAAAATGAATTTATACAAACCTGACCGAATGACAACCTTAACCTCACCAACAACCACCTATGCTATCCAGCCAAGTATGCTTATATATAGGGCATACGTAGAGTCAAGCTTACCGCCAGCCCACCACATACTTAACCGCATAACATATTGTTGTCAATGATAATTTAGTGTTTCATTCCTCATCATCAACACACCAGTTCTTAGTTCTTAGCTCTTGTTAGTTTCAACAAAATGTGGGAATTCTCTTGATTCCTTAAGCTCATCACACACACATGATCAACCATAGAAATTGTAGAAAAATTAAATTTAATGCTTGTGTAAATGAGTAAATAAACATTTAATAAAAATCTAAGACCTAATGATTGGGCTTGGGTCATACTCGAGTAGACAAGTCTAGCAATCAAGGTTCTTAGTAGTTGAGGAAATCTGTAAATATCATCAAACATGCGACCTATAATCAATCAGTCTAGCTAGGACATCTTTTGATATATAGGATTTTATAGTTCATCCTAGATCATCCATGTTCGTTCTTGTCCGTATAGATCGTTAGTTCTTTGGCACATGTTATCTTAGAATATTTCCCAGACATTCCTCTAAAAATAGATCGTCGAAAACAGTTCTCCGTACTAGTTCTTTAGTTCTTTGAAAATAGTTCGTTGCATACCGTTCTTAGATCATTATTTCTTTGAAAACAGACCTCTGAAAATAGTTCTTTGATTTATATCTTTAGTTCTTTGAAAACAGACAGGTGAAAATAGTTATTTGATTTAGATCTTTAGTTCTTTGAAAACAGACCGCTGAAAATAGTTCTTTGATTTAGATCTTTAGTTCTTTGAAAACAAACCGTTGAAAGTAGTTCTTTGATTTAGATCTTTGAAAACCGACAGTTGCAAATAGTTCTTTGATTTAAAATAGTTATCTACTCATGATGAATAAATAACCCATTTTGAAAACCTGTAAATAGTTTACCTAGGCAAAATCTAGGATAACATATATACATGTAACATATGTTAAGTAAAAGTATTTAAGTAAATATAATTCAAGGAAAATAATTTATGCATGCTTCTCAGCCCCCCATTTATAAAACAAAATGTTTAGAAAAGGGGAATGAACTCACCTGTGTTGTTATGTACTGAACCAAGTAATTATGCGCGCTCTTCGTTTGCATATTATGTATCTTCAGCACCTGTGTTGAGTTAATGTCTTTCGAATACTATAAGTTTTTGAAGTCGTCGTATATAAAGTTTCGGTCTCGGTGTACAACTAAGTGTCCTAATATTTACTAATGTGTTACTATAATTCCTCTAGTTATTCTAAGTAATGTACCCTCTATGAAACCTTATCCCTTATTCGTTAATCGCTAAACCTTATCTACATAAGGTTTATACTAGTAAAAGATACGACCTTTTAAAAGTATTATTTAAGTTATAAAATTTAAGTTGAAAAATCCTTTTAATTACTTTAAAATGTTGTAGATAAAACAAGTTACGATGATTTTTATAAAACTATGTTCACGTGTTACGAATCATTATATTTTAGTAAAACATAAGTTATTGTGATGAATAATGTAAGTTAAACATATTAGAACTTAAGTTAATCTTACTAGATTAACAATAAATTCCTTAATAGTTCTTTGTTACAATCTTGTTCGTGTTCTTTCTTGAGTTAATCCTTATCTTAGGTTATTCCATTTAAACAACCTAGGTTGGTTACCCAAAGTGTGTAATTTACTAAGTTTTGGGAGTTGACATCTAAGATCAACACACCCATACTTAGTTGTTTCTTGAACCCTTTTGTCACCATCATAGTTCTTTGGGACTCATAACCACTTAACCATTATTAAGTTGTTGTGTTTTATATGAAATAAACTTAGTCATAACATTTAACATGTTTGAAAACCATGTCTATGATTTAAACATTTGTTTTAGAATTTGTCTATGTTTTTAACCCAAAGTTTAAGTAATATGGATTAAAGTAGCATACCCAATCGCATCCTAAAACTAATTAAATTTTATGCCAAGTTATATTATCAATATTTGAAATGTCATTCTGTAAATGAAATATAATTTTAGGTGGTTATGGGTGTGTGTGTGTGTCCCACCTTAAATATCAAATTGTGGCTTCAACTAAATATGTGTTTCTTGTCTTATGTAGTTCTCATCTGAATTTGCTACTTCGACCACAATATCCCAATTGTTGGTGTGACATCCAGTACCTGATCGTCCGGCAAATCCGTACAGTATGTGTACTTTCATTATTTACTATGTGTAAATACAATGCATGAACAGTGTGTGTGATAACATAATTCAAGAAAACAAGAAATAGTTGTACGTATTTAAGTGAAAACTTAAATACCATAAGTACAACGACTCACGATAAACAATAGTTGTATGTATTTAGGTGAAAACCTAAGTACAATTAACACAACGAAACAAGTGAAGCAACAGTGTACAAGTAAACAACAAGAACATGTCGGTTACGATCTGATATCCATAGATGACAGGAATCAGATGGCCGATAAATCAGTATGAAAACAATGTGAAAACAGGAAGTATAGTTGAGTCCGCCAGTGAGGAAATACAATTCAGAACATATATGCAGTGTTATTTCAGAATAATGAACTTACAGCGTGTTTGCGTGGTTGACGACTCACACAAACATATCTGTGAGTTTAAAGTTCTGGAATGATGACTAAAAATAGAAAACAAGAATCAGAAAGCAAAACCATCGTCGTGTTCGTTCGGGTGACAATTCGAACGCATGCGCGCGAAGGTGACGCGATCTGATGAAACGTTTAAAATACATGAATTCGATGAAATAATTTTAAGAAAAACAAATTAGAAGATTTACTAGGAATAACCATCTATTAAATATTAAAAATAAATCCATTTCATTTAAAATGCGTAAAATATGCGTGACGTTCCGGAAAAGCAACGAAGACGCGAACCGAGCAACCGAAACGAACGCAAACACCCTCGGAGTATAAATACTTTGAATGAGTTCATCTTCCTCATTAAACACTCCACTTTCTCTCTCTAAAACCCCAGATCCGACTCTCTCTCTCTCTCTCTCTACAAGTTTTGAACTTCAAATCATCATAACTCACTTATTTCTTGATGAAATTGAGTGATTCTTGAGCCTAATCGAAGCTCTCGACCTCCTCTACACGAAAGTACAGCCGATCTGAGACAAACACCAACTGAAACGAGGTAATCTATGATGAAAAGTAGCGAAAATTAGGGTTTTTGTACCCTTTGTTCGACCCATCAACCTTAAACCGGCTCCAGCCCTTTTTCTTTTAACTCACTCCTTCGAGAATAGTTTCCACAAACGCAACCACAGAAAACCACCATGGGATTCTGCTGGAAACTCGGTTGGAACAACCTGGGTGTGCCCAATCTATAGCCCAGCGAATGGTTGTTTCAGCCGAAAGGCCCGAGGCCGAATAAGACCCGACCGAAGGGCTGTGGTCAAATGGGGACTCTCATACGCATGACCTAGCCATTCGGCCTGTACATTCGCCAAATCAATTTCGTTCGGCTAAAGCTCTCACATTCGGCATAGCCTTCATTTACCCAACTCCATTCGGACCTTCCCTCACTCGGCTAACATCCAACTCAATCGGCCAAGGTTCCTTGGCCTGGTGCTAACCCATTCGACCACCATTGTCTGGCCCACACCACTGTGACGGCCCAGAAATAAATCATTTGGCCCATGAGACTGCTTCAAGCCCAACATCATTAGGCAATGGGTCCATGTGATTCAATCGGCCCACTTTGGTTATTCGGCCCAATAGTTTGGCTCGCACAACCCATACGGCCCACTCTCCATTTGATCCATATTATTTGGCCTAGAATCATTGCTGTGGTCTAGTAAACTATTCGGCCCAACTAGAGGTTGCGGCCCAAGAAGTTTGGTTCAGCCCACATACATTAAATGGAAACAAATACCTTAAACTAACTCATTTAAGATAACATGCAAGGGTAGTTTTTACTACAAAGGTGGTGGGGTTTAGGGTTAATGAATTTCATAAATCCTAAACCTTGTCTTGTAAAAATGTTAACAAGGGATTTCAAAGGTGTTTAGGAAAATTAAACAAGGATCATACAAAATTCTTTACAAGATGCTAAGGGTTCACAACCTTTAATCTAAAACCGAAGTTTTGTACTTATAAAACTATAATAGGTTTCAAGATTTCACATCACGACAAGGTTCACATCAATTTAAACATAAAGCAAATAATGAGATATGCTAAACTCAATCTAACTTGATTTAGTGTTAGTATAATCTAAAACAAATGAACCAAGGCCGAATAGTGATCAAGACCTATGAGTGTTAGCCAACTTTAGGGCTAACACTTGCACGCACACAATTCTCTATAACTTATACTTACAAGTTACAAACAATGTGAAATCAATACAGGATCGTGAATACAACAATGAGTACAACAAAGAGCGCGTGCATTCTTGTTTAGACTAAGTCAACCACAACTATTACAAGGTGAGTTCATATGCCCCTTTTCTAATCGTAACTAATTTTAAACTCTCAGGGCTGAGAAACATCCTAAATCTTGTATTTATTTAAAAGTATTAGTTCTACATATTGCTTATACTTTGATTTAGATAATATTGCTTGACTTATTATTGCTTATCATTGTATGCATGATTGTATGATCATAACATGACAGAGACGACTAAGATGAACATGATAATATAACTTCATGAATCATCAACACAATAGAATAATGTAGTTGTAAAATTTTATCTTATAACAATTAATTATTTTTACAAGAACAAACACTGAGATTATCACAGATGAACATGATGACAACAACAACAAACATGAATGATATGAAGATAATATATCTCAGAATATCATTCATCACCGGAGTTAGTTAAGTGTAATGGGACAAGTTCCTATAACACTCAGCTTATAACTCGGTGCATACTACAAGATAACACGAAACAAGTATCATCCACCACCTGAGTCGACTAAGTGTAGTAAGACTAACTCTTACAACATTGTAGTGACAACACGGTGACCATATGGAACAACAGGAATGATAATCATGATAATGTACTTTCATGATAACAACATCATTCACACAACAAGCAACATAGTTTAATAAGACCGGATCTTATATAACTTTGTTAAGAACAACAAGAACACACAACATTGAGAACAAACAACATTTGTGAACACATGACACAATTGATTACTATTGAACTGTCTGTATTATATCATTTTAATCATGTGCCATGTATTCAAGTTGATCAATATGAGTCCCTTACACAAATCGCTGACCAGTTAGTTTGACGTGATTAAACCGATGAGAGCATAGTGGTACCATAGGTTTGACAAACCTCCAGCTTGTAGGGCTGGTATGTTGATCGTATTGATCATTGGCCGATAATGTATGACCGGTGACAGGGCGACGAACAGTCAGGGTCTGTTAAGCGACACATGGTGATATTAATCTGCAGTTATAATTGTAATTAATCCATCGATTCCTATTGACTAGTAGACTGCAGAATTTATTTTCTCTCATGTCATATTACTGGTAATAGTTTCGATGAGACCTATGGGAATACAAGGTGGTAGAGGTAAATCGGATGCATTGTAATCTGATTACATGAGGATTGCAATGGATTCCCTTTGTTGGTTGGTTGAAACCGATCAGGATCGAATACAAAGTCCTACTAACTATCAACTACGTGCGGAATCCATAGTCAATATGTAGAAAATCAAAGAACACAAGCAATTCAATAATCAACTCTTGTATTATCAACAAATGATTACAAGAAATCACTCAGAAACAAAGTTCTCACACAGAGAAAATCTCAGAAGTTCTGTCCAAAGTTCTACCAGTTCTACAAACAAACCTTCTATTTATAGAAACTGGACCAGGGAACCTAAACTGGTAGCCGAACCTAAGGTTTGCCAGCCGAACCCTAAGGTTCGCTGGGCGAACCCTTAGGTTCGGCTACCAGTAATAGGTTCGCTGGTCCAGTTTATATAAATAGAAGGTTTGTTTGTAGAACTGGTAGAACTTTGGACAGAACTTCTGAGATTTTCTCTGTGTGAGAACTTTGTTTCTGAGTGATTTCTTGTAATCATTTGTTGATAATACAAGAGTTGATTATTGAATTGCTTGTGTTCTTTGATTTTCTACATATTGACTATGGATTCCGCACGTAGTTGATAGTTAGTAGGGCTTTGTATTCAATCCTGATCGGTTTCAACCAACCAACAGTGGTATCAGAGCATTTGGTTGAGGTTCTACACTACAATTTCAAAGAAATCAAGTAATTGAAGATTTGAAGACATTTGATGGATACAATTTTTTCCTTCTTGATCGATTTTCTGGTGATTTGAGACTGTTTTTATCATCAATTGTTGTTAAATTACAACAATTGAAGTTTTGGAGGTGTTTTGGTATAGATTTGGACGGATTTGTTGAAGTTTTGGAAGGTTTCCCTCCCAAAATTTTCAAATTCTGCACTACAGGTTCGTGGGACGAACCTGTGACTTGCTGAACACAAAGGTTCGCTGTTAAAAGGTTTTTCAGAGGGTTCGTTTGATAGTTCGCTGAAGGTTCGACAAAGGTTCTGTCAAGGTTCGGCAAGTTTGGGTGATAGTTCGTCAAAGGTTCGCTGCTTACTGTTCATAGTTCGGCTGAGGGTTCGCTTGAACTAAAGGTTCGCCAGTTTTTGGTTCGTCTGTGTAAGGGTTCGTGAGTTTCAAGGTTCGTTGTTCAAAGGTTCGCTGCTCAAAGGTTCGCTGTTCAAAAGAAAAATTTTGTCCATAGGTTCGGCTGAGGTTCGCCTGAAGGTTCGGCTAAGACAAATTTTAGTCCATAGGTTCGGTTGAGGTTCGTCTGTAGGTTCGGCTAAGATAAAATTTTGTCTGGAGGTTCGGCTGAGGTTCGTTTGAGGTTCGGCCAGTGATATTTTTGAAAAGGTTCGCTGTTTATCAACTCAGAAATTATGTCTGACATGTACGCGGCGATGGCAAGCCAGAACTCCAAACTTCAGAGCATTTTAATCAGTGAGAATGAAGTGGGAAGTACAAATAAAGTGCCAAAGCTATTGGATTTAGCTGATTATGACAGTTGGAAAGGACGATTTGAGACTCATCTAAATGGCACAGATACAAACTTATAAAAAAGAATATTATCTCCTTATGAAAGAACAAGGGTAGTGGGTACTGATTTGTTTCAACTCTTGGAAAGATTAGATGTAGATGAGAGGAAAAAGTATGACTCAGAGAAGAAAGCTTATTGGTTATTAAGTCAAGCCATTCCAAATCAAATTCTGCATCAGTTTGATGAACACAAGACTGCTTACAGTCTTTGGAATGCATTAAAGGCCAGAGTTGAAGGCAACACAAATCTGAAGAAAATGAAGGCTACTGACATCAGAAAGGAGTTTGAAAATTTTAACATCATCGGAAATGAAACTCTAGATGCCTTAATTACCAGATACAGACACTTGTTGACTAAAGTGAGGAAATATGGCATTGAGTATTCAGAGGATGAGAAGATTGATTGTTTGGCTGATGCATTACCTGATAAATGGAATTCTTTGGTGCTTATTTTGAGAGAAAACCTACCTGGATTGACATTGATAGACTTTATTCAGAAACTGGAGGAACAAGAAATGAAGGACAAACGTAAAGTGAGACGGATAAATATCACACAAGATCCTTCCTTATATGGTGGTTCAGTTGCTACACCTCCTGCAGCATCTGCGAAGATACAGACTGCTTTCGTGTCTAGAACTTCTGAAACTACTCAGAGTTCTTTGGTGTCATCAAGTTCTAGTTCACATTGTCCTATCAATGAGAAAAAGTCTGAGTCTACACCATCTCCAGACAGCTTAACACTACAAATTTGGGAAAAGTGACAGTTGAAGCAGTTAAAGACCATATGTCTATTTTGTCGTGTGTTGTAAGTGCTTATGATGAACAGGTGGCTGGAAGAATCAGAAATGCAAATCTTACTTTTGAAGATTATACACAAATTGATGAAGATGAGATGGAATTGATAGACACACAGTGGGCTTTGGCGAGTGTTATTCGCAGAATTAATAGATATGAGAAGAAGACTGGGAAGAAATTCACTTTTGACCGGAACACAAAGTTTGGATTCAATCCAAAATCTACCCAGTGTTATAACTGTGGTGAACATGGTCATTTTGCAAGAGAGTGCAAGAATCCCAAGAAGCAGGGAAATCTGAATCCTTTCAAGCCAAGAGAAGATAATCAGAAGAAGAAAGATAAATCTGAGGAATCATCTTCTAAAGCACTTGTGAGTCAAGCTGATGAAGGGTATGACTGGGGTATTAAGTATGATGATCTTATGGGTGCTTTCATGGCTTCATTGGAAGAAGAATCAGGGAAAGGAAAAGAGAAGATCAATGAGATGACTGAGGTACAACATGATTTGCATGAGATGATAGATAGACTCAAAGAGATGAACTCTCAGTTAACTTCTGATCTGAGAGAATGCACAGAAGCCAACAAAAAGTTGATTTCAAAAGAAAAAGCATTTGACAAAAAGATAATTGATCTTGCTAAGGAAAACGAAGATTTGAAAATCAAGGTTTTACAGAATAATCATGTTGTTTCTGTGCATTTGGATTCAGTTCAGAAGTTGAAAGTAGAGTTATCAGCTGCAAAATCTGAAGCTGAGTTGAACAAAGCCAAGCTTGAAAACTACCAGAATTCAGCATATGTCATTGATTACTTTGCGGCTATGCAAAGATCTTCTCGAGATAATTCTAGTATTGGCTTTCATGCTGTGCCAAATCCTCAAAGTTATGTATTAAGACCACAATTTGATCCAGAATTGGAAGTTAATCCAGTTTCCTTAAAGGAAAGTGTGTCTGATCAAGTGTCGGAGGATATGGAAACTTCATCATCTCATGAGAGTGAATTTGTTGATAATGATGCTCCTATCATCGAGGACATCAATGATTTAGAATATCCAGAGGATATTCTAAGAATGATTGGTCATCAACAAGCTAACAATGTTGAGAATATGAGTCCAGTTTTCCAGCAACCAAAATCTGAAGTAAAATCAGCTGGGAAAACAGTGGCTAAACAAAAGTCTGTTTTCAAACCAAATCTAAAAGTCAAGACTAATTCTACTCTAAAGCCAATTGTGTTTGTTGAGTCTTCTACCATACAAAAAGGAGAGTCAAGCAAAGTTTGTCAAAAACAAGAGAAATTTTCTAAAAAGATTGACAAGAAGTTTATCAAAGTTGGTGAAAAAGTTAATCAAAGTGGGGATGGAAACAAGGGCAAGTCAAAGATTTCTCAAAAGAATGTCAAGACTAAAGTCACGGGTTTGAAAAATAAGGTTATATCTCCATCTGTAGCTTCCAAATCTTTGGGTTCATCTAAGAGGTGTGATGAATTAAAACCAAAGACTGTGTCATCAAGGAAATGCTACAGATGTGGGAAAGTGGGTCATGTCATTGCCGAATGTGATTTGGATACTTGTAACCGATTTCATACTTTTACTCCACGTGAAACAAGACAGTGTTTTACTTGTGGAGGAAAAGGACATATTTCAGTCAATTGTCCAAATCACAAGGTCAAGAAGAAAACTTCTGTTAATGACAGTCATGTGATCCATTCTGGTGGGAGTCCTAGGAGGGTAAAGCCTAGTGAAGAGGAGATGAGAATACTCAGAAAATTTGATCCTGAGTGTGTTTGGGTCAAGGAGGACAAGGTTCATAAAAGACAATTTTTTGATAATCAACAAAAGGTTAAAAGAGTTTTGAAAAAGACATCATCATCTGATGATGAATTTTATGACAATTTTTCTCCTAAACGATTTTCAAAACAAAATGTTAACTCTAATTCTTTTTGGAAATCCAGACCCAGTGTTGATGCATATATGTTCCCCGATGCACAAAATGTTTGAGCATATACAACAGCAAGGTTCAAGGGGGAGTATGTTAGTGCATTTTCTGTGTGAAAGCTGCATTTAATGTGTGAACCTGGCTTGTTGTATATGAAATCACAATCTGTTGATATGATTAAGGGTTCGGCTAAAGATCCAAGAAGGTTCGGCTATGATTGATGGCTAAAAGGTTTGGTGCTCATATGGTTTAAGGTTTGGCAAACCTATTGGCAAACCTATTGGCAAACCTTTGGCAAACCTTTTCAAACCTATATATAGGTAGACTTGGAAGACTTGGAGTTTTAGAGCTTACAATTCACACACACAAAGTCAAATTCTCTCTCAAGCTCAAGATCAAGACTCTCTTCATCTTTGTTTCTTTGATCGTTCAAGTGTTGTATTTTCACGTTTATTGTTTGTAAACACTTGGATATCAATGAAAAATTCAGATTAATGATCTATTACATTGTCATTGTTGATTCAAATCTAGTTGTAAACGGATTCCGCACGTTTATGATCGAATCGTAGAATTTCGTGATCGATTCTTAAAATCTACAGTGGTATCAGAGAGTTAGGATCGATTCTACGAGTATTTGGACATCAATTTCAAGTAATTTGATCAGATTCTTCATCATCTTGAAGGTTTTCTTGAAGTTCTTCACGTTTTTGTCAACAAAAACCCAGATCTACGAAAAATTATCAACTTTTTGCAAATTTTGATCCGATAGAAAGATGCGCCTCGAAAAAACGAAGATTTTGACTACTCATAGGCCTTCTAACTCCAAAAAATGAAGATTCTAGAGCCGTTTTAGTGAAGTTGCAGATCTGTTCAGCGATCAGACGATCCTTTGACGAACTAAGAGCCGAACCTACATAGGTTCGTGAGAAATAGGTTCATGGGAACCTCTAGGTTCGCCAAAAACGTCATAGGTTCGCCAAAAACGTCATAGGTTCGCCAAAACCTCAATAGGTTCGTGAAAACCTCAAAAGGTTCGTGAAAACCTCAAAAGGTTCATGAAAAGGTTTGGGAGAACCTCTAATAGGTTTGTTCGAAGAGTTTTGCAAGAAATATACCATTTTAAAAGTTCAAGTAAACCTTGTTTACCTATTTTGGGCCTTCCGGATCATTTGGGATAGGTTTCAAGACCTAATTCGGACGTTAAGACAAGGTTTGAGCTGTTTTGTTTTGAGAGGTTAAACTTTGATGTTCTGAACATAAAAGTTAAATATGACACACAAGAACTGGAACGTAGAATGGTTGACTAATAATGGACTTGTGTTGGACAATTTGGACAATTATCCGAACTGGAGATCCACATTCGAAACGTTTATTACCAAAGCGGATGATAATTATCAGAAGCTATTGTACCAACAATACAAGAAAGCATGTTTGAAACTGAATGAAGATCAAATGCCTGAATTTAATCAAGAAAGAGAATTGTGTGAATTGTTTTCAGTGATCATTTCTGAAGATATTAAAAAGACTGATTTTGAACAAATGCCACATTCATGTGCAAAGTGGAGTTTGTTACAACTTGCATACAACAATCATGTTGCGAAGAAGATCAATGATGCTTATGATCGTCTTTTACCACTTATGCAAGAATTGACATATTTTCAGTTTGATATCACTGATGGGCAAATAGTTGAGAAGTTTACGCAATTCTTACCTTATCGATGGAGTGATTTTGTTGAAAGAATGAAGGAAACTGAAATCATTCATCATGTCAAATTAATGAATTTCAAAGATGTGGTTGATAAAATGGAATCGAAGATAAGGAGAACCGGAACATGGATTGTGAAAATTGTTGATTTCTCGTGGATTGATGAACAAAGGAACATGTGTGAAGATTGTATTGAGACAAGTGTGAACTTGAGGATGGAAAGTAGTGATGAAGAAAAGAGTGAGGATTCTTCAGTGACAGAATCTGATAAAGCAAATGAACCTGAAATGGATGAAGTTAGCAAACAGGTGAAGGAAGTTGTAGATGAGAGATGTAAGGTAACTGAAGACACACACATTCTTGATGATTCTAAAATCACAAGTGAGATGAAGAAGCTTGAAGATGATGTGTTGAAGTCAAAGGATGAAACTTCAAGTGTTGAAGTGGTGTCAACAGAGGATGAGAGTCTTTATGAGGATGCCTCTGATGATTTGTCTGAAACAACTACCATCATTAGTGAAGACCATTGTCATACCATCTCAGATAAAGAGGTAAGTTCAGGTAAGTTTTCTAAACTCTCATGCTCTAAATGTTTAAATCTTGAAGAAAAAATTTGGAGTTTGGTGGAAGAAAACATGAATTTGAAATGTGACTTATCAAACTGCAATAAAGCATACATGGATTTAAAATCAAATGAAGAGTTTTTTTCAAAACAGATTGCAGATTTGAAGTTACAGGTTCAAATGTTGACTGATGATTTGTCAAAGTCAAATGCCAATGAAAGTGTTGCTGAACAAAAACTTGACATTTTAAGCAAAGTAAATGTTGAATTGACAAATGCAGTAAATAAAATTAAAATCAAAATGGACAAGGCAAAAAGGGACTTTGACAGAATCATGCACAAATTGGAGAATCATCATGATTCTATAATTTCTTCAAGTCCTCTTATTGAGAAATCAAGTGATAGTGAAATTTCAATAGATAACACTCTCAATAAGGGAAAGTCTCCAATTTGTGCTCATGACGACATTCCTCCGATCATTGAAGATTGTCTTTTGAGGAATATGATGAGGAGACATTGTACAGATGTCGGTTGATGGATGTACATAAGGATTATGATGATTCTCACAATAATATCTTTGATGATGTAAAATCATGTGTTTCAAACTTTGCATCATCATCCAAAAAGAAAGTTTCTTTCAAAACCCCATTGGTTGAAATTAAAAAGTTTTCAAAGAATGAAAATATGAATTTTTCAAAACAAAATGGTTTTTCAAGTTCAAAACCTAAATGTCAAATTCAATCAAAATGGGTTGTGAAATCATCATGTGCATCAAACATAGTGGAATCAAAGTGTGATACTTCAAAGTCTACAAAGACAAGATTTCACTCAGTCCCACAAGATGTGAAAAGTTGAACTTTGAGTCTCTCACGTCAAGTGATAAGAAGTCACATTTGACTCATATGGGTTCAACAAGTAATCAAAGATTGGTTTATGGTTCACCAGTGGTAAATCACCAAAACCATAGGTTTGTACAAAACTATTCTCCTAGGTTTGTGGAGAGGAGAATATGTTTTGAGTGTGGAACAAGAGGGCATATCATTGCTAATTGTCCTTATCTGTGTGAGTTACAAGGACAAGTTAGTAATGCCAAGTCTTGTATCACAGAGGTCTCAAAGTTCATTCCTAAAAGACATAAAATGCCAAATCAAAACAAGGAAGAACTTGTGAAAGCCTCGGATGAAGAAAAGTTGAAACTTTCAAAACCCTTAACGACTAATTTGGTTTTTAACAACAATGTGGTGATTCAAGATAAGTATTATCTTAAGAATGCACTTGAACAGGAACAGTTGTGGATACCAAAAACAAACAAAGTTTCAAAGGAAACTTCATTAGTTTCAACTGGAAAATGGATTAAATTTCGGTATATGGATTTTCATGGAAAACTCAAGACCTCGAAGGCTTGGGTGACTAAAGATATCTAATGGTTTGTGAGTGTGTGCAGGAGGATTTCAAGAGGACTTATCAATTGGAGGAGAGCTCATTGATAGTGAAACTTCCTGGCGTGTATTTGGTAAAATCGTTCTAATTCTTTAACTGTCATATTATTCTGGAGAACTTGACAGGTTTGGAATTACATTGTCATATTTTCTTGATGTTTTCAAGTCACATTGATCATAATGTTTTACAAAGGTGGTAAATCATATCAGTTGTCAATTTTCCGGAAATTTTTATTTTTCTATATACTTATAAAATTTTAAAAATCAAAAAGATTTTCATTTTTAGCATTTTAGAGGGAGAAAATTTAAAAAAATCAAAAACAATATAAAATTAGAAAATTGAGAAATTGATCCGACCTTTGAGATATGATTGTACATTGTAATATTCTGAAGTTTACTTGGTTCATACAAGATCAAATACAAAGCGATCACAATGCACTCAGTGTGATATGTTGGTAGGTCTTTCAATTTGTTGTGATTTATGTAGACTAATACCATAATGATTCTTTGTGGGATACATTACTTAGAACATAGTGTTCGATCTTTGTCCTGAGTGCGTGGGCATTTGCCTCAGTGATAGCTAATTGTATTAGTACATATACTAGTTTGATCATGTGTTTTATTTTCAAAAGAAATTCTGAGTTCATTTTTCTTTTATTTTCGTTCAAAACATGGACATTCTCTGCGTATACTTACGTATCGACCTGATTGTTATGTTTTGGACATTCTCTTTTTATTTTCTTGGTTTGTTTAGAACTTGGGCATTCTATGTGTATACGGAAGTATCAATCTGATTGCTAGGTTTTAAACTTAAGTTATTTTTTGGTTCAATATCCTGGTTTCATCTGCGCATATGGAAGTATCGATCTTGTTACCGGATTTTGAATATTCTGTTTCATTTTACACTTTTTTATTTCACAAAAGATATTCTGCTTTATTTTTACATGATCAAACTAAGCAAGAATTTGAACTTATAATTTACAATGGCATCGCTGTTGGTTGATGTTTCACAAAGCGGGAATGTGTTCAAGTGAATGGGAAACACAAAGTCTTGTGATTGGTTTTCATTAATCACAATTCACAACAAGTGATAAGACTTAAAGTGGATCAATATAATGGCAATCGTCCTAGGCTTGTGCATCGAATAAATAAATATCATTAATAATCAACAAGTAATGCTGAGGTATGATTACAATATGATCTCATGTTTGGATCTTTTTCATCAAAAACATATTTATTTTTTGTTAGAATACAAATTTTGTAGGATTTTAGGATATACAATTTTGTAATTCATAGCTTTAGGGGGAGTTTATTCAAATCATTGAAAAATTCATAAAAATTTTCTTCTATTTTTTTTAGACTATCCGATGTGATTTACTAATTCTTTGTAAACACTATAATTGATTTACTGTTAATAAGTGACAAAGAGAAATTGGAATTGTGATGAGGCATCAAGTATGATCAAATGTGAAGCAAAAGACTTAGTTTTGATTATGTATCAACTGATGCAGGTGATAAGAGTGATGAAGATCTGTGTGTTGAAGATATCACTGCAGTCCTCAGCAAGTGAATCTTGGAAAGGAAAGACATAAGATGGAGAGAGAGAGAGAATGAAATTAAGATTGAGAGGGTGAAGTAGAAACAAAGAGACTGATGTATTTTCTGTGTGAAAATATAACAGCTACAACTGAAGGGAAGTATGTTGATAGCAAGGTTGTAGGGGAGTATGTTGATGCATATATGTTCCCCGATGCACAAAATGTTTGAGCATATACAACAGCAAGGTTCAAGGGGGAGTATGTTAGTGCATTTTCTGTGTGAAAGCTGCATTTAATGTGTGAACCTGGCTTGTTGTATATGAAATCACAATCTGTTGATATGATTAAGGGTTCGGCTAAAGATCCAAGAAGGTTCGGCTATGATTGATGGCTAAAAGGTTTGGTGCTCATATGTTTTAAGGTTTGGCAAACCTATTGGCAAACCTTTTGGCAAACCTATTGGCAAACCTTTTCAAACCTATATATAGGTAGACTTGGAAGACTTGGAGTTTTAGAGCTTACAATTCACACACACAAAGTCAAATTCTCTCTCAAGCTCAAGATCAAGACTCTCTTCATCTTTGTTTCTTTGATCGTTCAAGTGTTGTATTTTCACGTTTATTGTTTGTAAACACTTGGATATCAATGAAAAATTCAGATTAATGATCTATTACATTGTCATTGTTGATTCAAATCTAGTTGTAAACGGATTCCGCACGATTATGATCGAATCGTAGAATTTCGTGATCGATTCTTCAAATCTACACCCAGGTCAGATGATTGATTTTTTGTGAGGAAGGATGAATACTTGGAAAAAGGGTCTTCAAGTAGTTCATCGAGATCGAATGGCAGGAGGCTTTCGGGGAGACTCAACGCCGGAATGGCGGGAGTCATCCCTTTTGGTATTGATCATTTTTTGTTTTAATTTATGGTGCAGGTGGCATTCACGGGCCATATCAACAGTCGATGAATTGTTGATAGTGGATGTTCACGGCACATGACAGGAGAGATCAGTTTGTTGAAAGATTTTCGTCAGATGAACGGATGTTATGTTAACTTTGCAGGTGACAAAGGTGGTCAGATTACCGGGAGTGGTAATTTGACTAATGGTAAAGTTTCCTTTGACAATGTGAATTACTGCAAGGAGTTAACTAATAATCTTTTGAGTGTGTCGTAGATAAGTGATAAAGGTTATAAGGTTTTGTTTGATGATAAGAAATGCTATGTGCTCAAACAAGGAATTAAGATTCCAGATGACTGGATTTTGATGACTGCTGACAGGTGTAAAGATTTGTATGTTTTAGACATTGCTAATGCGGAGACGGTAAACAAAGTTGAGACGTGTCTGGTGTCGAAGGCCACTGAGCAGGATACTCGGTCTTGGCACAGACGAATGGGTCATATACACATCAGAAAGATGAATCATCTTGTACACAATCTCTTGGTTGATGGTGTACCTGTTAAACATTTCAAATTACCTAATGTGTGTGTTTCCTGTAAGAAGGGTAAAGGTCACATAAGTCCAAAACAGTGTTTTCTATTGATAAACCATTGGAACTACTTCACATGGATCTGTTTGGACCGATTAATGTGAAGAGTATCGGTGGTGAATCATATTGTTTTGTTGTGACCGATGATTTTTCTAGATTTTCATGGGTAATGTTTTTAAAGTTTAAATCTGAAACTTATGAATATTTTGTTTTGTTAGTAAACAGATTGGAGACTTCGTACAAGTTGAGGGTTAGGCGAGTTCGATCAGACAATGGGACAGAATTCAAGAATCATAATATGGAAGCATTCTGTGATTCAAAGGGCATCCAGCAGAAATTTAGTGCACCGTATAAACCACAGATGAACGGTGTAGCTGAAAGGAAGAATCGTACATTGATAGAGTCTGCTCGAACGATGCTAGCTGATTCGAAGCTACCCATTACCTTCTGGAGTGAAGCCGTAGCGACCACCTGTTTGACTCTCAACCGAGTGCTGATTGTCAAACGACATAACAAGACTTGTTATGAACTTCTTCAGAATCGGAAACCAAATTTGGAACACTTGGAACCTTTCGGGGCTCCTTGTACCATGCTCAAGAAAGATGCTAAATTCAACTCTAAGGTTGAAGAAGGTTTCTTTCTAGGCTATAGCTTTCCCAACAAACGTGTGTTTAATAAACGCACTGGTGTTGTGGAACTCTAGTATAATGTGGATGTTCACAAACATACACCTATACCTGAAGGCAAAGGTCCAAATTGGTTATTCGATTATGATAAACTTTTCGAGTCTTTTAATTTGTCTCCTAATGTTACTGATGATGAAATTTCTTTGCAGATTTTATATGACTTACAAAATTCTGAAGATCAAGGAGTTTCTCATCAGGTTGATGATAATCATCCAACTGAGGAAGGCATTTTTGGAGCAGATAATGATGACTGGTCATCGGAGGATGATCAGGATGTTTTTGAAGATGCCGTTTCTCAAGATCAAGATGAAGATCAGAATATCACAAATCTTGATCATGGTGTTGGAGTCCCGCAAGTGCCGGTGTCCAGAGTTCATATAAATCATCCTGTGAAGCAGATTATTGGAGATCCGTCTGTTGGAGTACAGACGAGAAGGAAGTTGCAAACGAGGAGAGTTTGTACGTTGAGCTGGAGCGAAATCATGGGACTCAAGAGTTGTGGATGCATTCTGCATTTGTTTCTCAGATTGAGCCTAAATCTGTAATTGAAGCCCTGCATGAGCCTGCCTAGGTGGAGGCCATGCAAGAGGAGCTTAATCAGTTTCAGAAACTGGGAGTTTGGCATTTAGGGGATTTGCCAAAAGGTGAGAAGAAGATTGGCACCTGGTGGGTGTTGAAGTGTAAGCGAGACGATAGAGGCGTGATTGTTCGAAACAAAGCGCGTTTGGTTGTTCAAGGGTTCAAACAGATAGAAGGAATTGATTATGACGAGGTATTTGCACCTGTGGCGCGGCTTGAAGCGATTAGATTATTTCTATCTTTTGCTACCCACAAGAAATTTAAATTTTTTCAACTGGATGTTAAGTCTGCATTCCTTTATGGGTCTTTGAAGGAGACAGTGTATGTTTGTCAGCCACCGGGCTTTGAGGATCCGATCCACCGGGATCAGGTATATATCCTTGACAAAGCACTGTATGGTCTTCATCAGGCTTCTCGAGCTTGGTATGAGACTCTCTCAACTCACCTTCTTGAACACGGGTTCAAGAGAGGTCAGATAGACAAAACACTGTTTTATCGGGAAAAGGACAAGGACATTCTCCTTGTTCAGATCTATGTAGATGACATCATCTTTGGGTCTACTGATGAACAGTTGTGCTTGGAATTTAAAGAGGTCATAATTGAGAAGTTCGAGATGAGTGCTATGTCAGACATTAAGTTCTTTTTGGGTTTACAAATAGATCAGATTGATGATGGCATTTTTATTCATCAGACCAAATACATTCAAGATGTGCTAAAACGGTTTAGCATGCTTGGTTGTAAACCCATTTCCACGCCCATTCAGCCCAATCACGGGATTGAGCCTGATCTTAAGAGAAGATTATCTTTATTATCAAAAGAGTTTGAAGATTACAAGAAGATCAAAGAAAAAGATGATGCTGATAAACCATCTTCTTCCACTACTGAACTAGATGAGTTGAAAGCTCAAATGGAGTTGATGATCAAGTGGAGATAGGAAGAACTGATTGAAAAGAAGAAGATGAAAGATAAAATTTCTGAGATGGAATTTTTTATGAAACTTCAATCGGAAGACATTGTTGAACTTAAAAATGAAAATACTGACTTAAGGTTCAAGATAAAAGATTTGGAGTCAAAGATTACAAAGTCAGAAGCTTCGAGTTCTAGAGTTGAGAAGGTGGTGGTGGATGTGGATGTTGATGATGAGGAGAAGGTAGAGGAGGAGAAAGTAGAGGAGGAAGAAGAAGAAGAAGCAGTTGATTATGGGGATACTGATATTGATGAACATCCTGATGATTTTGATCTTGGTGGTGATGATGGAGCAGGTGGTGGTGCTGGTGGAGTTGCTGGAGGTGATGGTGGTCTGGATGCTGTGACTGGAGCTATCATTGTTTATACTCCTTCGAAGATTACTACAGATGTTGTTCCAGTTTCTTCTGTATCTTCTGATAAAGCTAGGGATTGTACTTCTGTTGAATTTGAAGATTTGGATGCAATAGAATATCCTGAAAGGATTCTTGATTACTCTTTGCCTACATTTCTTGATTTGTTTAAAATGAATTCTGACATAGATTTGCAGAGAAATATTTTTGAAGTTCAAGTTTATCAAGAGATAGAAGAAGGAGAGATTGTGGGTGACTACTCAGTACAAGATTATCAAGGTTTATTTGAAGATGATGATGAATTGATGTTTGATTTTGAAGAAGATGAAGATACTGATTTATCTGATTATGATAAGGATGTCATTGATGAAGAGTTGTTGAATTTAAATATGATGAAGAAAATGTTTGAAGCTAGTAGTATGTCAAGAACAACTTTAGATCCAGTTAAAGTTAAGACAAATTTGGATTATTGGAAAGCATTTCAAGATGAGACAAAGTACATAATTGATCACTTACATTCTTTCAAAATTATGACAGAAGTGTTTGAAGATTAAGATCCAGAAAACCTAACTAAACAATCCAAGAAGTTCAAGATTGGATCTAAATCCAAGATGATCGGAAGGATTATTAGTTATGGTTATTTTCATAACATTTCAGGAAGTTTGATGGATAAGGGATGTTATGTGGTGAAAAGAATAGATGGATGCCAATACTTTCGCAAGGCTACTGATCTGATGAGTTTACCAGCATTTGAATGCAAAGATCTTTCAAGATTAAGGATGATAAAGCCTATTCAGACTCGTCACAATGAAATTTTTGAGAATCTGTTGAAGAAAGAAGCTCGAATGGGATGGAGTTTGTTAACACCACAGTTTAGAGAAAGATTCAAAGATTATATGAAGCCTAAAGTCTTCAAGAGACCAAGACTCAGAAAGATTGAACAAGATTGGAATCCATTCTTCAAATTTTGGTTTTATGATGAGAGAACTTCTGAAGGAGTGATTGTATTGAAGCAAGATGATGATTGGAGGGTGATTCGAATGCTTGATCCTATTTGGATAGTTAATTGTTCTAAAGATGATATTGATTCACTTAACACTGCTGAGATATATGCTGAAGAAGGATATCATGATGTTGGAGTAAGTTTCAAAGATATGGCAATTCAATTTCAAACCATTGCACGAATGTGTTATACATTGGGTATTCATTCAGGATGCAAGTGGGAAAATGTGAACTATCTTTATACAGAGTTGATGCAAATTCAGAAGGGGAGAGATGAAAGAGATGCAAAGATTGAAGCTGAGAGGTTGGCGAAGATACCACGTTTTGTTGTTATACGAGCGGTGGATAATGTGGTTGTTGAAGAAGTTGGAGAATCTAGTGGAGTAGTTGACAGAGCTGAAGATAAAGCTGAAGATAAAGGTGAAGAAAAAAACTGAAGACTTTGATAGCAAACATTTAGGGGGAGTTTGTTAGTACATGTTTGTAATTGTTTGCTATTCAATAGTTGTATTTATTTTGAGTTTAGAAAAAGGTTCGGCTATGGTTTGCCTAAGGTTCGTCTGGCCCACGAACCTTGGCATATTGGCGAACCTATTGGGTTGATAGGTTCGGCGAACCTATAACATGGCAAAGGTTCGGCGAACCTTTTGGTCTGTTTTCATAGGTTAGTCTAGCGAACCTAAGGGTTCGCCTAGCGAACCTTAGGGTTCGGCTGGCAAACCTTAGGTTTGGCTACCAGTAATAGGTTCGCTGGTCCAGTTTCTATAAATAGAAGGTTTGTTTGTAGAACTGGTAGAACTTTGGACAGAACTTCTGAGATTTTCTCTGTGTGAGAACTTTGTTTCTGAGTGATTTCTTGTAATCATTTGTTGATAATACAAGAGTCGATTATTGAATTGCTTGTGTTCTTTGATTTTCTACATATTGACTATGGATTCCGCACGTAGTTGATAGTTAGTAGGACTTTGTGTAGAAAATCAAAGAACACAAGCAATTCAATAATCAACTCTTGTATTATCAACAAATGATTACAAGAAATCACTTAGAAACAAAGTTCTCACACAGAGAAAATCTCAGAAGTTCTGTCCAAAGTTCTACCAGTTCTACAAACAAACCTTCTATTTATAGAAACTGGACCAGCGAACCTATTACTGGTAGCCGAACCTAAGGTTTGCCAGCCGAACCCTAAGGTTCCCTGGGCGAACCCTTAGGTTCGCTAGACGAACCTATGAAAACAGACCAAAAGGTTCGCCGAACCTTTGCCATGTTATAGGTTCGCCGAACCTATCAACCCAATAGGTTCGCCAATATGCCAAGGTTCGTGGGCCAGACGAACCTTAGGCAAACCATAGCCGAACCTTTTTCTAAACTCAAAATAAATACAACTATTGAATAGCAAACAATTACAAACATGTACTAACACCTTTTATGCTCTATGCACTTCAAGTTGAGAACAAATATCAATTGGTTAACTAACACTCTTATTATTTAAAAAGTGATTGATAGTTAACCCCACAAGTAATAGAATAATAATAAGAATTAGATTAAATTAATCTAATTTTCTTAATACATTGAGGGTGTATCAATACTTCAGTCTGATAACTAAACCCCTCTCAATATATTATTCTACATATGATACAATGGGTGAATATCAAACGGGATGAACAAGTGGAATGATAATGGGAATCTAAAGTTGTACTGCAAGTGGTGTTAAGTTCTATAAGGTATGTGGTCGGATGTTGGCTGGGGCTTGTTCCCCTACATATGCCCTATATATAAGCATATCTAATAGGATGATATACTACTTGTGAATATAACTATGGAGAGGCCATTGTGTGAACGGGTGAATCAAACAACTTACAAATAACATGTATGACGTTGTGACTGTGTATGTGAACATTTCAATTTTTTCAATTATCAACCTTATGAACTCACCAACCTAGTGTTGACTTTGTTTAAATGCATGTTTTCTCAGGTGACGAACATGTTTAGTCACCCGTATTCAAGCACATAGCTAGTAGACTTTTAGAAGACCTAGCTACATTTTGTGTCGAGCATATTTTGGAATGACAAAACAATGAATCATCTTTTGTAGATCTTGTACAGTTACAAGATAGAAACTCATTGATTCTTTTGGATAGATTTATTTAGTTAAATTATGAGTAACATTGTAATTTAACTTTGTAATTCTATATCATTGTCATGATTAACATTTCTCATTTATATGTCATGTGTTATGCAAACAATCTGATCATTTCGATTATCAAACGATATCGCGCCCCGAGAACTTTACGCCCGACGGGAAAGTCGATCCAGCCCGTCGGCTCGGGGTGTGACAGATTGGTATCAGAGTCATGGTTATAGAGAAATATAGGTCATATTACTTAAACGGTTTGGCCTAGACTTTAACCTAGGGACCCTCATGTAGAGATCATACAACATAGAACTCTATTTGCATATGTCTTCTGCGTCTGATCACTGCACTAACCGATTTCCTTTCGGTTACGATCAGAATGCCGCCAAGAAGACCACCAGCTTTACTGCCACTACCACCACAAGATTCAGCACCGCACTCTTTGACACCAACACCACCTGACTCTCCTTCACATCTACCTCCTCCTCCACCTCCTCCTCTGCCACCACCTGCTCATGAGTTGGACGCTGCTACTATAGCACTGGCCACATTGTTGACCTGTCAACCGCGAGATGTGATACGTGACATGATGAACCGGATTAACAGCAGCAACAGTAACAACATCGCCAACTCATATGGAGAAGGCAGTGGCAATACCAAACATCATCAGGACTACTCCTACAAGAATTTTGTAGGATGCAAGCCACCCAGTTTCAGTGGTAGTGAGGGTGCTGTTGGATTGATCCAATGGGTCGAGAAGATGGAGACAACCCTCGACATCAGTGGCTGTCCTGATCAGCACAGAGTGAGGTATGCTGCTGGTTCATTCAACAAACGAGCGTTGACTTGGTGGAACGCTCAAGTTCATACTAGGGGCAGGGATGAGGCTCTGCCAATGCCTTGGGACGATTTCAAGGCTATGCTGAGGGCAGAGTTTTGTCAAGGAATGAACTGAAGAAGGTTGAGACCGAGCTGCTCAATCTTGTTATGATAGGTGCTGGGCATATGGCCTACACCACCCGATTCCACGAGTTAGCAACATTGGCACCAGACGTGGTGCCAACACTGGAGAAAATGATAGAGCGGTATGTCGGTGGACTGCTATCTTGTATCCAAGGGCACGTGATTTCCGCCCACCCCACTACCATGAAAATGGCTGTTACTCTGTCGGCAACTTTGACAGATGTGATGGTTGCCTCCGGGGCACTAAAGAGGCTGGAGGTTCAAGGAAGCCGGATAAACGGCCGGCTAAGAAACAAAAAGTGGTCAAGAACTTTGCGGCGACCACTCAGACACCGATGATCAACCAACCACCACCACTACAAATCAAGAGGCCCTACACTGGCACGGCACCTTTGTGCAACAGCTGCCAGTATCATCATCCGCCAAACACCCAGTGAAGACAATGCACTAGCTGCGGGAAGTTTGGTCACTGGGTCAACCAATGCAGGAGCACGGGGGCTCCGAACATAAACAACAACGCAGCTACTACTGCTGCTGCTGATCATAGGTCTTACTACAACTGTAGCGAGCCTGGGCACTTTTCTCGGGATTATCCCAAGAAGAATCAACAAAGGGCTCAAGTAGCAAGAGATAGAGCCTTTCAGATTGGAGCTGCTATTGCTCGACAAGACCAGAATGTGGTCACGGGTACATTTCTCCTATCTGACTTCTATGCATCTATATTATTTGACACTGGTGCGGATCAGAGTTTTATCTCATCCGATTTTGCTAGCCATCTTAATCATGTTGAGGAATCATTAGACTCCCTTTATACTATTGAGATAGCTAATTGCAAACAGATTACAGTTGACACGGTACTTAGGAATTGCCCACTAACACTTGGCGATCACACATTTTCCATCGATTTGATACCGACGGAGCTAGGCAGTTCCGATATCATCGTCAAAATGGACTGGCTATCTCTTAACAGAGTTGAATTCATCTGTTCCGAAAAGCTACTACGTATTCCAGTGGAGAACGATCACATCTTGGAAATTCATGGAGATCAAGCAAACCGCAGTGTCAAGATAATATCCTGCGTGATGGCCCGCAAGTACCTACGAAAACAGTGTATCGCATTTCTAGCTCACGTGGTAGAGAAAGACAAGAAAACATTCAAGATTCAAGATGTACCGGTTGTGAAAGACTATGCGGACGTGTTTCCGGATGATTTACCGGGACTATCACCCCAGAGATCGGTGCAGTTTCGAATTGACTTAATTTCGGGAGCGGTTCCTGTAGCTAAGTCTCCATATAGACTTGCACCATCGGAAATGCAGGAACTATCGAATCAATTACAAGAGCTACTCGACAAAGGATTCATCCGACCGAGCTTCTCCTCATGGGGAGCTCCGGTTCTCTTTGTTAAGAAAACGGATGGATCGTTCATAATGTACATTGATTACAGAGAGCTCAACAAACTCACCATCAAGAATCGGTACCCGTTACCGAGGATCGATGACTTGTTTGATCAGTTACAGGGAGCTCAATACTTCTCCAAGATAGACCTTCGTTCAGGTTATCACCAGCTCCGGATTCAAGAGGAAGACATACCCAAGACGGCTTTTCGTACCCGATACGGTCACTACGAATTCATGGTGATGCCATTCGGACTGACGAATGCACCGGCAGTGTTCATGGATCTAATGAACCCGGTGTGCAAGCCGAATCTAGATCAGTTCGTTATTTTCTTTATTGATGATATACTGATTTATTCAAGAAGCAAGAAGGAACATGAACAACACCTCAAGACAATCTTGGGTCACCTGATTAACAGTAATGGTATTCATGTGGATCTAGCCAAGATTGAAGCAATCAA
This sequence comes from Mikania micrantha, assembly GCA_009363875.1. Classification (NCBI taxonomy): domain Eukaryota; kingdom Viridiplantae; phylum Streptophyta; class Magnoliopsida; order Asterales; family Asteraceae; genus Mikania; species Mikania micrantha. The sequence continues at coordinate 79,049,470 of CM018693.1, forward strand.
GAACTTGGATGTGCCCACAACACCAACAGAGATCAGATCATTCTTGGGATTGGCGGGTTATTACAGGAGATTCATTTCGAATTTCTCTAAGATAGCCTTGCCTTTCATAAAGCTAACACAGAAAGGTGAACCATTCGTGTGGACACAGAAACAAGAAGACGCATTTCAAACATTGAAACAAAGATTGTGCAATGCTCCAATCTTGACACTCCTAAAAGGCAATGATGAATTTGTAGTCTACTGTGATGCATCCCATCAGGGACTCGGTTGTGTTTTAATGCAACGAGACAAAATTATTGCCTACGCATCACGACAACTGAAGATACACGAGAAGAACTACACAACACATGACTTACAACTGGGAGCTGTTGTCTTTGCTTTAAAGATTTGGAGACACTACCTGTATGGTACCAAGTGCACTATCTTCACAGATCACAAGAGTTTACATCACATATTTGATCAGAAGGAGCTTAACATGAGACAGAGACGTTGGGTTGAGCTCCTGAACGATTACGATTGTGTGATAAAATATCATCCGGGCAAGCGAAAGTTGTCGCAGACGCTTTGAGTCGGAAGGAAAGAGTCAAATCCTTGCGCGTTCGAGCAATGGGAATGACCGTGCAAACAAGTCTGGGAGGTCAAATCATACAAGCACAACAAGAAGCAATGGCAAGATACAATTTGAAACAAGAGCTCGATTGTGGAGCCGAGAAACATTTCAAGACAAAACAAGATGGAGTTATTTACTTTCAGGATCGTGTTTGGATCCCGGCAGTAGATGAACTCCGAACACTCATACTTGACGAGGCACACAAGACACGATACTATGTTCATCCTGGTGTTGATAAGATGTACCAAGATCTTAGGTCGTTTTATTTGTGGCCAGGGATGAAGAAAGATGTTGCCACTTATGTTGGCAAATGCATCACATGTGCCAAGGTCAAAGCTGAACACCAGAAACCGTCAGGTTTGCTGGAACAACCAGAGATACCACAATGGAAGTGGGAACAAATAGTTATGGATTTTATTACCAAGCTACCCCGTACTTCCAGTGGACACGATTCGATTTGGTTATCGTTGATCGATTGACCAAGTCCGCACACTTCTTGCCGATCAGAGAAAACTATAAAATGGAAAAGCTAGCAAGACTCTACGTTGACAAAATAGTAGTTCGGCACGGTGTGCCCTTATCTATTATTTCTGACCAGGACAGTCGATTTACATCGCGGTTCTGGCAATCATTACAACAATCTCTAGGGACAAGTGTTAACTTGAGCACCTCTTATCATCCACAAACGGATGGACAAAGCGAGCGAACAATTCAAACCCTATAGGATATGTTGAGAACATGCATCCTGGACTTCGGCGGAAGTTGGGATAAATATTTATTACTCATTGATTTCTCCTACAACAACAGCTACCACAGCAACATTGGATGTGCTCCGTTCGAAGCACTTTATGGTAGAAAATGTCGGTCTCCAATTTGTTGGACCGAAGTGGGAGACAACATACTCACTGGGCCTGAACTTATTCAGGAAACTACTAATAAGATTGCCCAGATACAACAGAAACTACAAACAACACGTAGCCGCCAAAAGAGTTACGCAGACAAACGACGAAAGCCTTTGGAATTCCAAGTGGGTGACCGAGTCATGTTGAAAGTGTCCCCATGGAAAGGCATAGTTCGGTTTGGGGCTAAAGGCAAACTAGCACCAAGGTATGTCGGACCGTTTGAGATAACTCAACGCATAGGTCCTGTGGCATACAAACTTGGACTCCCTGATGAACTCAGTGGAGTGCACGACGTATTTCATGTATCAAACTTCAAGAGATGTCTTGCGGATGAATCATTGATCACACCTTTGGAAGAGATACAAGTTGATGAACAATTACATTTCATTGAAGAACCTGCAGAGATTATGTATCGTGAAGTCAAGACAATTAAACGAAGCCGTATCCCTATTGTAAATGTTCATTAGAACCCCAAGCACGGACCAGTATTTACCTGGGAGCGTGAGGATCACATGAAGACAAAGTATCCCCACCTGTTCAAGAAGTAAAGCCCGACAATGATGCTTAAATTTTGGGACGAAATTTCTTTAACAAGGGGAGACTATGACATCTAGTACCTGATCGTCCGGCAAGTCCGTACGGTATGTGTACTTTCACTATTTACTGTGTGTAAATACAATGCATGAACAGTGTGTGTGATAACATAATTCAAGAAAACAAGAAACAATTGTACGTATTTAAGTGAAAACTTAAATACCGTAAGTACAACGACTCACGATAAACAATAGTTGTATGTATTTATGTGAAAACCTAAGTACAATTAATACAACGAAACAAGAGAAGCAACAGTGTACAAGTAAACAACAAGAACATGTCGGTTGCGATCTGATATCCATAGATGACAGGAATCAGATAGCCGATAAATCAGTATGAAAAAAATGTGAAAACAGGAAGTATAGTTGAGTCCGTCAGTGAGGAAACACAATTCAAAACATATATGCAGTGTTATTTCAGAATAATGAACTTACAACTTGTTTGCGTGGGTGACGACTCACACAAACATATCTGTGAGTTTAAAGTTCAGGAATGATGACAGAAAAGTAGAAAACAAGAATCAGAAAGCAAAACCATCTTCGTGTTCGTTCGGGTGACGATTCGAACGAATGCGCGCGAAGGTGACGCAATCTGACGAAACGTTTAAAATAAATGAATTCGATGAAATAATTTTAAGAAAAACAAATTAGAAGATTTACTAGGAATAACCATCTTTTAAATATTAAAAATAAATCCATTTCATTTAAAATGCGTAAAATACGCGTGACGTTCCGGAAACGCAACGAAGACGCGAACCGAGCAACCGAAACGAACCCGAACACCCTCGGAGTATAAATACTTTGAATGAGTTCATCTTCCTCATTAAACACCCCACTTTCTCTCTCTAAAACCCTAGTTCCGGCTCTCTCTCTACAAGTTTTGAACTTCAAATCATCATAACTCATTTATTTCTTGATGAAATTGAGTGATTCTTGAGACTAATCGAAGCTCTCGACCTCCTCTACACGAAAGTACAACCGATCTGAGACAAACACTAACTGAAGCGAGGTAATCTATGATGAAAAGTAGTGAAAATTAGGGTTTTTGTACCCTTTGTTCGACCCATCAACCTTAAACCGGCTCCAGCCCTTGTCTTTTAACTTCGAGAATAGTTTCCACAAACGCAACCACATAAAACCACCATGGGATTCGGCTGGAAACTCGGCTGGAAAAACCTGGGTGTGCCCGATTTATAGCCCAGCGAATGGCTATTTCGGCCGAAAGGCCCTAGGCCGAATAAGACACGACCGAAGAGCTGCGGTCGAATGGGGACTCTCATATGCATGACCTAGCCATTCGGCCTGTACATTCGCCAAATCAATTTCGTTCGGCCAAAGTTCTCACATTCGGCCTAGCCTTCATTCACCCAACTCCATTCCGACCTTTCCTCATTCTGCTAACATCCAACTCAATTGACCAAGGTTCCTTCGCCTGGTGCTAACCCATTCGACCATCATTGTCTGGCCCACACCACTGTGATGGCCCAGAAATAAATCATTTGGCCCATGAGACTGCTTCAGGCCCAACACCATTAGGCAATGGGTCCATGTGATTCAATCGGCCCACTTTGGTTATTCGGCCCAATAGTTTGGCTCGCACAACCCATACGACCCACTCTCCATTTGATCCATATTATTTGACCCAGAATCATTGTTGTGGCCCAGTAAACTATTCGGCCCAACTAGAGGTTGCGGACCAAGAAGTTTGGTTCGGCCCACATGCATTAAATGGAAAAAAATACCTTATGTCGCACGCCGGCCTTCCCGACCTGTGCGAGGGGCGCGACTCGACTGATCTGGCAGGATCGCAGTCTCCGGCCACACTGTGTTGCGAAACCTACATGTCTGGTTTCATACGTACGTCCAATTAGTTGGACAAAACAATTTTTATAAAATCAGAGTTGCGGAAGCTATATAAGTTATCAAAGCAGATTTGAATTCATCGTTTGCGGAAGCGATTAAAGATGTTTAATAATACATAACATAACAAATTGATTAATGTTTTTAAAATATCCTAAGACAATAATGTTGATGCATGGGACTCCATCCTAGCATCCTAATCCTAGTGTGCGTGCCTTAGCTACCTGAGAAAACATGCGAGTAAACGGGTCAACACAAAGGTTCGTGAGAGCACAGGTTTTATGTCAGCAATAAACATCAAATGTTTATATAAAGTGTTTTGTAGGTCTACATTTCAATACAATGCAATATTCATTGATAGCTAGTCAATATGTGTTATACCATATGCGGGTTCGCAACCGAAGCTAACATGCTGCCTCCCACCATATCCATCCAAGATATGGCAATGTTGTTTGGTCAATTGTGCACTGTTCCGACCTCCCGTCGGGGTGGCCATACGACGCGCAACAGTGGGGCTAGTCAGGCCCAAATAGTACTATTCAGAATTAACATGCTAAGCGCAACGCGCTATTAACGGTTCGAGGTGTGTTTAATGAGGACTTATCAGTTTTGTGGATGAATGCCGTACATATGCATGTACGATATTAGCATGTACAAATGTAACCAAAGTAAATGTATATGTTGTTCAAAAACAGTTGTATGCAATGTTTTCTCCCCCAAAGGTAGAAAATGTAAAAAGGGGCCGTGAACTCACCAGTTAAAGCAGTTCCGGTGTGTAAGTGTTTGCGTCCGCGAATGCTAGCACCTGCTAGTAAGCACCTATAACCATATAGGTGTGAGTATGTGTTTTGTGGTGCGTTGTATCCCATACAACTCCAAGTGTCGGTGTGCTCAACCGAGTGTGTGTGTGTTGACTTGTGTTGACTCGACGAATCGTTGGTGACACGTTGGTGGTGTTTATGTGTCTTAATACAAGTAAGATACCAACACGCATTCCTATGACCAATCATGATGCTTTCACAAAAGCAAGTTTTGAAAGTGTAACGTTTCCGTTTCGGGGAAACTTTCTTTATTTAGAAAGTTTCTATATTTGGAAAGTATGGTTATGAAATCCCATTTCGTAAAACAAATCACTCTAGTATGTTTGTAAAAACGTATGTAAACACTTGAAATAAGTTGTTTGTGAATAAAGTACCATTTATGGCGTTTGCCCCCAAATAAAGTTTCCTTATTTGGAAAGTACCCGTTTAAATGTCCGTTTTCAAAAATCGAAGTTTCCAATATGCTTAGAAAACATTTTTAAACATATCACAATGATCACAAATTATCAAAACATTCGTAAACATCAAAAGCCCTCTTTTGATTTTTAAAAGTTTCCATATTTAGTAAGCTTCTACAAAACCATGTTTTTGACAAAATAAAATTCCCAAGTGTGTTTCTAAACACTTCAATATGCATTTGACAACATCTAGACATGTCTAACATGTCTAGATCATCACAAATCTACAACATGCATCATAAAAGTTTCCTTTTATGGCAAGTATTACAAAATCATTATCAAATCAACAAAACCAAATCCTAGATGATTTCTATCATCAATCTATTTCAAAATATATCAATAAACACTCTAGACCCATTAAAAATTCGTGCATGTGAGCGGATCGGAGTTGCATGTGACCAAATTCACTTGCATGTGCGTTTTTAGCCCTTGCATGTACGATCTATCCATAAATAAACATATAAAGCTACCTTAGATGCTCTAGAATCGCACAAGATGGTTGTAGCAGCTCTAGTTGCTTCTGGACAACAATGATTTGCAGAAAACAAAGTGATGGTGATGATCTTCAAGCCCACCAATCTTCCCCTTCAAGCTTCTTGTGAGTTCCTAGCTTCAATCTTCAAGTATGGGAGCTCCAATGGCTTCCAATGGGTGACTATTGCAGGTAGTAGCTAGTTGGGGAAGGAAATGGCCGAGTATTTGCGTGTGGGTTCGAGAATAAAGAGTGAAAATAGAGTAGGTATCATTTTTGTGGCTTTTAAGATATTTTCAGCGATTTTACTGTCAGGTGTACCGCCTGACGTGGCGCACCGAGTCTAGGCGTACCGCGCGGATGGTTCTCATCCGGATCAGATTTCCTTCTCCCGCGCATATCGTCGTGTCCTGAGTCTGGGTCGGGATGTACCGCCTGGGCCTCCATGCATGTCCAATAATCCCAATTTCATCGTTTCGATCCGTTTTTCGATTATTTCACGCTTATAACTCATCGTTTAACATCGTTTGACCTTGATTACTAATGTTCGTTCATGGGTGACTCAATTTTCATTCAATCGTTTGTTCACCAACATTCGTGAGACTCGTGTGTGTTTCGATAATTCCTCGAATTATCGGTGATCTTTTGCGTTCGTTGCTACGAACAATTTGCATGCTTGATTAACCGTAATCAACATGTATTGCAAAATCCAATAATTCCCTGAATTATTGTTTCGTGTTTGTGTTTGTATTTGCCACCCTTGGTTTTCAAAATTAATGTGCAATGTACGATTTGATAGTTCCTCGAACTATCGTTTCGCAGTTGTGTGTGTTTGGCTCATCTAATCAAACATAATTAAATGAGATGCAACAAGTATGAATGTGAAATACATAGAGTGTAAGAGTTGCAATTTACCTAAAATTGCCGGGTGTCACATCATCCCCTTGTTGAAAGAAATTTCGTCCCGAAATTTGGTTATTGTAGTGCTTGAGAAGCAAAAGTGTTTGAGAAACAAAAATTTTCTGGTTGTCACATCATCCCCTTGTTGAAAGAAATTTCGTCCCGAAATTAATTCGTTGTTGTCGGCGTTCGACGTTGTCTGTTTAAAGAGATGGGGATATTTGTGCATCATCTGATCTTCGCGTTCCCACATGAATTCAGGTCCGCGTTTCGAGTTACATCGGACTTTGACAATTGGAATCCGACTTTGCTTGAGTTGTTTGACCTCTCGGTCCATGATCTCTACCGGTTCTTTCACGAACCGTAGTTGTTCATCCACCTTGATCTCATCCAGTGGAACTACAAGTGTCTCGTCAGATAAACATTTCTTCATGTTCGAGACATGAAATACGTTGTGAACCCCATCGAGTTCAGCTGATAATTGAGTTGGTATGCCACTGGGCCAATCCGTTTCAGGATTTCGAATGGCCCAATATACCGCGGGTTCAGTTTGCCTCATTTACCAAAACGAATGACGCCTTTCCATGGCGAAACTTTCAGAAGGACTTTATCTCCTACCTGAAATTCCAAAGGTTTCCGCCGTTTGTCGGCATAGCTCTTTTGACGATCGCGAGCTGCTGCCATGCGGTTTCTAATTTGCATGATCTTCTCGGTTGTTTCGTGTACCAGTTCCGGGCCTGTGAGCTGACTATCGCCCACTTCCGCCCAACAGATGGGTGATCGGCATTTCCTGCCATAGAGTGCCTCAAAAGACGATGCCTTGATGCTTGTGTGGTAACTGTTGTTGTAGGAGAACTCCACCAACGGTAGGTGAGTTTCCCAGCTGTTACCGAAGTCTACTACGCACGCTCGTAGCATATCTTCTAGAGTTTGTATGGTGCATTCGCTCTGGCCATCTGTTTGTGGGTGGTATGCCGTACTCATATCCAACCGCGTACCGAGCGAATTTTGCAATGATTTCTAGAAATTTGAAGTGAATCGAGCGTCTCGATCTGAGATGATGGAGATTGGCACTCCATGTCGTGAGACTATTTCCTTAACATAGATTCGGGCTAACTTCTCCATTTTATCATTTTCCCTGATCGCAAGGAAATGTGCTGACTTAGTCAGTCGGTCCACAGTTACCCAAATAGTGTAACATCCACTAGGAGTACGGGGTAATTTGGTGATGAAATCCATGGATATTTGTTCCCACTTCCACATGGGGATCTCAGTTTGCGTGAGTAATCCAGAGGGTTTCTGGTACTCAACCTTGACTTTGGCACAAGTCAAGAATTTGCAAACATACGTGGCGATGTCGGCTTTCATGTGTGGCCACCAGTAGAGTATCTTCAGATCATGATCAATCTTATCAGATCTAGGGTGAATGGAATACCGAGACTTATGAGCCTCGTCCATCACGAGGTCTCGTAATTTTCCGTGATGTGGAACCCAGACGCGTTCCACGAAATAATGTAAGCCATCGGCTTTGACCTCCAGTTGTTTATCCATTCCCCTCAGTGATTCGGCCACTAGATTTTATTCTTTTAATGCCTCGACCTGGGCATTGCGTATCTGTTCAGGGAGATTGGGATGGATGGTGAGCTGTAAAGCTCGTACCCTCTTGGGTTTTGAAGTATTCTTTCAACTTAGGGCATCGGCGACTACGTTGGCCTTCCCCGGGTGATACTTCATAGCACACTCATAGTCGTTTAGGAGATCGAGCCAGCGACGTTGTCGCATGTTCAGTTCATTCTGCTCGAATATGTGCTAGACTCTTGTGGTCAGTGTATATAGTACACCTTGTACCATACAGGTAATGTCTCCAGATTTTGAGTGCAAATACGACTGCTCCTAGTTCCAAGTCGTGGGTGGTGTAGTTCTTCTCATGAACTTTCAGTTTTCGAGAAGCATATGCGATCACTTTCTCTCGTTGCATCAGCACACAGCCGAGTCCTTGTATTGAGGCATCGCAGTATACTACGAAGTCGTCTGTTCCTTCAGGAAGAGATGAAATAGGTGCACTACAGAGCTTCTGCTTCAGAAGTTGGAATGCAACTTCTTGCTTGTCAGTCCAGAGATATTTCTTGTCCTTATGGGTTAAAGCTGTGAGTGGTTGGGCTATCTTCGAAAATCCTTCAATAAATCGTCAATAAAAGACGGCCAAGCCTAGGAATTGCCGCACCTCAGTTGGGGTCTTCGGTGCTTCCCAGTTCTTGATCGCCTCTATCTTGGATTTATCCATATGAATCCCTTGTTCATTCATAACATGTCCCAAAAATTGGAATTCTCGAATCCAGAAGTCGCACTTTGAGAGTTTAACGTATAGCTTTTCTTGCCGTAGCAGTTCAAGAGCCAATTGAAGAGGTCCTTTGTGCTCCTCCTGAGTCTTCGAGTAGATGAGAATATCATCTATGAACACAATGATGAACTTATCTAGATAAGGTTTGCACACTCTATTCATGAGATCCATGAATACTACGGGTGCGTTTGTGAGACCAAACGGCATAACCAAAAACTCGTAATGGCCATACCGAGTGTGGAAAGCTATCTTGGGGATATCTTCCTCTTGAATTCTCAGTTGATGGTACCCAGATCGCAGATCGATCTTAGAGTAGTAACTTGATCCTTCCAGTTGATCGAACAGATCGTCGATGCGAGGTAAGGGGTAACGGTTCTTGATTGTTACTTTATTCAATTCACGGTAATCGATGCACATTCGAAACGTGCCATCCTTCTTTTTCACGAACAGTACTGGGGCTCCCCAAGGTGAGAAGCTTGGTCTAATGAAACCCTTGTCTAGCAACTCCTGGAGTTGATTGGACAGTTCCTGCATCTCCGAAGGAGCAAGTTGGTACGGTGCTCGTGCGATGGGTGCTGCTCCCGGCGCGAGATCTATGCGGAACTCCACTTGTCGAGGCGGTGGAAGTCCTGGTATGTCGCACCCCGGCCTCCCAGGCCTGCGCGAGGGGGCGCGACTCGACTGATCTTGCAAGATCGCAGTGTCCGGTCACACAGTAGCGAGACCTACATGTCTGGTTTCGTACGTACATCCAATAACTTGGATAAAACAGTTTTGTAAAATCAGAGTTGCGGAAGTAAAATATAAATTATCAAACTAGATTAATTCATAAGTTGCGGAAGCGATTAAAGGTGTTTACAATACATAACAATCAAATGTTTAAATATTATCCAATGGCCTAGGACACTACAGTGGATGCATGGACTCCATCCTAGCATCCTATTCCTTGTGCGCGTGCCTTAGCTACCTGAGAAAACATGCGAGAAAAAGGTCAACACAAAGGTTGGTGAGAGCATGGGTTTTATATCAGCAGTAAACATCAGAATGTTTAAAGTAAATGTTTGCAGGTTTACATTTCAGTACAATTGCAATATACATTGATAGCTAGTCAATATGAGTTATACCATATGCGGTTTCGCAACCGAAGCTAACATGCTTCCTCCCGCCATATCCATCCAAGATATGGCAATGTTGTTTGGTCAATTATGCACTGTTCCGACCTCCAGTCGGGGTGGCCATACGGTGCGCAACAGTGGGGCTTGTCAGGCCCAAATAGTACTATTCAGAATTACCACGCTAAGTGCAACGCGCTATTAACGGTTCGAGGTGTGTTTAATGAGGACTGATCAGTTTTGTGGATGAATGCGACACATATGCATGTACGATATTAGCATGTACAAATGTAACCAAAAAGTGTGTCTGTTGTTCAAAAGCAGTTGTATGCAATGTTTTCTCCCCCAAAGGTAGAAAATGTAAAAAGGGACCTGATTAGCAGTTCCGGTATGTGTGTGTTCGCGTCTTGCGAAATCTAGCAGTCCTGCTAGTAAGCACCTATAACCATATAGGTGTGAGTATGTGTTTTGTGGTGTGTTGTATCCCATACAACTCCAAGTGTCGGTGTGCTCATCCGAGTGTGTGTGTGTGTTGACTTGTGTTGACGAATCGTTGGTGACACGATTGTTGTGTTTATGACCGCTTAATATGTCACGAATACGAGTAGGACACCTACATGCATCCTATGACGATAATCGTGCATCGTTCACTTCGGTGACGTGTAAGAATCGTAAAGTTGCCATTTTTGGAAACTTTCAATTTTAGGAAAATGTTGTTATGAAATCCCATTTCATAAAGTTAATACTTCTAATATGTTTATAAAACACGTTTAAACCTTTAAAACATGTCATTTGCGCATAAATCACCATTTATGCCGTTTTGTCCAAATAAAGTTTCCTTATTTGGAAAGTATTCGTTTAAAATTTCGTTTTCACAAATCCAAGTTCCCAATATGTTTAGAAATCATTTTTAAACATATTTCAATGATCACCAGTCATCAAATCATTTAAAAACATCAAAAGCCCTCTTTTGATTTACTAAAGTTTCCATTTTTAGAAAGTTTATACAAAATCATATTTTGACCAAATCAATCACCCAAGTGTGTTTCTAAACACTCCAATATGCATTTGACAACATCTAGACGTGTCTAACATGTCTAGATCATCACAAATCTACGACATGCACATAAAAGTTTCCTTTTATGGCAAGTGTACCAAAATCACCATCAAATCAAACATAACTCTACCAAAACTCGAATCTAACATTTCTAAACTATAAAATCAGTAAATATACAACAATATCCCACAAAATCATCAACAAATTCATGCTCGATGGTCACATGGAGTTGCATGTGGGTTTTTACCCATTGCATGTACGATCTAACAACAAATAAACATGTAAAGATACCTTAGATGCTAGGATTTATGTTGAACAGCTCCTGATGATGACAATATACTGGTTCGATGATTGTTCCATGCTCGTGGATGATGCCCAACACCTTCCTTGTGCTTCAATGGCTTCCAAAATCCAATGGATAACTTCCAAGGTGATTCCAGAGGGTTAGAGGGTTGATTCAGATGGGTTTCAGTTGATCTTGAATGGGAATGCTCGGTGGTTTGAGGTAAAGACCGAACAATTGAAATGGGGATGATTTTTATAAAATTTTCGATCTACATGGCCTTCGCATACCGTGAAGGCCGATCAAAATCCTCCTCGCGTACCGCGAAGGAATTCGGGATCCAGAGTCCCCACTACTGCTTCGCGTATCGCCGAACCCGTCACCAAAGGACCTCCGCGTACCGCGACGGGTTCATTTTCATGTTTTTTGATTTCGATGATTCGATTTCGCTCGTACTTGATTCCTAATGTTTATCCTAAACATCTAATGCACGTTTAGAACATAATCATAAAATAGCACATAAGTTTGATTGATCACCAACGTTAGTGAGACTCGTGTGTGTGTTTCGATAATTCCTTGAATTATCTTTGATAGTTTGTGTCCGTCGCTACGAACCGTTTGCATGCTTGATTAACCATTATCAACATGTATTGCACAATTCAACAATTCTCCGAATTATTGTTCTGTGTTTGTGTTTTGTTTGCCACACTTGGTTTCCAAAACCAATGTGCAATGTACGATTCGATAGTTCCTCGAACTATCGTTTCGCAGTTGTGTGTGTTTGGCTCATCTAATTAAACATAATTAAATGTAATGCAACAAGTATGAATGTGAAATGTAAATAATGTAAGAGTCGCAATTTACCTGAAATTGCCGTGTGTCACATCATCCCCTTGTTGAAAGAAATTTCATCCCGAAATTTAGTTGTTGATGCTGTTTGAGAAGCAAAAGTGTTTGAGAAACAAAAATTTTCTGCTTGTCACATCATCCCCTTGTTGAAAGGAAATTTCGTCCCGAAATTTATTCGTTGTTGTTGGTGTTCGACGTTGTCTTTTTGAAGAGATGGGGATATTTGCGCATCATCTGATCTTCACGCTCCCACGTGAATTCAGGTACGCGTTTCGAGTTCCATCGGACTTTAACAATCGGAATCTTACTATGTTAGAGTTGTTTGACCTCACGGTCCATGATCTCTACCGGTTCTTCCACGAACCGTAGTTGTTCATCCACCTGGATCTCTTCCAGTGGAACTACAAGTGTCTCATCTGATAAACATTTCTTCATGTTCGAGACATGAAACACGTTGTGAACTCCGTCGAGTTCGACTGGCAAGTTGAGTTTGTATGCCACTGGACCAATCCTCTTCAGGATCTCGAAAGGTCCAATATACCGTGGGTTCAGTTTGCCTCGTTTACCAAAACGAATGACGCCTTTCCATGGCGAAACTTTCAGAAGGACTTTATCTCCTACCTGAAATTTCAGAGGTTCGCAACGTTTGTCGGCATAGCTCTTTTGACGATCGCAAGCTGCTGCCATGCGGTTTCTAATTTGCACGATTTTCTCTGTCGTTTCGTGTACAAGTTCAGGGATAGTGAGCTGACTGTCGCCCACTTCCGCCCAACAGATGGGTGATCGGCATTTCCTGCCATAGAGGGCCTCGAAAGGCGCTGCCTTGATGCTGGTGTGGTAACTGTTTTTGTAGGAGAACTCCACCAATGGTAGGTGAGTTTCCCAACTGTTCCCGAAGTCTACTACACATGCCCGTAGCATATCTTCGAGGGTTTGTATGGTGCGTTCGCTCTGGCCATCAGTTTGTGGATGGTATGCATTACTCATATCCAACTGCATGCCAAGCGACTTTTGCAATGATTTCCAGAAATTTGAAAGTGAATCGAGCGTCTCGATCTGAAATGATGGAGCTTGGCACTCCATGTCGCGAAACCACTTCCTTGACATAGATTCTGGCTAGCTTCTCCATTTTATCGTTTTCCTTGATCACAAGGAAATGTGCTGACTTAGTCAGTCAATTAACAATTACCCAGATGGTGTCACATCCACTAGGAGTACGGGGTAATTTTGTAATGAAATCCATGGATATTTGTTCCCACTTCCACATGGGGATCTCAGGTTGTGTGAGTAATCCAGATGGTTTCTGGTACTCGACCTTGACTTTGGCACAAGTCAAGCATTTGCCTATGTAGGTGGCGATGTCGGCTTTCATGTGTGGCCACAAGTAGAGTATCTTCAGATCATGATACATCTTATCAGATCCAGGATGAATGGAATACCGAGATTTGTGAGCCTCGTCCATCACAAGGTCTCGTAAGTTTCTGTGATGTGGAACCCAGACGCGTTCCATGAAATAATGTAAGCAATCGGCTTTTACCTCAAGTTGTTGCTCCATTCCCCTTAGTGATTCAGCCGCTAAGTTATCTGCTTTAAGTGCCTCCACTTGGGCAATACGTATCTTTTCAGGGAGATTTTGATGGATGGTGAGTTGTACAGCTCGTACCCTCTTGGGTTTTGTGGTATTCTTCCGGCTTAGGGCATCAGCCACTACATTGGCCTTCCCCAGGTGATACTTAATAGCACACTCATAGTCGTTTAGGAGTTCGAGCCAGCGACGTTGTCGCATGTTCAGTTCCTTCTGCTCGAATATGTGTTGGAGACTCTTGTGATCAGTGTATATCGTACACTTTGTACCATACAGGTAATGTCTCCAGATTTTGAGTGCAAATACGACTGCTCCAAGTTCAATGTCATGGGTGGTGTAGTTCTTCTCATGGATTTTCAGTTGTCGGGAAGCATATGCGATCACCTTTTCTTGTTACATCAGCACATAGCCGAGTCCTTGTATTGAGGCATCGTAATATACTACAAAGTCGTCTGTTCCGTCAGGAAGAGATAAGATACATGCACTACAGAGCTTCTGTTTGAGAAGTTGGAATGCAGCTTCTTGCTTGTCAGTCCAGAGATATTTCTTGTCCTTTTGGGTTAAATCTGTGAGTGGTTGGGCTATCTTTGAAAATCCCTCGATAAATCGTAGATAATAGCCGGCCAAGCCTAGGAATTGCCGCACCTCAGTTGGGGTCTTTGGTGCTTCCCAGTTCTTGATCGCCTCTATCTTAGATTTATCCACATGAATCCCTTGTTCATTCACAACATGTCCCAAAAATTGGACTTCTCGAATCCAGAAGTCGCACTTTGAGAGTTTAGCATATGGCTTTTCTTGCCGTAGCAGTTCAAGAGCCAATTGAAGATGCTCTTTGTGTTCTTCCTGGGTTTTGGAGTAAATGAGGATATCATCAATGAGCACAATGATGAATTTATCTATATAAGGTTTGCAAACTCTATTCATGAGATCCATGAATACGGCGGGTGCATTAATCAGCCCAAATGGCATGACCAAAAACTCATAATGGCCATACCGAGTGCGAAAAGCAGTCTTAGGAATATCCTCCTCTTGAATTCTCAACTGGTGATACCCTGATCGCAGATCGATCTTGGAGTAGTAACTTGATCCTTGCAATTGATCGAACAGGTCATCAATGCGAGGTAAGGGGTAACGATTCTTGATCGTCACTTTGTTCAACTCACGGTAGTCGATGCACATTCGAAATGTTCCATCCTTCTTCTTTACAAACAAAACCGGTGATCCCCAAGGTGAGAAGCTTGGTCTAATGAAACCCTTATCCAGCAACTCCTGGAGTTGGTTGGACAGTTCCTGCATCTCCGAAGGTGCAAGTCGATAGGGTGCTCGTGCAATAGGTGCTGCTCCAGGTGCTAGATCTATGCGGAACTCCACTTGTCTAGGTGGTGGTAGTCCTGGTAGATCCTCAGGAAATACGTCGGGATAGTCGCATACGACTGGGATGTCTTATATTTTCTTCTCCTCTTCAGTCTTGTCGGTGATAAGCGCTAGAATGGTTGTGTATCCATTTCCTAAGCATTTGTGGGCTTTCATGCACGAGATAATGTTGAGAGGAGTGTCGCTCCTTTCGCCGTTAATGTTCAAGGTTTCTCCATCAGGGAGAGGTATGTGCACAACCTTGTCGTGGCAAACTATTTCGGCTTGGTTTTCAGACAACCAGTCCATGCCCACTACAACATCAAAACTGCCTAGTGTAACTGGCATGAGGTCAATCTTAAATTTATGATTCGCTAGCTCTAGGGTGCATTCTTTCAAAATATGTTTTTTTACAATAAGTTTACCATCTGCTAGCTCTACTGTATACTCAACCTCTAAGGGTGTTGGGGTAGTGGCAAGTATCTCGCTAAAGTCCTTAGATATAAAGCTTCTCTCAGCACCAGTATCAAACAATACAGAAGCATAATTATTGTTCAAGAGATACGTACCAGTTGTGAGGTTGTGGTCGTTTCTGGCTTCCTTAGCCCCGATCATGAAGGCTCGTCCCATTGTGCCATTGTTTCCATTGTTGTTGTTTTGTTGATTGTTGTTGTTGTTTTTCAGATGCGGGCAATCCTTCTTGAAGTGCCCTGGTTTCCCACATTCATAGCACCCTTTCGGTGCTTCGTGATTCTGTTGTTGCGGTTGTGGGGTTTTGGCCAGTAGCTCACCCCTGCAGTCTTTAGCTGCATGCCCCATTTTTCCACAGCTCTGGCATTAAAACTTGCCACATTGTCCTTGTGCATGATGGAAATTGCACTTGTGTCATTTAGGGTGTTTTCCAGCATAGCCCCCTTGGTTATGGGTGGTTGGGAAAGGTGGAGTGTAAGCTTGGGTTGATCCAAACGTACGCTGTTGTGGTGGTGGTTGAAGGTTGGAGGGTTTGCTTAGGGTGTTATCCCATTTCCGTTTGTTATCGGTCGGTTTGGCTATAGCACCACGAGGTGGTAAGAGTCCTTGTGCAACAGCCGAGTCGGTGAGCTTGTGAGCTAGTCGCACAGTTTGTTGCATGGTGATGGGGTCGGCCGAAAGTACCATGCTCTGAATTTGAGGTGGCAGTCCCTCAATGTATTTCTCGATGTGTTTGTAGGCCAATGTTACCATCTCCGGGCACAGGTGTGCCAGCTCATATGAGCGAGCAGTATATGCTTCGACCTCGGAACCAACCATCTGGTGGTTCCAGAATTCAGTCTCTAGCTTCTGCACTTCACCGCGAGGACATTATTCGCGGTTTAACATCCTCTTAAACTCTTCCCAAGGTAGGGCGTTGGCTGTATCGAGCCCCAGATTCTGGACAGTGTCGTTCCACCAAGTGAGGGCAGCTCCTTCAAATGCCCCTGTAGCGAACTTGACTCGGTCCTCGTTCCTGCAGTTGCTCATGGCTAAGGCCAACTCTGCCTTCTCTACCCAGCGTAATAGTCCAACGGCACCCTCTGTGCCGCTGAAGGAGTGGGGTTTGTAGTCCAGAAACATTTTGAATGTGCAGAGAGGAGGGTTGGGGTTTGCTCCTTGGTTCAGTTGGTGTTGATTACGGGTAGCTTCCCGTGCAACAAGCACCTCTTCAACTCGCTCGTGAGTGCGTTCAGTTCAGCTGCAGTGAGGTTGATGTTTCCTCGTCCACGTGCATTCCTGCGCCCTCCGCGTCTTCCCGCCATGATCTTCATAGCAAGAATAGGTGTTAGAGTTTGTCTAATTACCAAGATAGTGTGTGTGGTTGGTAATGGAAAGAAACATGTAGAGCTATCGGCTCCTCCCCGTCATAGGTAGTCACATGCGGTGATGAATGCGGTGTATAATAGATATGACATGTATACGAGTATCACAATACTGAGTGCTGTGTGTTGTGTGGAGACTAGTGGTTATAGACTAAGTTCACTAAATGCAAACCTAATTTGCAATAACCGAAGGTCTCTGATACCAATCTGTCGCACCCCGCCTTCCCGGCCTGTGCGAGGGGGCGCGATTTGACTGATCTGGCAGGATCGCTGTCTCCGGTCACATTGTGTTGCGAGACCTACATGTCTGGTTTCATACGTATGCCAATTACTTGGACAAAACAATTTTCATAAAATTAGAGTTGCGGAAGCTATATAAGTTATCAAAGCAGATTTGAATTCATCGTTTGCGGAAGCGATTAAAGATGTTTAATAATACATAACATAACAAATTGATAAATGTTTTCAAAATATCCTATGACAATAATGTTGATGCATGGGACTCCATCCTAGCATCCTAATCCTTGTGTGCGTGCCTTAGCTACCTGAGAAAACATGCGAGTAAAAGGGTCAACACCAAGGTTGGTGACAGCACAGGTTTTATGTCAGCAATAAACATCAAATGTTTAAAGAAAGTGTTTTGCAGGTCTACATTTCAATATAATGCAATATTCATTGATAGCTAGTCAATATGTGTTATACCATATGCGGGTTCACAACAGAAGCTAACATGCTGCCTCCCACCATATCCATCCAAGATATGGCAATGTTGTTTGGTCAATTGTGCACTGTTCCGACCTCCAGTCGAGGAGGCCATACGGCGCGCAACAGTGGGGCTTGTCAGGCTCAAATAGTACTATTCAGAATTACCACGCTAAGCGCAACGTGCTATTAACGGTTCGAGGTGTGTTTAATGAGGACTTATCAGTTTTGTGGATGAATGCCGCACATATGCATATGCGATATTAGCATGTACAAATGTAACCAAAGTAAATGTATATGTTGTTCAAAAACAGTTGCATGCAATGTCTTCTCCCCCAAAGGTAGAAAATGTAAAAAGAGGCCGTGAACTCACCTGTTAAAGCAGTTCCGGTGTGTAAGCGTTCGCGTCCGCGAATGCTAGCACCTGCTAGTAAGCACCTATAACCATATAGATGTGAGTATGTGTTTTGTGGTGTGTTGTATCCCATACAACTCCAAGTGTCGGTGTGCTCAACCGAGTGTGTGTGTTGACTCGACGAATCGTTGGTGACACGTTGGTGGTGTTTATGTGTCTTAATACAAGTAAGATACCAACACGCATTCCTATGACCAATCATGATGCTTTCACAAAAGAAAGTTTTGAAAATTGTAATGTTTCCGTTTCGGGGAAACTTTCTTTATTTAGAAAGTTTTTATTTTTGGAAAGTATGGTTATGAAATCCCATTTCGTAAAACAAATCACTCTAGTATGTTTGTAAAAACGTATGTAGACACTTGAAATAAGTTGTTTGTGCATAAAGTACCATTTATGGAGTTTGCCCCAAATAAAGTTTCCTTATTTGGAAAGTACTCGTTTAAATGTCCGTTTTCAAAAATCGAAGTTTCCAATATGCTTAGAAATCATTTTTAAACATATCAGAATGATCACAAATCATCAAAGCATTCGTAAACATCAAAAGCTCTCTTTTGATTTTTAAAAGTTTCCATATTTAGTAAGCTTCTACAAAACCATGTTTTTGACAAAATCAAATACCCAAGTGTGTTTCTAATCACTTCAATATGCAATTGACAACATCTAGACATGTCTAACATGTCTAGATCATCACAAATCTACAACATGCATCATAAAAGTTTCCTTTTATGGCAAGTCTTACAAAATCATTATCAAATCAACAAAACCCAATCCTAGATGATTTCTATCATCAATCTATTTCAAAATATATCAATAAACACTCTAGACCCATTAAAAATTCATGCATGTGAGTGGATCGGAGTTGCATGTGACCAAATTCACTTGCATGTGGGTTTTTAGCCCTTGCATGTACGATCTATCCATAAATAAACATATAAAGCTACCTTAGATGCTCTAGAATCGCACAAGATGGTTGTAGCAGCTCTAGTTGCTTCTGGACAACAATGATTTGTAGAAAACAAAGTGATGTTGATGATCTTCAAGCCCACCAATATTCCACTTCAAGCTTCTTGTGAGTTCCTAGCTTCGATCTTCAAGTATGGGAGCTCCAATGGATTCCAATGGGTGACAATTGCAGGTAGTAGCTGGTTGGGGAAGGAAATGACCGAGTATTTGCATGTGGGTAATGAGTGAAAATAGAGTAGGTATCATTTTTGTGGCTTTTAAGAGATTTTCAGCGATTTTACTGTCAGGCGTACCGCCTGACGTGGCGCACCGAGTCTAGGCGTACCGCGCTGATGGTTCTCATCTGGATCAGATTTCCTTCTCCCGCGCGTATCGCCTGTGTCCTGAGTCTGGGTCGGGGCATACCGCCTGGGCCTCCAGGCAAGTCCAATAAGCCCAATTTCATCGTTTTGATCCGTTTTTCGATTATTTAACGCTTATAACTCATCGTTTAACATCTTTTGACCTTGATTACTAATGTTCGGTCATGTGTGACTCAATTTTCATTCAATCGTTTGTTCACCAACGTTCGTGAGACTCGTGTGTGTTTCGATATTTCCTCGAATTATCGGTGATCGTTTGCGTTCGTTGTTACGAACAATTTCCATGCTTGATTAACCATAATCAACATGTATTGCACAATCCAATAATTCCCCGAATTATTGTTTCGTGTTTGTGTTTGTATTTGCCACCCTTGGTTTCCAAAACCAATGTGCAATGTACGATTTGATAGTTCCTCGAACTATCGTTTCGCAGTTGTGTGTGTTTGGCTCATCTAATCAAACATAATTAAATGAAATGCAACAAGTATGAATGTGAAATACATAGAGTGTAAGAGTAGCAATTTACCTGAAATTGCAGGGTGTCACACCTTAAACCAACTCATTTAAGATAACATGCATTGGTTGTTTTTACTACAAAGGTGGTGGGGTTTAGGGTTAATGAATTTCATAAATCCTAAACCTTGTCTTTTAAAAATGTTATCAAGGGATTTCAAAGGTGTTTAGGCAAATTAAACAAGGATCATACAAAATTCTTTACAAGATGCTAAGGGTTCACAACCTTTAATCTAAAACCTAAGTTTTGTACTTATAAAACTATAATAGGTTTCAAAATTTCACATCACGACAAGGTTCACATCAATTTAAACATAAAGCAAATAACGAGATATGCTAAACTCAATCTAACTTGATTTAGTGTTAGTATAATCTAAAACAAATGAACCAAGGCCGAATAGTGATCAAGACCTATGAGTGTTAGCCAACTTTAGGGCAAACACATACACGCACACAATTCTCTATAACTTATACTTACAAGTTACAAACAACATGAAATCAAGACAGGATCGTGAATACAACAACGAGTACAAAAAAGAGCGCGTGCATTCTTGTTTAGACTAAGTCAACCACAACTATTACAAGGTGAGTTCATATGCCCCTTTTCTAATATTAACTGATTTTAAACTCTCGGGGCTAAGAAACACGATAAATCTTTTATTTATTTAAAAGTTTTGTTCAACATATTGCTTATACTTTGATTTAGATAATATTGCTAGACTTATTATCGCTTATCATTGTATGCATGCTTGTATGATCATAACATGACAGAGACGACTAAGATGAACATGATAATATAACTTCATGAATCATCAACACAATAGAATAATGTAGTTGTAAGATTTTATCTTATAACAATTAATTATTCTTACAAGAGCAAACACTGAGATTATCACAGATGAACATGATGACGACAACAACAAACATGAATGATATGAAGATAATATATCTAAGAATATCATTCATCACCGGAGTTAGTTAAGTGTTAGGACAAGTTCCTATAACACTCAGCTTATAACTCGGTGCATACTACAAGATAACACGAAACAAGTATCATCCACCGCCTGAGTCGACTAAGTGTAGTAAGACTAACTCTTACAACACTGTAGCAACAACAGGGTGACCATATGGAACAACAGGAATGATAATCATGATAATGTAATTTCATGATAACAACATCATTCATACAACAACCAACATAGTTTAATAAGACCAGATCTTATATAACTTTGTTAAGAACAATGAGAACACACAACATTGAGAACAGACAACATTAGTGAACACACGATACAATTGATTGCTATTGAACTGTATGTATTATATCATTTCAGTCATGTGCCATGTATTCAAGTTGATCATTGTAAGTCCCTTACACAAATCACTGACCAGTTAGTTTGATGTGACTAAACCGACGAGAGCATAGTGGTACCATGGGTTTGACAAACCTCCAGCTTGTAGGGCTGGTATGTTGATCGTATTGATCATTGGCCGGTAACGTATGACCGGTGATAGGGCGACGAACAGTCAGGGTCTGGTAAACGACACATGGTGATATTAATCTGCAGTTATAATTGTAATTAACCATCGATTCCTATTGACTAGTAGACTGCAGAATTTATTTTCTCTCATGTCATATTACTAGTAATAGTTTCGATGAGGCCTATGGGAATACAAGGTGGTAGAGGTAAATTGGATGCATTGTAATCTGATTACGTGAGGATTGCAATGGATTCCTTTTATGCTCTATGCACTTCAAGTTGAGAACAAATATCAATTGGTTAACTAATACTCTTATTATTTAAAAAGTGATTAATAGTTAACCCCACAAGTAATAGAATAATAATAAGAATTAGATTAAATTAATCTAATTTTCTTAAAACATTGAGGGTGTATCAATACTTCGGTTTGATAACTAAACCCCTCTCGATATATTATTCTACATATGATACAATGGGTGAATATCAAACAGGATGAACAAGTGGAATGATAATGGGAATCTATAGTTGTACTGCAAGTGGTGTTAAGTTCTATTAGGTATGTGGTGGGATGTTGGCTGGCCTTGTTCCCCTACATATGCCCTATATATAAGCATATCTAATAGTATGATATACTACTAGTGAATATAACTATGGAGAGGCCATTGTGTTAACGGGTGAACCAAACAACTTACAAATAACATGTATGACGTTGTGACTGTGTATGTGAACATTTCAATGTTTTCAATTATCAACCTTATGAACTCACCAACCTAGTGTTGACTTTGTTTAAATGCATGTTTTCTCAAGTGACGAACAGGTTTAGTCACCCGTATTCAAGAAAATAGCTAGTAGACTTTTAGAAGACCTAGCTACATTTTGTGTCAAGCATATTTTGGAATGACAAAACAATGAATCATCTTTTGTAGATCTTGTACAGTTACAAGATAGAAACTCATTGATTCTTTTGGATAGATTTATTTAGTTAAATTATGAGTAACAATGTAATTTAACTTTGTAATTCTATATCATTGTCATGATTAACATTTCTCATTTATATATCATGTGTTATGCAAACAATCTGATCATTTCGATTATCAAACGATATCGTGCCCCGAGAACTTTCCGCCCAACGGGAAAGTCAATCCAGCCCGCCGGCTCGGGGTGTGACAGATTGGTATCAGAGTCATGGTTATAGAGAAATATAGGTCATATTACTTAAACAGTTTGGCCTAGACTTTAACCTAGGGACCCTCATGTAGAGATCATACAACATAGAACTCTATTTGAATATGTCTTCTGCGTCTGATCACTGCACTAACCGATTTCCTTTCGGTTATGATCAGAATGCCGCCAAGAAGACCACCAGCTTTACTACCACTACCACCACAACGTTCAGCACCGCACTCTTCGACACCGGCACCACCTGACTCTCCTCCACATCTACCTCCTCCTCCACCTCCTCCTCCGCCACCACCTGCTCATGAGTTGGACCCTGCTACTGTAGCACTGGCCACACTGTTCGAAGAGTTTCATGCTCGGTCGCGTTCGGGCTCGTTCGGTTCCGCTCGGTTTCGCGATTAAACGTTGGTTCTCGGTCGTTTTTGTAACGAAACGTTACGATTTTTAAAATAGATTTTATTAAATTATATTAGGTGGTAATTCCTAATAAATTAACTACTTATCTTTTATTTATTTTTAAATTTCTAAAAACGTTTAATTTATTTGTTTGATCGAGTCGCACAGTCTTCGTTCGTATTCGTTCGGATCGTCACCCGTACGAACACGACGATAACTATACATTTCGATTTGAATTTCTAAATATTGGACATCATTCAAAACGTTAAACTCACAGATATATTCGTACAGATCGTCACCTATACGAATAATCCGTTAATTTAATATTCATATAACGACGTCCATTATTGTTTTGTTCTGTAAATCTCACATACGTTTATACATAATAAAATTCTAACTAATGTTCACATGACAAGTTTACATTGTGAGACATGATTCTGACTGTTAAACCATGAGTTCTCAACCGGATTCTGATATTGTTCTGTAATAGTTTCATGTTGAACGTCAAATGATAAGTAATTACACATGTAATACACATAGTTCGTACCTGATCTATTGTACACGTTACTGTTCCGACTATGGTTTGAACACTGATGTTACAATAGTTATCGCTTTTCGAAAGCATCGTTGGTGCCTGGGTGAACGATGCATTTTTTTTTGAAGAGTTGACTAAAAACAATAGGTAAAATTGTCCGTTCCTCTTTTGATATTTTGGTACGTTGATTGCTAGACCACTAATGCAATGAAAATATTAAAGACAACTATTAGTACATGTTTGTAATTGTTTGCTATTCAAAAGTTGTATTTATTTTGATTTTGTAGAAAGGTTAGGCTAGGTTGTGCCTAAGGTTCGTCTGGCCCACGAACCTTAGAATTTTGGCGAACCTATTGGGTTGATAGGTTCGGCGAACCTATATCCTGGCAAAGGTTCGGCGAACCTTTTGATTGTTTTCATAGGTTCGTCTAGCGAACCTAAGGATTCGGCTGGCAAACCTTAGGTTCGGCTACCTTTGAAAGGTTCGCTGGTCCAGTATCTATAAATAGTAGGTTTGTTTGTAGATCTGGTTAGAACTCTTGACAGATTGTTAGAAACTCTCTGTATTTTCTCTGTGTGAGAATTGTGATCTTGTAATCATTTGTTGATAATACAAGAGGTATTTATTGAATTGCTTGTGTTCTTTGTATTTCTACATATTGACTATGGATTCCGCACGTAGTTGATAGTTCGTAGGACTTCGTATTCGATCCTGATCGGTTTGACGATCTCGCCAAACCAGCAGTGGTGTATCAGAGCCTTTGGTGAGGTTCTACACTACAATTTCAAAGAATTCAAGCAATTGAAGATCTGATGACATTTGATGGATCAAATTCTTTCTTCTTGATTGATTTTCTGGTGATTTGATACTGTTTTCATCATCAATTGAAGATTTGAAGACATTTGGAAGGATTTTTTGAAGTTTTGGAAGATTTCCCGCCCAAAAATTTCAAAATCTGCGCTACAGGTTCGTGGGACGAACTTGTGACTTGCTGAAGACAAAGGTTCGCTGTTAGAAGGTTTTTCAGAGGGTTCGTTTGATAGTTCGCTGAAGGTTCGGCAGAGGTTCGTCAATAGTTCGGTGAAGGTTCGGCAAAGGTTTTGTCAAGGTTCAGCAAGTTTGGGTGATAGTTTGGCAGAAGTTCGCTGCTTACTGTTCATAGTTCAGCTGAGGGTTCGCTTGAACTAAAGGTTCGCCAGTTTCTTGGTTCGTCTGTGCAAAGGTTCGTGAGTTTCAAGGTTCGTTGTTCAAAGGTTTGCTGCTCAAAGGTTCGCTGCTCAAAAGACAAATTTTGTCCATAGGTTCGGCTGAGGTTTGCCTGAAGGTTCGGCTAAGACAAATTTTAGTCCATAGGTTCGGCTGAGGTTCGTCTGAGGGTTCGGCTAAGACAAAATTTTGTCTGGAGGTTCGGCTAGGGTTATTTTGGAAAAAGGTTCGCTGCTTACATTTCTGAAATCATGTCTGACATTTACGCAGCAATGGCAAGTCAGAATTCCAAACTTCAGAGCATCTTAATCAGTGAGACTGAAGTGGGCAGTACAAATAAAGTGCCAAAGCTATTGGATTTAGCTGATTATGACAACTGGAAAGGACGATTTGAGACTCATCTCAATGGCACAGATACAAACTTATGGGAAAGAATTTTATCTCCTTATGAGAGACCAAGGGTAGCTGGTACTGATTTGTTTCAACTCTTGGAAAGATTGGATGTAGATGAAAGGAAAAAGTATAACTCAGAGAAGAAAGCTTATTGGTTATTGAGTCAAGCCATTCCCAATCAAATTCTGCATCAGTTTGATGAACACAAGACTGCTTATAGTCTTTGGAATGCATTAAAGGCAAGAGCTGAAGGCAACACCAATCTGAAGAAAATGAAGGCTACTGACATCAGAAAGGAGTTTGAGAATTTCAACATCATCGGAAATGGAACTTTAGATGCCTTAATTACCAGATACAGACACTTGTTGACTGAAGTGAGGAAATATGGCATTGAGTATTCAGAGGATGAGAAGATAGATTGTTTGGCTGATGCATTACCTGATAAATGGAACTCCTTGGTGCTCATATTGAGAGAAAACCTACCTGGATTGAGATTGGTAGAGTTTATTCAGAAACTGGAGGAACAAGAAATGAAGGACAAACTTAAAGCAAGACGGGTAAATGTTACTCAAGACCCTTCCTTGTATGGTGGTTCAGTTGCTACACCTCCTGCTGCATCTGCGAAGATACAGACTGCTTTCGTGTCTAGAACTTCTGAATCTACTCAGATTTCTTCGGTGCCTACAAGTTCTAGTTCACACTGTCCTATTGTCACACCCCTGCGCCGCGTGCGGAATCCACGGCGCGGTGACGTATGAACAGTTGAATCATGCACAAGTATTGAATAAGAACAACCACAATGGATTACTATGTTTCATAATGTTAAGACAATTGTTTAGTTACAGACAACTATCTACCAAAATAAAGACAACTACAGACCCAAAATATAGTTTACAAAATAAGACTTCAAACAAGACAATTAAACAATTAGGATTTAGTGAGTTTCTATTCCATCCTAGCATGTTTCTTCATCTTGTTCTATCTTAGAATGGTCTCCTTAGTTGTCTCTGAAAATGCCTTAAACCTGATTACCTGAAACACGTGAAAAGTAACTGTCAACTACAGACGTAGTTGGTGAGAACAATAGGTTTAAACATTTGTAAACATGAGTTATATGATATAAGACATAGGTAAGTTAAAGCATCATAAGATTCACACGGATGAGCTGTAACCCAAACTAACATCAAGTAAGAAAATGAGTGTAAACAGTCCAATCACTGTTCGCACGAAAGCCAATAATATCAAGTCCCAAACCACGTTTGGAGTTAGATAATACGTCAGCAGTTTTGATAACCATATGACACCAGACCTGCAGTTGGCTTTTAAAATAAATTTAAAAGCCAACTCCATCCTGGATAAGAAAACAATGACACCAGACCTACAGTTAGCTTTTAAAACAAATTTAAAAGCTAACTCCATCCTGGATAAGAAACAATGAGTCCGCTTTCCCTTGTTGTGATCACCCAGTACTAACGACAATGAAACTTGATGGGTTTATAAGTTTGTTTACAACAATGGACACCATGTTTATGAATCTTACTTTAACCGAATGTGTTAATGTCTTATTGAAAACCTAGATTTAATTCCACGAATTAAATCCTTTGTTTATGTAACATGAAATGAATCCCTTGATTTGATTACCATGATGTGAACCATTTGATTTGAATACCACACAATGAACCACTTGATTTGAATACCACAAAATGAACCACTTGATTTGAATACCACAAAATGAACCACTTGATTTGAATACCATGATATGGTAACCTTGTGTAAAAACAAGGTTTATAACAAAAAGAAGAGTTTATGAAACCATTTATTTAAAAGTGTTTATCCTTTAAAAGAACATTTGAGTGAAACTGTTATAAAACATCTCAAGAAAACAATTTACAAATCCTTTTTTTAGTAATAAAAGTTTAACAGTGAATAATTCCTTTAAAAACAGTTGACAATTCCTTAAATAGTTGAAGAATCCCTTGGATTCATAAGATGAACATGTAAACTTTATGAATACACATAACCTGTATATGTAACAAGATTGAAATAGTGGTTTTGATCACGTGTTCCACCCCAAAACAGTTAGAAAACAGTAAAAGAGGGGCTAATGTTCTCACCTGTCTGCAGTAGACTCTGAACTAAACAGTTAGCAAGTAGCAAACAGGACTTCTAATTGTTTCCTATAACATTGTAATCATACATAAGATATAGAATTTATAATTGTATAGACTTTGATTCATTGATTGACTTGTGTTCTCCTGAAATTGATTATCACATGATAACTTGTTCTCATGATTATGATTGTTGTGAAAACTTGAAAGTTATGGTTTGAATCACTTGATTGATCATGGGTCCAAGAAACGCATATGAAATGTTCCATTGCATAAACCTTATGCATAAAATGATAAATGTTTGAGACTTTGATAACCATTGATTAACATGACTTATGAAAAGATGTTCCAATTGTTTTAAGTTCTTGAGATTGTGATTTGATCCCATTATTAGTTTAAGTTGCAACTTAAACCAACTAAGATCAAATTACAATCACTTTGAGTTGTGGCCAACCAAGGGGTTCTAAGTCCATGAAAGTCATTATGGACTTAGACAAAGGCCATGGGTCATTTAAAATGATAATGATCCAATTGAAGGTGATGTTGGGCCAATTGCATGTGACGTTGGCCCAACAACTTGTATATAGGCCTCATAACGCGTCCAAACTAATATCGAGCTAATTAAGATCATAATGAGTCGTATGGGCTTGGATTGGGCCTAAGGGATTTGAGTTGGGCTAAGAAATGATTAAGTAGGCCACGTAAGGTTCCAACGTGATATTGGGCCAATTAAAGATCTTAATGGGCCAACCTATCTCAATCGTGCTTGGTTTACGTCTATGGGTCGAGTTCTTTATAAGATTGGGCCTTATAACCTTGAGTTGGGCTGAATAGGTTTTTGGCAGCCACTTAGGCAGCGAACCTTTCTAGGTATTTGGCCCATGGTTCGTTGCATGCTAACCCCATGATGGTTCGTGAAACTCTCCCACCGAAGGCTCGGCTAATGTTGGGCGAACCATGCAGGGTTCGCTACATGTTCGAGGGTTCGACTAACTGACTGGTTCGGCAATACGTGCAGCAGGGTTCGGGTAACATGACATCATGCATGGTTCGTTGGGCCTCAAATGATTCGGTGAAGGCTCGTGGAACCCTTAGGGTTCGGCTGATGAAACTGCGAACCATGCAGGGTTCGTCAGCCTACCCATGGTTCGGCTACCTCACTAAGGGTTCGTGCAGGGAAACTAGGGTTCGTGGGAGGCATGGAGGCTTGGCACAGGTTCGTGAGGATCTTCTGGGTTCGGCTGATAACTTCACGAACCATGCAGGGTTCGTCGGTCTTGCTGTGTTCATGAGGGTTCGGCCAGAAAACCCTATGGGTTCGTTTTCCCTGGGTTCTCACCGAACCTGTTACATGCCCCATCACCAACACATTCAAGTGGTTCTAAGTCTCTTGCTATGTCGATCTATCATCACAGAAAGTTGCTATGCAGTCGAGTCTTAAAGGTTGATGTAATAAACCGGCTATGTGTCGGGTTTTAACATAAACTCACGAAAACCCTAATTTCCCGAACATTCAAGCTCAAATACCTCGATTGTGGCTGGATGAATCTGCGAAAATCTTGTACTTTCGTGTAGAGGAGGTCGAGGGCTTCGCGTGGACACCGAGAACACCGAATTTCGTCAAGAAACGAGCGAGTTACGAACGTTTAAAGTTGTGGGTTTGTAGAGAGAGGTGGGAGACGAATTGTAGAGAGAGAGTGGGTTGTTGGTGAAATAAATGAAGAATTAAGCCTTGTTCAAGGCTTTTTATAGTCCGGGTGGTGTTCGGGTCCGTTTCGGTCGCTCGGTTCGCGTTTCCGGAACGTAACGCGTATTTTACGCGGCTTTTATTTAAAAATAATGTTAAACTCATTAAAATGATGAGTTTCAAAATTGTAAAATATAAAATAATTAATATAATTATTTTACTCTTCGTGTGTTGCCAGATCGTTAAACACATACAATTACGTGTATACCCGCAATCGCGTACGTTTTCCGATCGTATTAATTATTTAAAGTCGTTTAATCGTAATTATAAGTTCAACATTCGTATTATTATGGATCGTCACCCATAACTATACTCAGTCTCGCTTACAGATTACGATCTTTGTTGAATTAATTAAATGTCATAGTATTCGTCTCGACACTACGCACTAACACTAACCTGTTACACCGAACGCAGTATATGTATAGGGCTCACTCTCGCTGCCCACCACTGTTTCGATATAACAAGTTACTGTTCTTGCCTAGTGAAATCGACTGTAATTAAATAATACATACTTGTTAAATGATAAAGATTCTAACACACAAGCACATAATGACACATGATTCACATTGACTGACTGAACAAGTACACACACTGTTCTAACACTGTTCACGACTACATGACTAGATGCACAAATGTTACAGTCTCCCCTAGTTAAGGGAATTTCGTCCCGAAATTAACTAGCCGAAGATACTGTAAAAAGATGAGGGTACTTAAGCTTCATCTGGTCTTCACGTTCCCAGGTGAACTCAGCACCGCGTTTGCCCTCCCATCGCACTTTCACGATCGGGATACGGCTGCGTTTAAGTTTCTTGACCCCATGATCCATGATCTCAACTAGACGTTCTATGAATTGCATGTTATTCTGAATCTGTATGTCTTCCAGTGGAATCTGAACATCATGATCCGCCAAGCATTTCTTAAGATTTGATACATGAAAAGTATCATGAACATTGCTTAGCTCCACTGGAAGTTTGAGTTTGTAGGCTACGGGACCAATCCGTTCCAGGATCTCAAAAGGTCCAACGTACCTTGGTGCAAGTTTCCCTTTCTTCCCGAATCGGACAACGCCTTTCCAGGGAGAAACTTTGAGTAAGACTCGGTCACCGATTTGAAACTCAAGCGGTTTCCGACGTCGATCAGCATAACTCTTCTGCCGATCTCGTGCGGCCTTAAGCCTTGACTGAATGATTGTGATTTTGTCTGATGTTTCCTGAATGAGTTCTGGTCCTACGACCTGTGAGTCACCAATCTCGGTCCAACAGACCGGTGATCAGCACTTTCTACCATATAGAGCTTCGAATGGTGCACATTGAATGCTCGTATGATAGCTATTGTTATATGAAAACTCAATGAGTGGGAGATGAGTGTCCCAACTTCCACCGAAGTCAATGACACAAGAACGAAGCATGTCTTCAAGTGTTTGGATAGTCCTTTCGCTTTGGCCGTCGGTTTGAGGATGATACGCCGTGCTAAGATTAACACGCGTTCCCAAAGCCTTTTGCAATGATTGCCAGAAGCGAGAAGTAAAACGACTATCACGGTCAGATATGATTGATGTTGGAGTACCATGACGTGCAATGATTTCGTTGATGTACAATGTGGATAACTTCTCCATCTTGCAATCCTCTCGGATAGGGAGAAAATGAGCAGATTTGGTGAGTCGATCAACGATCACCCAAATCGAATCGTAACCTCGCGGAGTTCTCGGCAACTTTGTTATGAAATCCATGGAAATTTGCTCCCATTTCCATTGAGGAATTTCAGGTTGCTGTAGAAGTCCCGAAGGTTTTTGATGTTCTGCTTTGACTTTTGAACAGGTAAGACATTTTCCCACATACAGTGCTATGTCTTTCTTCATTCCCGGCCACCAGTAAGATGTCCTCAAATCCTGATACATCTTGTCGGCTCCAGGATGAACTGAGTATCGCGACTTATGAGCCTCATCACAGATGAGTGTGCGCAATTCTTCAGACTTTGGAATCCAAATGCGGCCATTGAGATATAACAACCCATCAGCTCGAGGTTCTAGTTTCTTCTCAATGCCACAATCCAAGTCTGTCTTGAGTTGATTGTCTGTTACTACTTGTTGTTGTGCAATACGAATCAAGTCTTTCAAGTTTGGCTGTGTGTTGATCTCCATGGCTCTTACACGAATTGGTTTGACTGGTTCCTTGCGACTAAGAGCATCCGCCACCACATTGGCTTTACCCGGATGGTAACGAATCTCGCAGTCGTAATCAGTTAGAAGCTCAACCCAACGTCGTTGTCTCATGTTGAGTTCTTTCTGATTGAGAATGTGTTGTAGGCTCTTGTGGTCTGTATAGATGACACATTTAGTACCATAAAGGTAGTGTCTCCAAATCTTCAATGCAAAGACCACCGCCCCTAACTCAAGGTCATGAGTAGTGTAATTCTTCTCGTGAACCTTAAGTTGTCTTGAAGCATAAGCAATGACCTTGTCCCGTTGCATAAGTACACAACCAAGACCAAGGTTTGAAGCATCACAGTAGACAATGAAATCATCACTGCCTTCTGGAAGACTAAGGATAGGGGAGTTGCATAACTTCTGTTTAAGAAGTTGAAATGCATCTTCCTGTTTCTGTCCCCATATAAACGCTTGACTTTTCTGAGTTAATGTGGTAAGTGGCAAGGCTATCTTAGAGAAGTTTGCAATGAATCTCCTGTAATAGCCCGCCAGACCCAGAAACGAACGAATCTCTGTTGGAGTAGATGGGGTAGTCCAGTTCTTAATCGCCTCAATCTTCGCCGGATCTACATGTATCCCATCCTTGTTTATGACATGTCCTAAGAAGTGAACCTCCTTTAGCCAAAATTCACACTTTGAGAATTTAGCATAAAGTTGTTCCTCTCTTAGTAATTCCAAGACTTTCTTCAAATGATCCTCATGTTCTTGTTCTGACTTGGAATAAATCAATATATCGTCAATGAAGACAATAACAAACTGATCCAAGTATGGCCTGCAGACTCGATTCATCAAGTCCATGAACACTGCGGGTGCATTGGTCAGCCCAAATGGCATAACCACAAACTCATAGTGTCCATATCGAGTCCTAAATGCAGTCTTTGGTATATCCTCATCATTTACTCTTAACTGATGATACCCAGATCGTAAGTCAATCTTAGAGAAGCAAGTTGCTCCCTGTAATTGATCAAACAGATCATCGATCCTGGGCAGAGGATATCTATTCTTGATTGTCAACTTGTTCAGCTCACGATAATCAATACACATACGAAATGAACCGTCTTTCTTCTTGACAAAGAGAACCGGAGCTCCCCATGGAGAGAAACTCGGCCTTATGAAACCTTTGTCTAAAAGTTCTTGAAGCTGACTAGACAGTTCTTGCATCTCAGACGGTGCTAATCGATACGGTGACTTCGCCACTGGGTTTGCTCCCGGGACGAGATCAATTCTAAACTCCACTTGTCGGACTGGTGGTAGTCCAGGCAAGTCTTCTGGAAATACGTCTGGATAATCTCTGATAACTGGAACATCTCCAACTGCTTTCTTTTCAGGTTTCTTTCCCACCACGTGAGCTAGGAAAGCATAATATTTCTTCTTCAAGTACTTCCTCGCCTTGATGCACGATACAATCTTCAATCCGCGACATGGTTTCTCGCCGTAAACTATCATCGTTTCGCCGGACGGTAAGGGAATCCGAATGAGTTTCTCCGAGCATACGATTTCAGCATTATTCTTAGATAACCAATCCATTCCTACCACTACTTCAAAGCTTCCGAGAGTCATAGGGATGAGATCGATGGAAAAGAGATGGTCATTTAATCTTAATTCACAACCATGGATAATAGAATCTACAACTATAGTCTTACCGTTCGCTACTTCTACAGTGTAAGGAGCAGTAAGTGTGGATTGTTGCATATTAAGCAAAGAAGCAGTATGAGTAGAGATAAAACTTTTATCGGCACCAGTATCAAATATGATAGGAACATAATGATCATTGATAAGAAATGTACCCGTGATGACTGCCGGCTCTTCACGTGCTTCAGCAGTTCCAATAACAAAAGCACGAGCAGCAGCAGTATTGTTGTTGAGTTTTGGACACTGATTTCTGAAGTGTCCCTCTGCCCCACAATTATAGCAAGCACTTCCACCTGTAGTAGCAGTGGTGGTGGTAGCAGTTGTGGCAGCAGCAAGATGTGCAGATCGGCAGGTAGCTGCCAAGTGTCCCATACGCCCACACTTGAGACACTTTCTGCATGCAATAGTGGGTAGATGATGGTATTGGCATTTGGTGCAGAGTGGCAATGGACCAGTATAAAGCTTTCTGACTGTGGAAGATTGTGGCATAGCAGTAATGGGTGTGGCATGAGTGGGAGTAACTGCAGTCAGGGCTGCAAAATTCTTGATTGTCTTTTGCTTCTTCCTCTTTTGATGATGCTGTTCAGGCTTTTTGCCTTCATCAGTCTGTGCTCTTTTGAATCCCTTTCGGGTGAGCACCCCAGATTTCACATATTCTTCAGTGAGTGAAGCACCAAGTTGAATTGTTGCTTCCAAAGTAGTGGGGTTGTTCCCCATGACAGTTCCCCTAACTACTAAGGGTAGACCTTCAATGTACTTCTCTATCCTACGGGATAGAGGAGTAACCAAATGGGGTACCAGAATGCACAACTCATGGAATCGAGTTGTATACTTTGTGTTCTCTCCACTATCTTGCACCAGATTCCACATCTCCATCTCCAGTTTCTTCAGTTCATGACGTGGACAAAACTTTTCCACAAGTAAGTTCTTGAATCCGTCCCATGGTAAAGCTAGAGCAACTTCACGTCCTCTGGTGTTCTTCTCAGAGTTCCACCAGGTGAGTGCTCCCTTATGAAAAGCACTTGAGGCCATTTTGACCTTCAGATTTTCAGGGCATCCTGTGAAGTCGAGAATGTCTTCGATGCTTTCCAGCCATTGTAGTAAGCCGGTAGCTCCTTCAGTACCAGAGTACTTGGGAGGCTTTGCATCATTGAACTGCTTGAATGTGAAGTTAGCAGTTCCAGTGTGATTAGTGTTGGAGTTGTTCGCTGAATCACTGGTACTCCCCCGAAGATTCTGGGTGATATCAGTGACCATACCCGGAATGACATCTCTCATATGTAAAACGATGGCTCGGGCAATCTTGTTAATCTCATCATCGTTACCACTTGTCGAACCCCCAGCATTTGGGTCACGTCGAGGAGGCATTCTACGAATAGAAGCCACAAGTGGGTCAGTAATGAGAATGGATACAATTGAATTTTCATGATAAGTCAGTAATATATCCATACTACTAGTATTATCAT
Organism: Mikania micrantha; assembly: GCA_009363875.1. Lineage (NCBI taxonomy): Eukaryota > Viridiplantae > Streptophyta > Magnoliopsida > Asterales > Asteraceae > Mikania > Mikania micrantha. Next base: position 79,083,803 of record CM018693.1, read on the forward strand.
TCAATAGTAATATGATCCAGTACACGTATAAGTTATCAACTTATTTGCATACTTATCATGTGAATATGTACGATGTCTCATGATCTCACCACCAAATCTACACACTGACACTTTCCCGATATACCGAAAACAGCTTATATATAGGGCTCACTCTCGCTGCCCACCACCGTTTCGATATACCACGATCATGCCCTTGCTAGCATTTGGCATCACGTTTGTACTGATTTCCAAGTGTGTTCCATTGATTAAGAATCTCATGATCTTTGATCAACTTGAACTATGATTGATTCCATGATTGAACTATGATTATGTTATGCGTGCACCTACTAACAGTTGTTAACATGTAGAACTAAATCATACGTGTGCTCTACATTTTTCTTGTTAACTATGTTAGTAAGTACTAATGATGTAATCACTTAAGAATTTCACTTAAGGTTTACATTTACAGAATGTTCACAACTTGATTGATTCACCATAATGTTTGGTTCATCCAAGTTTGAATTGCACTATGATTTGATTCACCAATGATTGTTTCCCAAATGTTTGTATCCCATGTGTTTGACTCATGTTCCATGTTTCCAGTTGGTCCCGAATCCTCACTCCAAATACAAACGCCGGATTCCCCCTAACGTACTGAAATAAGCTTATATATAGGGTAAGCTCTCACCGACCCACCACTTACCTCAACACATCAGCGTTAATCCGTCGTCTATATTTGGGGCTAAGATTCCAACTGTTGATTGTTTCATGATTGCTTCTTGTTCTGTGACTATGATTATGATTATGTAAACCATGGTTCTTAATTTACTTTGAAATTAAAACCTTAGGTTTCTGTATATGTGTCCTAGGTTAATTAACCTAGGTTCTCAATACCTCCAGTATCGAGTATAATGATCTCTTGTGAGAACTTCAACTAAAGAATACTGTTACACAGATTCTAAATTATAAAGTTCCTATGATAATGAACACCTGATAATGATAACATGACAAGGATTTCAAGTTAAGATTCTAAGTTAATAGATCTTGACCTTTGAATTCCTATAGTGAATATGACAAGGATTTCAAATCAAGAATCTAAATTAATAGATCTTGACCTTTGAATTCCTATAGTGAATATGACAAGGATTTCAAATCAAGAATCTAAATTAATAGATCTTGACCTTTGAATTCCTATAGTGAATATGACAAGGATTTCAAATCAAGAATCTAAATTAATAGATCTTGACCTTTGAATTCCTATACTGAATGTGACAAGGACTTTAGATCAAAGATAACAATCTTTGCCTCTAAATCCCATAATGAATATGACAAGGACTTTAGATCAAAGATAACAATCTTTGCCTCTAAATCCCATAATGAATATGACAAGAAATTCATATCAAAGATACTGAAACTACAGATCTTTGCCTCTGAATTTCTATAATGATCTCTGTGTGAGAATTTCAGATCAAGGATACTAAGAATACAGATCCTTGCCTCTGAAATCCTTAATGCATATGTGTGAGAATTTAATTCGGTTTCTAAAATTATAGAATTCCGATTCAAATTCCTTGACTCGATATCTAATCTTAGTAAAATGTCCTAAGATCTTTCAAGCTTAATGTAGACTTAATGCTTACTTAAGTTACTTAGATCCTAAGTATCCTCAAGCCTATAGCACTTAGTCCTATTGGGTAGCTTAGGTTATAGTCTAGGTCATTAAACATTGGGTTTTTCCTAGTTCTCTACAACCTTGGCTCTGATACCAACCTGTCACACCCCTGCGCCGCGTGCGGAATCCACGGCGCGGTAACGTATGAACAGTTGAATCATGCACAAGTATTGAATAAGAACAACCACAATGGATTACTATGTTTCATAATGTTAAGACAATTGTTTAGTTAAAGACAACTATCTACCAAAATAAAGACAACTACAGACCCAAAATATAGTTTACAAAATAAGACTTCAAACAAGACAATTAAACAATTAGGATTTAGTGAGTTTCTATTCCATCCTAGCATGTTTCTTCATCTTGTTCTATCTTAGAATGGTCTCCTTAGTTGTCTCTGAAAATGCCTTAAACCTGATTACCTGAAACACGTGAAAAGTAACTGTCAACTACAGACGTAGTTGGTGAGAACAATAGGTTTAAACATTTGTAAACATGAGTTATATGATATAAGACATAGGTAAGTTAAAGCATCATAAGATTCACACGGATGAGCTGTAACCCAAACTAACATCAAGTAAGAAAATGAGTGTAAACAGTCCAATCACTGTTCGCACGAAAGCCAATAATATCAAGTCCCAAACCACGTTTGGAGTTAGATAATACGTCAGCAGTTTTGATAACCATATGACACCAGACCTGCAGTTGGCTTTTAAAATAAATTTAAAAGCCAACTCCATCCTGGATAAGAAAACAATGACACCAGACCTACAGTTAGCTTTTAAAACAAATTTAAAAGCTAACTCCATCCTGGATAAGAAACAATGAGTCCGCTTTCCCTTGTTGTGATCACCCAGTACTAACGACAATGAAACTTGATGGGTTTATAAGTTTGTTTACAACAATGGACACCATGTTTATGAATCTTACTTTAACCGAATGTGTTAATGTCTTATTGAAAACCTAGATTTAATTCCACGAATTAAATCCTTTGTTTATGTAACATGAAATGAATCCCTTGATTTGATTACCATGATGTGAACCATTTGATTTGAATACCACACAATGAACCACTTGATTTGAATACCACAAAATGAACCACTTGATTTGAATACCACAAAATGAACCACTTGATTTGAATACCATGATATGGTAACCTTGTGTAAAAACAAGGTTTATAACAAAAAGAAGAGTTTATGAAACCATTTATTTAAAAGTGTTTATCCTTTAAAAGAACATTTGAGTGAAACTGTTATAAAACATCTCAAGAAAACAATTTACAAATCCTTTTTTTAGTAATAAAAGTTTAACAGTGAATAATTCCTTTAAAAACAGTTGACAATTCCTTAAATAGTTGAAGAATCCCTTGGATTCATAAGATGAACATGTAAACTTTATGAATACACATAACCTGTATATGTAACAAGATTGAAATAGTGGTTTTGATCACGTGTTCCACCCCAAAACAGTTAGAAAACAGTAAAAGAGGGGCTAATGTTCTCACCTGTCTGCAGTAGACTCTGAACTAAACAGTTAGCAAGTAGCAAACAGGACTTCTAATTGTTTCCTATAACATTGTAATCATACATAAGATATAGAATTTATAATTGTATAGACTTTGATTCATTGATTGACTTGTGTTCTCCTGAAATTGATTATCACATGATAACTTGTTCTCATGATTATGATTGTTGTGAAAACTTGAAAGTTATGGTTTGAATCACTTGATTGATCATGGGTCCAAGAAACGCATATGAAATGTTCCATTGCATAAACCTTATGCATAAAATGATAAATGTTTGAGACTTTGATAACCATTGATTAACATGACTTATGAAAAGATGTTCCAATTGTTTTAAGTTCTTGAGATTGTGATTTGATCCCATTATTAGTTTAAGTTGCAACTTAAACCAACTAAGATCAAATTACAATCACTTTGAGTTGTGGCCAACCAAGGGGTTCTAAGTCCATGAAAGTCATTATGGACTTAGACAAAGGCCATGGGTCATTTAAAATGATAATGATCCAATTGAAGGTGATGTTGGGCCAATTGCATGTGACGTTGGCCCAACAACTTGTATATAGGCCTCATAACGCGTCCAAACTAATATCGAGCTAATTAAGATCATAATGAGTCGTATGGGCTTGGATTGGGCCTAAGGGATTTGAGTTGGGCTAAGAAATGATTAAGTAGGCCACGTAAGGTTCCAACGTGATATTGGGCCAATTAAAGATCTTAATGGGCCAACCTATCTCAATCGTGCTTGGTTTACGTCTATGGGTCGAGTTCTTTATAAGATTGGGCCTTATAACCTTGAGTTGGGCTGAATAGGTTTTTGGCAGCCACTTAGGCAGCGAACCTTTCTAGGTATTTGGCCCATGGTTCGTTGCATGCTAACCCCATGATGGTTCGTGAAACTCTCCCACCGAAGGCTCGGCTAATGTTGGGCGAACCATGCAGGGTTCGCTACATGTTCGAGGGTTCGACTAACTGACTGGTTCGGCAATACGTGCAGCAGGGTTCGGGTAACATGACATCATGCATGGTTCGTTGGGCCTCAAATGATTCGGTGAAGGCTCGTGGAACCCTTAGGGTTCGGCTGATGAAACTGCGAACCATGCAGGGTTCGTCAGCCTACCCATGGTTCGGCTACCTCACTAAGGGTTTGTGCAGGGCAACTAGGGTTCGTGGGAGGCATGGAGGCTTGGCACAGGTTCGTGAGGATCTTCTGGGTTCGGCTGATAACTTCACGAACCATGCAGGGTTCGTCGGTCTTGCTGTGTTCACGAGGGTTCGGCCAGAAAACCCTATGGGTTCGTTTTCCCTGGGTTCTCACCGAACCTGTTACATGCCCCATCACCAACACATTCAAGTGGTTCTAAGTCTCTTGCTATGTCGATCTATCATCACAGAAAGTTGCTATGCAGTCGAGTCTTAAAGGTTGATGTAATAAACCGGCTATGTGTCGGGTTTTAACATAAACTCACGAAAACCCTAATTTCCCGAACATTCAAGCTCAAATATCTCGATTGTGGCTGGATGAATCTGCGAAAATCTTGTACTTTCGTGTAGAGGAGGTCGAGGGCTTCGCGTGGACACCGAGAACACCGAATTTCGTCAAGAAACGAGCGAGTTACGAACGTTTAAAGTTGTGGGTTTGTAGAGAGAGGTGGGAGACGAATTGTAGAGAGAGAGTGGGTTGTTGGTGAAATAAATGAAGAATTAAGCCTTGTTCAAGGCTTTTATAGTCCGGGTGGTGTTCGGGTCCGTTTCGGTCGCTCGGTTCGCGTTTCCGGAACGTAACGCGTATTTTACGCGGCTTTTATTTAAAAATAATGTTAAACTCATTAAAATGATGAGTTTCAAAATTGTAAAATATAAAATAATTAATATAATTATTTTACTCTTCGTGTGTTGCCAGATCGTTAAACACATACAATTACGTGTATACCCGCAATCGCGTACGTTTTCCGATCGTATTAATTATTTAAAGTCGTTTAATCGTAATTATAAGTTCAACATTCGTATTATTATGGATCGTCACCCATAACTATACTCAGTCTCGCTTACAGATTACGATCTTTGTTGAATTAATTAAATGTCATAGTATTCGTCTCGACACTACGCACTAACACTAACCTGTTACACCGAACGCAGTATATGTATAGGGCTCACTCTCGCTGCCCACCACTGTTTCGATATAACAAGTTACTGTTCTTGCCTAGTGAAATCGACTGTAATTAAATAATACATACTTGTTAAATGATAAAGATTCTAACACACAAGCACATAATGACACATGATTCACATTGACTGACTGAACAAGTACACACACTGTTCTAACACTGTTCACGACTACATGACTAGATGCACAAATGTTACACCTATCAATGAGAAAAAGTCTGAGTCTACACCACCTCCAGTTCAGCTTAACACAACAAATTTGGGAAAAGTGACAGTTGAAGCAGTTAAAGACCATATGTCTATTTTGTCATGTGTAGTGAGTGCTTATGATGAGCAGGTGGCTGGTAGAATTGGAAATGCAAATCTGACTTTTGAAGATTATGCACAGATTGATGAGGATGAGATGGAGTTGATAGATACACAGTGGGCGTTGGCGAGTGTTATTCGTAGAATTAATAGATATGAGAAGAAGACTGGGAAGAAATTCACTTTTGACCAGAACACAAAGTTTGGATTCAATCCAAAATCTACCCAGTGTTATAACTGTGGTGAACATGGTCATTTTGCAAGAGAGTGCAAGAATCCCAAGTAGCAGGGAAATCTGAATCCATTCAAGCCTAAGGAAGATTATCCGAAAAAGAAAGAGAAATCTGAAGAATCATCTTCTAAAGCTCTTGTAATTCAAGCTGATGAGGGCTATGACTGGGGTAAACAATATGAAGATCTTATGGGTGCTTTTATGGCTTCATTGGAAGAAGAATCTAGCAAAGGAAAAGAGAAGGTTGATGAAGTTAATGAGGTACATAATGATCTGCTTGAGATGATTGATAGATTGAAAGAGATGAACTCTCAGTTAACTTCTGATTTGAGAGAATGCACAGAAGCCAACAAAAAGTTGATTTCAAAAGAAAAAGCATTTGACAAAAAGATAATTGATCTTGCTAAGGAAAACGAAGATTTGAAAATCAAGGTTTTACAGAATAATCATGTTGTTTCTGTGCATTTGGATTCAGTTCAGAAGTTGAAAGTAGAGTTATCAGCTGCAAAATCTGAAGCTGAGTTGAACAAAGCCAAGCTTGGAAACTACCAGAATTCAGCATATGTCATTGATTACTTTGCGGCTATGCAAAGATCTTCCCGTGATAATTTTGGTATTGGTTTTCATGCTGTGCCAAATCCTCAAAGTTATGTATCAAGACCACAATTTGATCCAGAATTGGAAGTTAATCCAGTTTCTTTAAAGGAAAGTGTGTCTGATCAAGTGTCTAAGGATATGGAAAGTTCATCATCTCATGAGAGTGAATTTGTTGATAATGATGCTCCTATCATTGAGGACATCACTGATTTAGAATATCCAGAGGATATTCTAAGAATGATTGGTCATCAACAAGCTAAAAATGTTGAGAAGATGAGTCCAGTTTTCCAGAAACCAAAATCTGAAGTAAAATCAGCTGGGAAAACAGTGGCTAAACAAAAGTCTGTTTTCAAACCAAATCTAAAAGTCAAGACTAATTCTACTCTAAAGCCAATTGTGTTTGTTGAGTCTTCTACCACACAAAAAAGGAGAGTCAAGCAAAGTTTGTCAAAAACAAGAGAAATTTTCTAAAAAGATTGACAAGAAGTTTATCAAAGTTGGTGAAAAAGTTAATCAAAGTGGGGATGGAAACAAGGGCAAGTCAAAGATTTATCAAAAGAATGTCAAGACTAAAGTTACGGGTTTGAAAAATAAGGTTTTATCTCCATCTGTAGCATCCAAATATTTGGGTTCATCTAATAGGTGTGATGAATTAAAACCAAAGACTGTGTCATCAAGGAAATGCTACAGATGTGGGAAAGTGGGTCATGTCATTGCCGAATGTGATTTGGATACTTGTAACCGATTTCATACTTTTACTCCACGTGAAACAAGACAGTGTTTTACTTGTGGAGGAAAAGGACATATTTCAGTCAATTGTCCAAATCACAAGGTCAAGAAGAAAACTTCTGTTAATGACAGTAATGTGATCCATTCTGGTGGGAGTCCTAGGAGGGTAAAGCCTAGTGAAGAGGAGATGAGAATACTCAGAAAATTTGATCCTGAGTGTGTCTGGGTCAAGGAGGACAAGGTTCATAAAAGAAAATTTTTTGAAAATCAACAAAAAGGTAAAAGGGTTTTGAAAAGGTCATCATCATCTGATGATGAATTTTATGATAATTTTCCTTCTAACAGATTTTCAAAACAAAATGTTAAGTCTAATTCTTTTTGGAAATCTAGACCCAGGTCAGATGATCAATTTTTTGCGAGGAAGGATGAATACTTGAAAGAAGAGTCTTCAAGTAGTTCATCGAGATCGAAGGGCAGGAGGCTGTTCGGGGAGACTCAACGCCGGAATGGCGGGAGTCATCCCTTTTGGTACTAATCATTTTTTGTTTTAATTTATTGTGCAGGTGGCATTCACGGGCCATATCAACAGTCGATGGATTGTTGATAGTGGATGTTCACGGCACATGACAGGAGAGATCAGTTTGTTGAAAGATTTTCGTGAGATGAACGGATGTTATGTTAACTTTGTAGGTGACAAAGGTGGTCAGATTACCGGGAGTGGTAGTTTGACTAATGGTAAAGTTTCCTTTGACAATGTGAATTACTGCAAGGAGTTAACTAATAATCTTTTGAGTGTGTCGCAGATAAGTGATAAAGGTTATAAGGTTTTGTTTGATGATAAGAAATGCTATGTGCTCAAACAAGGAATTAAGATTCCAGATGACTGGATTTTGATGACTGCTGACAGGTGTAAGGATTTGTATGTTTTAGACATGGCTAATGCGGAGACGGTAAACAAAGTTTAGACGTGTCTGGTGTTGAAGGCCACAGAGCAGGATACTCGGTCTTGGCACAGACGAATGGGTCATATACACATCAGAAAGATGAATCATCTTGTACACAATCACTTGGTTGATGGTGTACCTGTTAAACATTTCAAATTACCTGATATGTGTGTTTCCTGTAAGAAGGGTAAACAGAAAAGGAGGTCACATAAGTCCAAAACAGTGTTTTCTATTGATAAACCATTGGAACTACTTCACATGGATCTGTTTGGACCGATTAATGTGAAGAGTATCGGTGGTGAATCATATTGTTTTGTTGTGACCGATGATTTTTCTAGATTTTCATGGGTAATGTTCTTAAAGTTTAAATCTGAAACTTATGAAAATTTTGTTTTGTTAGTAAACAGATTGGAGACTTTGTACAAATTGAGGGTTAGGCGAGTTCGATCAGACAATGGGACAGAATTCAAGAATCAGAACATGGAAGCATTTTGTGATTCAAAGGGAATCCAGCAGCAATTTAGTGCACCGTATGAACCACAGATGAACGGTGTAGCTGAAAGGAAGAATCGTAAATTGATAGAGTCTGCTCGAACGATGCTCGCTGATTCGAAGCTGCCCATTACTTTCTGGAGTGAAGCTGTAGTGACCGCCTGTTTCACTCTCAACCGAGTGCTGATTGTCAAACGACATAACAAGACTTGTTATGAACTTCTTCAGAATCGAAAACCAAATTTGGAACACTTGGAACCTTTCGGGGCTCCTTGTACCATGCTCAAGAAAGATGCTAAATTCAACTCTAAGGTTGAAGAAGGTTTCTTTCTGGGCTATAGCCTTCCCAACAAACGTGTGTTTAACAAACGCACTGGTGTTGTGGAACTCTGGTATAATGTGGATGTTCAAAGACATACACCTATACCTGAAGGCAAAGGTCCAAATTGGTTATTCGATTATGATAAACTTTTCGAGTCTTTTAATTTGTCTCCTATTGTTACTGATGATGTAATTTCTTTGCAGATGTTATATGACTTACAAAATTCTGAAGATCAAGGAGTTTCTCATCAGGTTGATGATAATCATCCAACTGAGGAAGGCATTTTTGAAGCAGATAATGATGACTGGTCATCGGAGGATGATCAGGATATTTTTGAAGATGTCGTTTCTCAAGATCAAGATGAAGATCAGAATATCACAAATCTTGATCATGGTGTTGGAGTCCCGCAAGTGCCAGTGTCCAGAGTTCATGTGAATCATCCTGTGAAGCAGATTATTGGAGATCCGTCTGTTGGAGTACAGACGAGAAGGCAAGTTTCAAACGAGGAGAGTTTGTACGTTGAGCTAGAGCGAAATCATGGGACTCAAGAGTTATGGATGCATTCTGCATTTGTTTCTCAGATTGAGCCTAAATCTGTAACTGAAGCCCTGCGTGAGCCTGCCTGGGTGGAGGCCATGTAAGAGGAGCTTAATCAGTTTCAGAAACTGGGAGTTTGGCATTTAGTGGATTTGCCAAAAGGTGAGAAGAAGATTGGCACCAGGTGGGTGTTGAAGTGTAAGCGAGACGATAGAGGTGTGATTGTTCGAAACAAGGCGCGTTTGGTTGTTCAAGGGTTCAAACAAATAGAAGGAATTGATTATGACGAGGTATTTGCACCTGTGGCGCGGCTTGAAGCGATTAGATTATTTCTATCTTTTGCTGCCCACAAGAAATTTAAAGTGTTTCAACTGGATGTTAAGTCTGCATTCCTTTATGGGTCTTTGAAAGAGACAGTGTATGTTTGTCAGCCACCGGGCTTTGAGGATCCGATCCACCGGGATCAGGTATATATCCTTGACAAAGCACTGTATGGTCTTCAACAGGCTCCTCGAGCTTGGTATGAGACTCTCTCGACTCACCTTCTTGAACACGGGTTCAAGAGGGGTCAGATAGACAAAACACTGTTTTATCGGGAAAAGGACAAGGACAAGGACATTCTCATTGTTCAGATCTATGTAGATGACATCATCTTTGGGTCTACTGATGAACAGTTGTTCTTGGAATTTAAAGAGGTTATGATTGAGAAGTTCGAGATGAGTGCTATGTCAGACATTAAGTTCTTTTTGGGTTTACAAATAGATCAGACTGATGATGGCATTTTTATTCATCAGATCAAATACATTCAAGATGTGCTAAAACGGTTTAGCATGCTTGATTGTAAACCCATTTCCACGCCCATTCAGCCCAATCACGGAATTGAGCTTGATCTTAAGGGGGAGTTAATTGATGCTACATTACATCGTGGAATGATCGGGAGTTTAATGTATTTGACAGCCTCAAGACCGGATATTGTATTCGCTACAAGTATCTGTGCTCGCTATCAATCAAAGCCTAAAGTTTCTCATCTGATTGCAGTCAAGAGGATTTTACGTTATCTGAAGGGTACACCAGACACCGGTCTGTGGTATCCTAAGGATGATAACTATACCTTCCATGCTTATAGTGATTCAGACTATGGAGGATGCAAGACTGATTCCAAATCAACTACTGGAGGTGCACAGTTTCTGGGGGAGAGATTAGTCTCATGGCAGTGTAAGAAGCAAACATCTGTTGCTACATCTACATGTGAAGATGAATATGTAGCTGCTGCCAGTTGTTGTTCCCAAGTCTTGTGGATACAACAAAAAATGAGAGACTATGGACTGAACTTGTTATCTACCCCGATTCATGTAGATAATGAGGCTGCCATTGCAATTACCAAGAATCCAGTGTATCATTCACGTTCCAAACATATTGACATTCGGTTTCATTTCATACGCGATTGCTATGAAAAGAAACTGATTGATGTTGTGAAGATACACACAGACGAGCAAAGGGCAGATCTTCTCACCAAGGCCTTTGACAAACAACGTTTTGAGTATTTACTCAAATTGAATGGGATCAGGGTCATGGGTGAGGTAATCAAGAATCAATTTCCTTCATAATCATTTTTTATTGAATTAACATCAGATTTCTATTTTTTTCTTTTGTGTTTTTGTTTTTAGGGGGATAAAATTTTGAAAAATACAAAAACATTAAAAAATCAAAAATACAAAAACATGAAAAAATTAAAAATCTGAGAAATTGATTCGACCTAATGAGAAATGATAGCACATTATTTGCATTTGGAAACATATCTGTATGTGTTATTAAAAATTTTAATAAATAATTACAAGTATTAAGTATGATATGGAAGTAGGTTTATAACTTAGTCAGGATAAGTTTAAATAAAGTTTTGATTATATTTTATAAGAAACAGATGCTTAGAATGCAGTACTTAGTATTGTCCTGAAAGAGTGGTAATTTTTCTGACAAAATGTTCTTGAACAAAAAGTCAAAGTTCTAGTTTGATCATGTGTTTAATTTTTAAAAGAAATTCTGATTTTATTTTTTTCTTTTATTTTAGTTTAAAGCTGGAACATTCTTTGCGTATACTTACGTATCGAACTGATTGTTATAGCTATAAACAATTCAATTTGTTTTCTTGGTTCTGATAAAGATTTGGACAATCTCTACGTATATGAAAATATCGAACTGATTGTTAAAAGCTTAATCTTAAATTATTGTTTCGTTCATTTTCTGGATCATTTGAGCATACGTAAGTATCAACCTTGATTCCAAGATTTTGAACAATTTCAAATTGTTTTCTATTTTATTATTTTCAAAAAGAAATTCTGCTTTATTTTTGCATGATCAGATTAGTTAAAATTGAAATTATAAGGTTGAGAACATTTATGTTTGATCAGTTATTTACAAATCGGGGATGTGTTCAAGTAAATGGATTATTATAAAGTGTTCTCATAATCTTGTTTTAAACTGATTTCTAGACTAAGTGATAAATTTAAAAGGATAAGTATACTGACAATCATCTTAGACTTGTAATTTGCAGATAATATTTGAAATAATACAAACAGATGTGTTGAAAATTGTAAAATAATATGATCTCATGTCAGGATCTTTTTCAAACAAAAAGATTTTATTTTTAGGATAGTTATTTTTGTTAAATTTGTAGTTTAATTGTTCTAAAAATTTGAAAAATTACAAAAAGATTTTAATTTTTCATCTGATGTTAAATCAATAATTTTTGATTATTTGTTTGACTTTGAAATGATTGAACATGAATTTGTTTTGAAATTTAAAGAAAAATTCAAATTTTATAAAAGGTTCGTCTGGGTTTGAGAAGGTTCGCTGAAATGGTTTGTTGATTAAGGTTCGTTGGTTAGGTTCGCTGGCTAGGTTCGTTAGCTAGGTTCGCTAACTAGGTTCGTTTATTAGGTTCGTTTGAAATGGTTCGGTGAAATGGTTCGCTGCAAAAGGTTCGCAGCAAAGGTTCGTGAAAGGCTCGTCTGAAAAGGTTCGTTATATATATATATATATATACAGGGTTCGCCCAGAAGGGTTCGTCACTCTTATCAGATTTCTAAGTCGCGAACCTGCAAGACTGATTTTTTAGATTTTCGATTTTGGACCTTCTAGACTTTTTCATTGATATCATTAGACTCAGAATCATCTGCTGAACATTTCTAGATAGAAATTTCTGATTTTGACCGGTTAATTTGAGAGATCTGAGAGGTTTAAGGATTTTTAATATTGAATCTGTTTTTGGACTTAAAACTGATTAAAATCTAAAAATTTGGACAAACCATTTTCATTAATGTTGTTCATCGGCATGTTTCAAACCTGGGTGTATGATTTTTATTATCAGATTCAAAGTTTTTAAATTTTGATTTGAAATCTGGAAAAGGTTCGCTGATGAACAGGTTCGTCGAATGAACAAAGGTTCGCCGAACCTTGAGGGTTCGTCTGAATGTAATAGGTTCGTGGCGAACCTATGGATTTCAAAAGAACCGAACCTTTTGGTAAAGGTTCGTCTGACCAACAAGGTTCGTTCATTTGAAGGTTCCTTCATTCTGAGGTTCGTTCATCAGAAGGTTCGTTCATCAGAAGGTTTGTTCATGATAAGGTTCGTTCATCAAAGGTTCGTTCAAAAGGTTTGTCTGGTTAACAGGTTCGTCTGAATTAGGTTCGCCTAGCATTAGGTTCGTCTAAGGGGAATAGGTTCGCTGGTCTACTTAGAAATTTTTTTAATTTTTTAATTTTTGTTAATTTTTGATTAATTTTGTTTCTAATTGTTTTTATTTCTAATTGTAGATATGGCAAATCTAACTTTCGGAGACAAGCATAATGTGTGTGCTTATCTAGATCCAACAACAAGGAACGGTCAAGATTTCAGGCCTATGATAGAGTTTCTCAGGAGATCAAGGATTTATCATGCTATTTCCAACTCCTGTCAGATATATCGTTCACATATTCAGAGTTTCTGGGAATCTGCTAGAGTGATTTCAGTTGATGAATCTTATGCGATTGATGCGAATGTGCTTGGACAAGCAATTCGGATATCAGAGGCTGACATTAGGAGGGTGTTACAGTTTGGAGGTGAACCTGATGGTATAACACTTATACCAGAGAGGTGTATCAAGGGTTGCTTTCTACGCATCCGATACTTTGGAGCTTATAATTCCATTTTCGTGAAGAAGGGAAAGCTACCGTTGCAGTACAAGTTTCTTGCTCATGTATTACTTCATTGTATCAGTATGAGGAAGGGTACTTTTGACGAGCTCAGAGATCTTATGAGGTCTGCTATGGTTGCTCTTCTATTGAACAAACCGTTCAATTTTTCTGGGATGATATTCAGATATATGTCTGACAACATCACGAAGGCTAAGGATAGGTTCTACATGTATCCTAGATTCGTACAGATGTTGATAGATGAGAGGTCGCCCGAAGGCTTGCTACCCAGGGAAGCAGGAGATCTTCTGAAACTCAAACATATGACTGATTCCAGTTTGGGTCAGGTTAGAGTATATCAGAGGACTGGAGATGCTGTTCTGGAGAAAGACCTGATTGGTCACTGTGCCAGGGCAAACTATGTTGCTCCTGATGAGGATGCCTGGAGACATGCTGACTCAGGATCCGACAATGAAGAAGTTGCTGCTGATGAAGATCAAGCACCACCTCCACCTCCTCCAAGGCAACAAACAATGAAAACTACTGGTCAATCATCCCGATCCACTCCTCAAGCTAAATCATCTCAAGAACAGAGTTCTCAGGAACCTTTAGAGGTTGATATGTCTAAAAAGCAGACAGAGGCTGCTGTTGCTGGTGATGATGAAGATGAATCTTCTGATACTGAGTCAGAGTATGAGACGGTTCAGGAAGGGAATCAAATGGTGAGGAGACTGAAGAAGAAGTTTGTTCAAAAGGCTGAAGAAGAAAGGGCTGAAAGAGCTGATCCTAGCTTTATTCCTGAGGAGCTTGAGTCTTCTAAGCCTAAGAAGATGAAGAGAATGGCCAGGGGAGGGCCTTATGAGAGGAAGAAGGCCAAAACTGCTAAGACCACTGTGTCTTCACCTGTGTTGCCTGTCTCAGTTCCTGTATCTGCTTCACCAGTTATTACTTCATCAGTGTCTGTTTCTACTATTCACACTTCTACTTTACAAACTCTTGAGTTTGTAAATGTAGCTTACCTTTATGCCTTCTTTTGTGGATACTACTATTGTTACTACTTCCTTGCCAGAGACTTCTATTCCTCAGGATTCTATTCCTAGAGATGATGTGTTTTTGGGACTCGATGATTTGGGAGACATCAATTTCACTGTGAACTATGATGATACTGATCTTAAGCAAAGATTATCTATGCTCTCCAAGGAGTTTGAGAGTTATAAAAAGAATAAAGAAAAGGATGTTGCTGAGATGGATGAGCTGAAAGCTCAAATGTCCTTGATGATGAAGTGGAGAGAGGAGGATTTGATTGAGAAAAAGAAGATGAAAGATAAAATTTCTGAGTTGGATTTCTTTATCAAATTACAATCAGAAGATTTAGTTGTATTGAAGAATGAGAATACCGACTTAAGGTTCAAGATCAAAGAGTTGGAGTCAAAGACTGCAAAGCCAGAAGCTTCAAGTTCTAGAGTTGAAAAGGTGGTGGTTGATGTAGATGTTGAGATGGAGGAGAAAGAGGAGGAGTAGGTGGAAGATGAAGATGAAGAAGAAAAACTGGATTATGGAGATACTGATGTTGACGAACATCCTGATGATTATGATTATGGTGGTGATCAGGAGGATGGCGATGGTGCTGGAGGTGTGACTGGAGGTTCTGGAGAGTTGAATTCTGTTTCAAGTGCTATAGTAGTTTATTCTCCTTCAAAGGTGTCTTCTGAAGCTGTTCCACTTAGGTCTGTGTCATCTGATAGGGCTAGGGATTGTACTGAAGTTGAATTCGAAGATTTAGATGAAATAGAACATCCCATGGCTATTCTTGATTACTCTCTTCCTACTTTCCTTGATTTGTTTAAAATGAATTCTAACATAGACTTGCAGAGAAATATTCTTGAAGTTCAACTTTATCAAGAGATAGAAGAAGGAGAGATCATTGGTGATTATTCAGTTCAAGATTATCAAGATTTCTTAGTAAATGATGATGACTTAATGTTTGATTTTGAAGAGGAAGAAGATCTGGATTTGTCTGATTATGATAAAGATATCATTGATGAAGAGTTGTTGAACTTAAACACTATGAAGAAAGTGTTTGAAGCTGGGAGTTTTTCAAGAAAAACTTTGGATCCTGTTAAAGAAAAGACTTTTAAAGACTTGTGGAAGGATATTGAAGAAGAGAAAAAGTACATCATTGATAATTTGCATATATTCAAGATTATGAGAGAAGTTTTAGAAGACAAAGATCCAGAAAACCTAACTAAACAATCCACAAAGTTCAAGATTGGATCTATATCCAAAATGATTGGAAGGATTATTAGTTATGGTTACTTTCACAACATTTCAGGAAGCTTAACTGGTAAAGGATGTTATGTGGTTAAACGAACTGATGGATGTCAATACTTTGGCAAAGCTTCTGATTTGATGACTCTTCCAGCATTTGAATGTAAAGATCTTTCTAGATTAAAGATGTTAAAGCCCATTCAGACTCGTCACAATGAAATTTTTGAGAACTTGTTAAAGAAAGAAGCACGATTTGGATGGAGTTTATTATCACCACAGTTCAGAGAAAGATTTCATGACTATGTGAAGCCAAATGTTTTTAAAAGACCAAGACTACGAAAGATGGAACAGAACTGGAATCCATACTTTAAGTTCTGGTTCTATGATGAAAGAACATCTGAAGGTGTTATTCTTTTGAAGCAAGATGATAATTGGAGGGTTATTCGGTTGCTGGATCCTATTTGTATTGTTAATTGTTCACAGGATGATGTTGCTTTTCTGGATACTGCAGAGATTTATGCTGAAGATGGTTATCATGATTTTGGAGTGAGCTTCAAAGATATGGCAATTCAATTTCAAACTATTGCACGAATGTGCTATACATTGGGTATTCATTCAGGATGCAAGTGGGAAAATGTGAATTACCTTTATACTGAATTGATGCAAGTTCAGAAGGAGAGAGATGAAAGAGTTGCTAATATTGAAGCTGAAAGGTTGGCGAAGATACCACGTTCGGTTGTTATACGAGCGGTGGATAATATGGATGTTGAAGAAGTTGGGGAATCGAGTGGAGTAACAGACAGAGTTGAAGAAAATGTTGAAGATAAAGTTAAAGATAGAGTTGAAGGCAAAGATTGAAGATTTTGATAGCAAACATTTAGGGGAAGTTTGTTAGTACATGTTTGTAATTGTTTGCTATTCAAAAGTTGTATTTATTTTGATTTTGTAGAAAGGTTCGGCTAGGTTGTGCCTAAGGTTCGTCTGGCCCACGAACCTTAGCATTTTGGCGAACCTATTGGGTTGATATGTTCGGCGAACCTATAGCCTGGCAAAGGTTCGGCGAACCTTTTGATTGTTTTCATAGGTTTGTCTAGCGAACCTAAGGATTCGTCCAGCGAACCTTAGGGTTCGGCGGGCAAACCTTAGGTTCGGCTACCTTTTAAGGTTCGCTGGTCCAGTATCTATAAATAGTAGGTTTGTTTGTAGATCTGGTTAGAACTCTTGACAGATTGTTAGAAACTCTCTATATTTTCTCTGTGTGAGAATTGTGATCTTGTAATCATTTGTTGATAATACAAGAGGTGTTTATTGAATTGCTTGTGTTCTTTGTATTTCTACATATTGACTATGGATTCCGCACGTAGTTGATAGTTCGTAGGACTTCGTATTCGATCCTGATCGGTTTGACGATCTCACCAAACCAGCAACAACTATGTGGTAACCTTTAGTGTGACAAAAGGAAGTGTAAAAGAAACATAAACTATAGCAATTTAATCGCTGAATACAATTTAATCATGAGCTACTAAGATGCTCGGTGGTGTTAGGTATTTTCAGTTTTTTTGGAGATGTTAGTTTAGATCATTTGAATTAATTGGTAAATGCATATTATGGGTAGAAGCCTTATTTTTCTTTTAAGTCTTTCTTAGCAGCTGATTAAGGAAGCTCTTTATGTTAAAATTGAGTGTTATAAGTGTCAATTTTATAATCCAAATTATATTATATTTTTTTATTTAGTATTTTATTTTTTTAATATTGCAGATTAGCAATGCAGTTGGCTACGCAAATTAGTAATTCAGTTACGCTACGTATATTAGCAATGAAGTTGGGCTATGATTGCAGTGATTAAAAGAAGCTCAAAATCAAGACAATATGGAAAAAAGGAAAGTCATAGTGTCATTTGAAGCAGAAAATTTTCAAGTATGAGTAACAAAATACTATTACCTATAGATTTAAATCTTAGTTTAAATTTGAAACCATGATCTTTCTTTTAAGTCTAGGTATGCAATTTTTTTAATATACATATGCAGCTTTATATTCATGTTTGCAGTTTATATGTATGTACGTATGTATTTTTTATGTATTTATGCAGGGCATTGGTTTTAACCTAATTTATATAATACTTTGTTGTTTAAATTCTGTAAAGTGTTTAACTGTTTATATTATTTTCCCTTGTATCTCCTTTGTCGCATTAATTAAATTTGTGATGTAAATTAATCTGTACTTAATTGAACTAACTACTACAGGTTACAATTGAAGATGCTCTTGTTCGTATCTTAACACCAAGGCGCTCTATTGACATTTTGACGGATGTTCATGTTGCTAAGGAACAACATAAGTCATATGTTGTGGTTTTTTAGAGAGTTAATGGAGTTGTAAAATCAGTTAATCTTGCAAAGGTAAGCATTATCTATATGGATTTTATCCATTTGGCATAAATCCATGCGTTTTGGTAAGATAACGTTAGTCTAAATACCATTACTACATGTGACACATTCCCTTCAAGTTCGGTATAGAAACTTCGTATGCATGCTTGTAGGCTTCAGGTAAGGTATATGGCGGTTCGCTTTTTTATCATGATATATTCATGTTGTATGGTTTTTATCCTTTATAAAATGTAGCATGTTTTTAGATCCCTATATTTGAAAAGGGCTATGAAAAAGAAATGTCGAATGCAGGTATTATTCATATACTATCTTGAATCATTTATATAAGAAATATTATTGTTACATGTTTGTATGGCATTCACAGGACAATTAACCTTTAATTTGTGCACTCTCCAAGCTTATATATGTCAATAATTCAGATCTCGTACATTTTTTTTTTGGTGAAGCATTTGTTGGCAATGTTGCTATGGAACAATTATCAATATTCAATCAGGTCTTGAACCTTTTTTTCATAAACATATCTCAATAGGTAGATGGATTTTCTTATCCATTTAGTTTAAATACATTTTCATTCATGTTTTTAGAGAAACAAGCCAACCTCTCACCCTCACTTATCCCTAGGTTGATTGACTGTCACACCCCTGCGCCGCGTGCGGAATCCACGGCGCGGTGACGTATGAACAGTTGAATCATGCACAAGTATTGAATAAGAACAACCACAATGGATTACTACATTTCATAAGGTTTAGACAGTTGTTTAGTTACAGACAATCTATCTACCAAAAGAAAGACAACTACTGACCCAAAATATAGTTTACAAAATAAGACTTCAAACAAGACAATTAAACAATTAGGATTTTGTGTGTTTCTAATCCATCCTAGCATGTTTCTTCATCTTGTTCTATCTTAGTATGGTCTCCTTAGTTGTCCCTGAGAAAGTCTTAAACCTGATTACCTGAAACACGTGAAAAGTAACTGTCAACTACAGACGTAGTTGGTGAGAACAATAGGTTTAATCATTTGTAAACATGAGTATATGATATAAGGCATAGGTATGTTAAAGTAATAAATGATTCACATGGATGAGCTGCAACCCAAACTAACATCAAGTAAGAAAATGAGTGTAAACAGTCCAATCACTGTTTGCACGAGAGTCAACATATAATATCAAGTCCCAAACCACGTTTGGAGTTAGATAATGTGTCAACAGTTTTGATAAAACCATACGTAACCGAAATCTGCAGTTAGTTTATAAAACAAATCTAAAAACTAACTGCAGCAATCGGTCTGCCCCAAATGTGTGTGTCCGCTTTCCCTTGTTGTGATCACCCAGTACTAACGCTAATGAATATGATACTTGATGCATTCATAAGTTTGTTTACAACAATAGACACCATGTTTCTGAACCTTACTTTAAACGAACGTGTTAATGCCTTATGTGAAAACATGATTGAAAACCTTGATTTAATCCCATGAATTAAATCCTTAGTTTTTGAATATCGTGAAATGAATCCTCTGATTTGATTACCATAAGTGAATCCCTTGATTTGAACATCACCATGAAACCATTGTTTGAATACCATGTTTGAAACCCTTGATTCAAATACCATGAAATGAATCCTTTGGTTTGAATGTCATGAAATGTGACCTTGTATATTAACAAGGTTTTTAACAGAAAAGTTTATAAAATTCATTACTTAAAATAATAATATATCATTTATGAAACCTTTTTAGAAGAAAAGTTCAATAGTTTAATAATCCTTTAAAACAGTTGATGAATTTCCTGAAACAGTTGATAAATCCCGTGGATTTGTAATATGAACCTGAAACGTTGATAGGAATACACACATCTTGTGTAATGAAATACAATTGTAAATGAAAAGTTTGATCACGTGTTCCACCCCAAAACAGTTATAAAACAGTAAAAGAGGGGCTAAAGTTCTCACCTGTCTGCAGTAGACTCTGAACTAAAACAGATAGCAAGTAGCAAACAGGACTTCTAATTGATTCCTATATCATTGTAGTCATACATAAGATATAAGATTTATAATTGTATAGACCTTGATTCATTGATTGACTTGTGTTCTCTTGAACTTGATTAACACTTGAATACATGTCCTCATGTTTGAAAGAGTTGTATGAATTTGAATGTCATGTTTGAGTTACTTGATTGATCATGGGTCCAAGAAAAGAATGTGTGATGCTGTTATGCACAATTTGTTTGCACAACATCACATGTGTTTAAGAGTTTGATAAACCATTGATTAACATGACTTATGAAAAGATGTTCCAATTCTTTTAAGACCTTGTGATTATGAATTGATCTCCCGATTATGTTAAGTTACCACTTAACCTATTCGTGATCAATTCACAAATATCATAAGTTGAAGCCAACACAATTGGGCCTTAAGCCCATAAACCATGAGGGCTTAACAAAGGCCATGGCCCACTTAGATCAACCATGGGTCAATTGAATGTGCTGTTGGGCCTACTAACTTGTTTATGGACCATGTAACATGCCAAAGACAAAATTGGGCCGACTTAAAGCTCTTAATGGGCCGAAAGCCACAATGTGGATCAAAGGAAATAACATGGGCCAAGGATGATTGTTTCGGGCCGAAGGGGATGGAATTGAACTCATTCTAATGTGGGCCAAGGTAATCAAATCGATTGGGCCAAGAAGTGTAAAGAAAATTGCATATTGGGTCTCGGCCCAACCCTTTGGCAGCGAACCTTTCAAGTTAATAGACTAAGGTTCGGCCAACAAACATGACAAGGTTCGGCCCTCTAGTGTTCATGCAAGGCTCGACTAGTAGACTGGTTCGGGAATACACGCATCAGGGTTCGGGCATCATGACATCTTGAATGGTTCGTGAATGATACACAAGATTCGGCTACATGAAGGTTCGCTGGACATCAATTGGTTCGGCAAGTTGAGCAACGAACCATGTAGGTTTCGTCTGGGTTAGCCATTGCATGAAGGCTCGGCTGTGCTTACACGATCCATGCAGGGTTCGTGAAGCTCCTCAAGGTTCGTTGATGGATCGGGAAGGTTCGTGATGGCTAGATGATTCGGCACAGGTTCGTGAGATCCCCCTAAGGGTTCGGCTGAAGGTTGACGAACCATGCAGGGTTCGTGGAGCCTCATTAGGGTTCGGCCAGTTGAGAATGATGGTTCAGCCGCCGAACCTGTTACCAGCAGCACCACCATCGTCGAACACCTGGTTCCGGACCTCGATCTAAGCTAACCTAGCATCAGGGAATGTTGCTATGGGTGCGAAAATGGAAGTGGGTTGCGAGAACCGGCTAAATGTCGGGTTTAAACAAGAACACACAAGAAAACCCTATTTTCGTGAACATTCAAGCACCAATACCTCGATTTTGGCCGGTTAATTCCACTGATTTCTTGTACTTTCGTGTAGATAATGTTGAGAGCTTCGCGTGGACACCAAAAACACCGAAATCCGTTGAGAAACGAGCGAGATACGAACGTTTAAAGTGAGTTTTTCTAGAGAGAGAGAGGATAGACGAAAATTCTACTGAGAGAAGTGGTTGGTGATGAATTAAATGAGAAAATGGTCTTGTTCAAGGCTTTTATAGCCCGGGTGATATTCGGGTTCGTTTCGGTCGCTCGGTTCGCGTTTCCGGAACGTAACGCGTATTTTACGCGAATTAAAATAAAAGGGTTGTTAAACTCATTAAAATGATGAGTTTCAAAATTGTAAAAATATAAAATAATCATTTTAATTATTTGTTCGAAAACAGATCGTTAAACAGTAACAATTGCGTGTATACCCACAATCGCGTACGTTTTCCGATCGTATAAAAATAGTTAAAGCCGTTCACTCGTAATTATAAGTTCAACATTCGTATCATTATGGATCGTCACCCATAACTATACTCAGTCTCGCTTACGCATTACGATTTTGTTTGATTACTTGTCATAATATTCGTCTTAACACTACGCACTAACACTATCCTGTTACACCGAACGCAGTATATATATAGGGCTCACTCTCGCTGCCCACCACTGTTTCGATATAACACAATACTGTTCTTGCCTAGTGTAATCGACTGTAAATATTAATACATACTTGTTCCTAAATAAATAAGATCCTGTAACACACAAGCACACATTATGAACACATGAATCTCATTGGTTAACTGAACATTGACACCCACTGTTCTAACACTGTTTACGACTACCATGACTAAATGTACAAGTGTTACAGTCTCCCCTAGTTAAGGGAATTTCGTCACGAAATTAACTAGCCGAAGATACTGTAAAAAGATGAGGGTACTTAAGCTTCATCTGGTCTTCACGTTCCCAGGTGAACTCAGCACCGCGTTTGCCCTCCCATCGTACCTTTACGATCGGGATACTGCTGCGTTTAAGTTTCTTGACCCCATGATCCATGATTTCAACCGGACGTTCTATGAATTGCATGTTGTTCTGAATCTGAATGTCTTCCAGTGGAATCTGAACATCATGATCAGCTAAGCATTTCTTAAGATTTGATACATGAAAAGTATCATGAACATTGCTTAGCTCCACTGGAAGTTTGAGTTTGTAGGCTACGGGACCAATCCGTTCCAGGATCTCAAAAGGTCCAACGTACCTTGGTGCAAGTTTCCCTTTCTTCCCGAATCGGACAACGCCTTTCCAGGGAGAAACTTTGAGTAAGACTCGGTCACCGACTTGAAACTCAAGCGGTTTCCGACGTCGATCAGCATAACTCTTCTGCCGATCTCGTGCGGCCTTAAGCCGTGACTGAATGATTGTGATTTTGTCTGATGTTTCCTGAATGAGTTCTGGTCCTACGACCTGTGAGTCACCAACCTCGGTCCAGCAGACCGGTGATCGGCACTTCCTACCATATAAAGCTCGAATGGTGCACATTGGATGCTCGTATGATAGCTATTGTTATATGAAAACTCATGAGTGGGAGATGAGTGTCCCAACTTCCACCGAAGTCAATGACACAAGAACGAAGCATGTCTTCGAGTGTTTGGATAGTCCTTTCGCTTTGACCGTCGGTTTGGGGTGATACGCCGTGCTAAGATTAACACGCGTTCCCAAAGCCTTTTGCAATGATTGCCAAAAGCGAGAAGTGAATCGACTATCACGATCAGATATGATTGATGTTGTTGGAGTACCATGACGTGCAATGATTTCGTTGATGTACAAAGTGGATAGCTTCTCCATCTTGTAATCCTCTCGGATCGGGAGAAAATGAGCAGATTTGGTGAGTCGATCAACGATCACCCAAATCGAATCGAATCCTCGCGGAGTTCTCGGCAACTTGGTTATGAAATCCATGGAAATTTGTTCCCATTTCCATTGAGGAATTTCAGGTTGCTGCAGAAGTCCCGAAGGCTTTTGATGTTCTGCTTTGACTTTTGAACACGTAAGACATTTTCCCACATACAGTGCTATGTCTTTCTTCATTCCCGGCCACCAGTAAGATGTCCTCAAGTCTTGGTACATCTTATCTGCTCCAGGATGAACTGAGTATCGCGACTTATGAGCCTCATCACAGATGAGTGTGCGCAATTCTTCAGACTTTGGAATCCAAATGCGGCCATTGAGATATAACAACCCATCAGCTCGAGGTTCTAGTTTCTTCTCAATGCCACAATCCAAGTCTGTCTTGAGTTGATTGTCTGTTACTACTTGTTGTTGTGCAATACGAATCAAGTCTTTCAGGTTTGGTTGTGTGTTGATCTCCATGGCTCTTACACGAATTGGTTTAACTGGTTCCTTGCGACTAAGAGCATCCGCCACCACATTGGCTTTACCAGGATGGTAACGAATCTCACAGTCGTAATCAGTTAGAAGCTCAACCCAACGCCGTTGTCTCATGTTGAGTTCTTTCTGATTAAGGATGTGTTGCAGGCTCTTGTGGTCTGTATAGATGACACATTTAGTACCATAAAGGTAGTGCCTCCAAATCTTCAATGCAAAGACCACAGCCCCTAACTCAAGGTCATGAGTAGTGTAATTCTTCTCGTGAACCTAAGTTGTCTTGAAGCATACGCAATGACCTTGTCCCGTTGCATAAGTACACAACCGAGACCAAGGTTTGAAGCATCAGTAGACAATGAAATCATCACTGCCTTCTGGAAGGCTAAGGATAGGGGAGTTGCATAACTTCTGTTAAGAAGTTGAAATGCATCTTCTTGTTTCTGTCCCCATATAAAGGCTTGACTTTTCTGAGTCAAAGTAGTAAGTGGCAAAGCAATCTTAGAGAAATTCGCAATGAATCTCCTGTAATAGCCTGCCAGACCCAAAATGAACGAATCTCTGTTGGAGTAGATGGAGTAGTCCAGTTCTTAATCGCCTCAATCTTTGCTGGATCTACATGTATTCCATCCCTGTTTATGACATGTCCTAAGAAGTGAACCTCCTTTAGCCAAAATTCACACTTTTGAGAATTTAGCATAAAGTTGTTCTTCTCTTAGTAATTCTAGGACTTTCCTCAAATGATCTTCATGTTCTTGTTCCGACTTTGGATAGATCAGTATATCGTCAATAAAGACAATAACAAACTGGTCTAAGTAAGGCCTGCAGACTCGATTCATCAAGTCCATGAACACTGCGGTGCATTGGTCAGCCCAAATGGCATAACCACAAACTCATAGTGTCCATATCGAGTCCTAAAAGCAGTCTTTGGTATATCCTCATCATTTACTCTTAACTGATGATACCCGGATCGTAAATCAATCTTAGAGAAGCAAGTTGCTCCCTGTAATTGATCAAACAGATCATCGATCCTAGGCAGAGGATATCTATTCTTGATTGTCAACTTGTTTAGCTCACGATAATCGATACACATACGAAATGAACCGTCTTTCTTTTTGACAAAGAGAACCGGAGCTCCCATGGAGAGAAACTCGGTCTTATGAAACCTTTGTCTAAAAGTTCTTGAAGCTGACTAGACAGTTCTTGCATCTCAGACGGTGCTAATCGATACGGTGACTTCGCCACTGGTTTGCTCCAGGGACGAGATCAATTCTAAACTCCACTTGTCGGACTGGTGGTAGTCCAGGCAAGTCTTCTGGAAATACGTCTGGATAATCTCTGATAACTGGAACGTCTCCAACTGCTTTCTTTTTCAGGTTTCTTTTCCACCACGTGAGCTAGGAAAGCATAATATTTCTTCTTCAAGTACTTCCTCGCCTTGATGCACGATACAATCTTCAATCCGCGGCAGGTTTCTCGCCGTCTCGCCTAGACTCATCGTTTCGCCGGACGGTAGGGGAATTCGGATAAGTTTCTCAGAGCATACGATTTCAGCATTGTTTTTTGGATAACCAATCCATTCCTATCACAACTTCAAAACTTCCGAGAGTCATAGGAATGAGATCGATGGAGAAAAGATGGTCATTTAATCTTAATTCACATCCATGTATTATGGAATCTACAACTATAGTCTTACCATTCGCTACTTCTACAGTATAGGGAGCAGTAAGTGTGGATAGTTGCATATCAAGTAAAGAAGCAGTATGAGCAGAGATAAAGCTTTT
Organism: Mikania micrantha; assembly: GCA_009363875.1. Lineage (NCBI taxonomy): Eukaryota > Viridiplantae > Streptophyta > Magnoliopsida > Asterales > Asteraceae > Mikania > Mikania micrantha. The sequence goes on from CM018693.1 coordinate 79,109,647, forward strand.
ATCAGCACCAGTATCAAATATGATAGAAACGTAGTGATCATTGATAAGAAATGTACCCGTGATGACTGCCTGATCCTCACGTGCTTCGGCAGTTCCGATAACAAAGGCACGAGCAGTAGCAGTAGTGTTGTTGAGTTTTGGACACTGGTTTCTGAAGTGTCCTTCTGCTCCATAATTATAACAGGCCCTTCCACCTGTAGCAGCAGTGGTAGTGGTAGCAGTAGTTGCAGCAGCAAGATGAGTAGCTCGGCATGTAGCTGCAAAGTGTCCCATACGCCCACATTTGAGACACTTCTTGCATGGAGTAGTGGGTAAATGATGGTATTGGCATTTGGTGCAAAGTGGAAATGTGCCAGTATAAGACTTTCTGGCGTTAGCAGGTTGTGGCATAGCAGTGATAGGTGTGGCATGAGTAGGTGCAGCCAGTCACAGCTAAGCTCAAAGTTCTTGATTGTCTTTTGCTTCTTCTTCTTGTGATGGTGCTGTTCAGGCTTCTTGCCTTCTTCAATCTGTGCTCTCTCTGAATCCCTTTCGGGTGAGCACACCAGATTTAACATACTCCTCAGTAAAGTAGCACCAAGTTGAATTGCTGCTCCAGAGTAGTGGGTTTATTCCCCATAACAGTTCCTCTAACAACTAGAGGTAAACCTTCAATGTATTTCTCTATCCTGCGGGATAGAGGAGTAACCAAGTGTGGTACCAGAATGCACAACTCATGAAAACGAGTTGTATACTTGGCGTTTTCACCACTGTCTTGCACCAGATTCCACATCTCCACCTCCAATTTCTTCAGTTCATGACGTGGACAAAACTTCTCCACAAGTAAGTTCTTGAAACCGTCCCACGGTAAAGCTAAAGCAACTTCGCGTCCTCTGGTGTTCTTCTCAGAATTCCACCAGGTGAGTGCACCTTTGTGGAAAGCGCTTGAGGCCATTTTGACCTTCAGGTTCTCAGGACATCCTGTGAAATCAAGAATATCCTCAATGCTCTCTAACCACTGTAGTAGACCAGTAGCTCCTTCAGTACCAGCTTACTTAGGAGGCTTAGCATCATTGAACTGCTTGAAAGTGAAGTTAGCAGTTCCAGTAGTTGTAGCATTTGAGTTATGTGCTGAATCACTAGTACTTCCCCGAAGATTCTGGGTAATATCAGTGACCATGCCCGGAATGACATCTCTCATGTGTATAGCGATGGCTCGGGCAATCTTGTTGATCTCATCGTCGTTGCCACTTGTCGAACCCCCTCCGTTAGGATCACGTCGGGGAGGCATTCTACGAATAGAAGCCACAAGCGGGTCAGTAATGAGGAATGATACAATTGAATTTGCATGATAAAGTTAGTAATATATCCATACTACTAATATTATCATTCAATTGTAATATGATCCAGTACACGTATAAGTTATCAACTTATTTGCATACTTATCATGTGAATATGTGCGATGTCTCATGATCTCTTTCCACCAAACCTACACACTGACACTTTCCCGATATACCGAAGATAGCTTATATATAGGGCATACGAAAGGGTCAAGCAAACTGCCAGCCCCCACGCCATCCCACCACCGCTTCGATATACCACGATCATGTCCTTGCTAGCATTTGGCAACATGTTTGTACTGATTTCCAAGTGTGTTCCATTGATTAAGAATCCCATGATCTTTGATCAATTTGAACTATGATAGAATCCATGATTGAACTATGATTGTGTTATGTGTGCACCTACTAACCATCGTTAACATGTAGAACTAATCATACGTGTGCTCTACACTTTCCTGTTAACCTATGTTAGTAAGTACTAGTCATGTAAAACACATAAGAATTTCACTTAAGGTTTACATTTAAAAATGTTCACAACTTGATTGATTCACCATAATGTTTGGTTCATCCAATGTTTGAATTGCACTATTATTTGATTCACCACTGATTGTATCTCCAATGTTTGTATCCCATGTGTTTGACTAATGTTCAATGTTCCCAGTTGCTCCCGAATCCTCACTCCAATACGAACGCCGGATTCCCCTAACATACTGAAATAAGCTTATATATAGGGTAAGCTCTCACCGACCCACCACTTACCTCAACACGTCAGCGTTAATCCGTCGTCTATATTTGGGGCTAAGATTTCAACTGTTGATTGATTATGATTGTTTCATGATTGCCTCTTGTACTATGGATATGATTATGACTGTGTAAACCACGGTTATTAATTTACTCAAAATTAAAACCTTAGGTTTCTGCATGTGTGTCCTAGGTTAATTAACCTAGGTTCTCAATACCTACAGTATTGAGTATAATGATCTCCTGTGAGAACTTCAACTAAAGAAAACTGTTACACAGATTCTAAGTTATAAAGTTCCTATGATAATGAACACCTGATAATGATAACATGACAAGGACTTCAAATCAAGATTCTAAATTAATAGCTCTTGACCTTTGAATTCCTATAATGAATATGACAAGGATTTCAAATCAAGATTCTAAATTAATAGATCTTGACCTTTGAATTCCTATAATGAATATGACAAGGATTTCAAATCAAGATTCTAAATTAATAGGTCTTGACCTTTGAATTCCTATAATGAATATGACAAGGATTTCAAATCAAGATTCTAAATTAATAGGTCTTGACCTTTGAATTCCTATAATGAATATGACAAGGATTTTAGATCAAAGATACTAAATTAATAGATCTTTGCCTCTAAATTCCTATAATGAACTCTGTGGGAGAATTTTAGATCAAGGATACTGAGAATACAGATCCTTGCCTCTGAAATCCTTAAATGAATACGTGTGAGAAATTTAATTCGGTTTCTAAAATTATAAAATTCCGATTCAAATTCCTTGACTCGATATCTAATCTTAGTAAAATGTCCCTAAGATCTTTCAAGCTTAATGTAGACTTAATGCTCACTTAAGTTACCTAGTTCCTAAGCATCCTCAAGTTTATAGCACTTAGTCCTATTGGGTAGCTTAGGTTATAGTCTAGGTCATTAAACATTGGGTTTTTCCTAGTTCTCTACAACCTTGGCTCTGATACCAACCTGTCACACACCCTGCGCCGCTGCGGAATCCACGGCGCGGTGACGTATGAACAGTTGAATCATGCACAAGTATTGAATAAGAACAACCACAATGGATTACTACATTTCATAAGGTTTAGACAGTTGTTTAGTTACAGACAATCTATCTACCAAAAGAAAGACAACTACTGACCCAAAATATAGTTTACAAAATAAGACTTCAAACAAGACAATTAAACACTTAGGATTTTGTGTGTTTCTAATCCATCCTAGCATGTTTCTTCATCTTGTTCTATCTTAGTATGGTCTCCTTAGTTTTCCCTGAGAAAGTCTTAAACCTGATTACCTGAAACACGTGAAAAGTAACTGTCAACTACAGACGTAGTTGGTGAGAACAATAGGTTTAATCATTTGTAAACATGAGTATATGATATAAGGCATAGGTATGTTAAAGTAATAAATGATTCACATGGATGAGCTGCAACCCAAACTAACATTATAGAAACTTCGTATGCATGCTTGTAGGCTTCAGGTAAGGTATATGGCGGTTCGCTTTTTTATCATGATATATTCATGTTGTATGGTTTTTATCCTTTATAAAATGTAGCATGTTTTTAGATCCCTATATTTGAAAAGGGCTATGAAAAAGAAATGTCGAATGCAGGTATTATTCATATACTATCTTGAATCATTTATATAAGAATATTATTGTTACATGTTTGTATGGCATTCACAGGACAATTAACCTTTAATTTGTGCACTCTCCAAGCTTATATATGTCAATAATTCAGATCTCGTACATTTTTTTTTTGGTGAAGCATTTGTTGGCAATGTTGCTATGGAACAATTATCAATATTCAATCAGGTCTTGAACCTTTTTTCATAAACATATCTCAATAGGTAGATGGATTTTCTTATCCATTTAGTTTAAATACATTTTCATTCATGTTTTAGAGAAACAAGCCAACCTCTCACCCTCACTTATCCCTAGGTTGATTGACTATCACACCCCTGCGCCGCGTGCGGAATCCACGGCGCGGTGACGTATGAACAGTTGAATCATGCACAA